>OZ004727.1:46970615-47495615 GCA_963924685.1 Dexiosoma caninum | reverse complement strand
ATTTCTTATGAAAATATTTAACAAAAGGAAAAGCTGAATTAAAACTGTAACAAAAACTAAAAATAATAGTTTTCAGCGTGAAACACATTAAAGGTGACCACAAAATATCCAGTTTTCTTTTTTTTTATCATCAATAGCTAAACTTCTTATAATTGTTATAAAGGCTGTCGCAACAAGAACGCAAGATTTAAATGACTGATGCAGAAATTGAATTGTTTCTCTGGCTGTATGACATGTGGCGCCGTCTTGTTCAAACCACATGCCCTCCACATTCATTTCTTCAATTCTAGGCACGAAAAAACTGGTTATCATTTCACGATACCGAACACCATTGACTGTTTGCGCTTGACCTGCCTCATTTTCATAAAAAAAAGGTCCAATGATTCCTCCAGCCCAAAATCCACACCACACAGTGACACTTTGAGGATGCATTTGCTTCTCGTGAATCACTCGAGGATTTTCCTCACCCCAAATGCGACAATTCTGCCTATTGACGAAGCCATCAAGATGGAAATGGGCCTCGTCACTGAAGATGATTTTATCGGCAAAATCAGCATTTTCAAGTTGTCACTCCAATACCCAATTAACGAACTCCCTTCGCTGTCCATGGTCAGCTGGCTTCAGTTCCTGAGTCAATTGAACTTTGTATGCATGAAGATGCAAAGATTGGAGACACCAATTTGCTGAGATCGGTGTCGAATTGTCATCACGTACACCTGCGACATTTTCGGTCGATCGACCTGGTCGTAGGCGCGTTGTTGTCTTTACATCACTAACAGACCCAGTTTCGGCAAATTTATCCATTAATCTCTTTACAGTTGACCCTTTTGGAGCATTATTGTGACCCCAAATTGATCGCAATTTGCGAACTGTAGCCGCAAAACTTTCACCATTTTGGTAAAACAATTTCACAATGAGAATGCATTGTTCATTCGTGTAGCGCTCCATTTTTACGAACATCGTACCTTCTACTAGCAAACAATAACAATTGTTCACATGCCAAACAACACATTCGAATGACACTTCGAAAGGCGCCAAATTTAAATCATGCGTTCTTGTTGGGACACCCTTTATTTACATTAATTTCTAAGAGACGTAAAACGAATATATATTTGACTATTTATTACAGCATATAATTAATACCAAAAATTTAGTATTGATATATTTTCGCATGACATTTAAACAGAAACAAATTAAAAAATCTTATAACCAATAAAAAAAATTAAAACCGATTTATATACATTTCACTACGAATTTATGATTACAAAATGGATTGTATCAAATACGAAAAACATATACTGAGTAGTCAACACAACTCATATATTTACAACACTATGTATTTTAGTCATCAGCTGTTTTGAATAATCTGCAAATTTTAGCAATTTTTCCCATTTGTTTACTATTTTTGTGTTAAAGAGACATTATTGAGAGTAATTTGTGTAAATTATACAAAATTTACTCAAGTACTGGATTTCACTGAGAAAGTAAACAAACCCAGCAGTCCGGTTACTCATTACAATCTGAAAGCCATCCGATTGTATAATATTATGTCAATAGGGAAAATAAAACGAAAATAGTTAAGCCCCTACAACTCGCATCTGATTCGGATTTGTCTTTTTCCCATCCAATTGTAAAGTTAAATATTTATTAGAAATGAAGATCAAAACAAACACAAATAAAAATTTTGCATCGCATTACCATCTGATTTGGATGGCTTTGTAATGTATCATATTGTCATTTCGTTTTAATTATGAATTTTGTTCTTTTTTCTGAAGTAATTTTTCCGTTATTCTTTCTTTTTAATTTTTATTATTATTCCAAAGTAAAATTTGTATCAAGTTTATAAGTGTTTTTTAAAGTGAAGTGTTAGCGCATTTTTTGTGGTAATATTGTTATAAATTATTAAATAAAAATAATTAAAAAAGGTAAGTGACTGTTTTATGTGTTAATTTATATACATAAGTATGTATGTATGTTTTGTATTTTTATTTGTTGTAAAGAATAAAATGAGTGGATTTAGTAAAAGAAATTTAAGAAGACTAAAGAAAATAGAAAGTGAACGTTTGAAACAAAATTCCGAATTTACATCGATGGAAAATGCTGAGCACAATCTTACTGATTTAAATTTAATTATGCAATAGTTAAAATTCATTCCAAGATCAATGGCATTCAGATACATCTTATTGCACTCCGAATTCACCATAAAAGTTGGACCCATCCAACATTCACTTACAATGTATATTGTGTTGGACCCATCCAACCTTCGCTCACAATGTATATTGCGTTGGATAATTCTTACAGCCTAGGCCATCGATGTGTAAATGTAAATAGAAATTGTATACAGACATTGGATGGGTCTTGCTTACATTGTCATTGGTCTCAAATCGAAAATGTATGTAGCAAAAAGTTCACTGGGAAGGGACCTTATATTAATAGCCCAATCCAAATCAGATGGTAATGCGATGTAAAATTTTTATTTGTGTTTGTTTTGATCTTCATTTCTAATAAACATTTAACTTTACAATTGGATGGGAAAAAGACAAATCCGAATCAGATGCGAGTTGTAGGGGCTTAACTATTTTCGTTTTATTTTCCCTATTGACATAATATTATACAATCGGATGGCTTTCAGATTGTAATGAGTAACCGGACTGCTGGGAGCATTTGCAAAGTAAACAACACAAAATAAAAAATTGACGCGCTCAAGATGACAAACAGGCTGTGCAAAACATAAACGAGGAAAAAACAGATAACTGATTAGTTGAGTCTACTTGGTAAATATACTATGGATACACGGTATGACGTACATATTGTGCAATTCCCTTTGCTTTGAAATTCTCATTATTCAACTTGAATTCTGATGTAGGTGTGTGTTGGTATTGTAGGTGAAAAATGCGTAAAAAAATATAAAAATGCAATTCCAAAGCAGAATTTTTAAAAATTGCTGCAACAAACAATTGCAAGTGTGGACGGCAACTTATTAATGAAACCAAAACTAAAGTTGATTATTTTTCTCTCCCATTATAAACTCGAAACAAAAAGTGCAGCATCACTGACCGCTAAATGTAAAATTCTAGGTTAATTAGAAATCCTAATTTTAATAAGCTATGTATAAGTTGCTGATTTATATACATACATATATCGCAATAGGTAACTTATGGTCAGTCCGTATTCTCAGAAAATAATTTTTTTTTAATTTCTGTATAATATTTCAGTTGAGAAAAATAAATCCCTTCATTTCGTTAACTTTAACTATTTAAATTTTATTATCTGTGTAGACTTTAAATATTGCTTTGGTGATGTATATTGTGCTACGAAAAATTAAGTAAATTAGGACTGAAAAAAGAAAAACAAAAATAAAACTAATAGAAATCATATTTTATAAAATTTAAATTTTCTTTTTATTTAGTAATTACTTTTATAAAAAATATTATTTTAATACACCTTAAAATATACAAATAATAAAAAAAACAATAAAATAATATTTTCTCAATAAAATTAAAATTTCTGTAACTTGCCTTCTTTTTAATTTTTGTGTTTGTTCTTGTTTTCTTAAACGAAATTTTACATTTAAATTCAATTATGAAATTGCCAAGCAAAAACTTTAAGCAAACTAAATAAAATAAAAAACAAACAATTAAAATAAGAAAAATCATTCACATTTGATATGATTACACTTTAAAGTTTAAAATTTAAAATTAAAGAAAAAAAAACAAGATTGGAAAAAAACTATGTATTTGAAATTCGTCTGTTCTTTTTCTATTTGAGATGTTATCTTAAAATTCTAAATTAAAATAATTAAACATAAATCACAAAAATTAATATTAAATTTATTTTTAAATTATTCATTCACTTCCTGCTTCTCTACAGACAAACGAAAATCTCCTTTAAAAAAAAACATTTTCTAGACTTTTATTATTGTTTTCAATATATGTAACTAAATTTTAGGAAACGAAATGTTCGTTTGCATTTGCAAGAACAGGACGTTTTAGAAATAAAAATGTATATACGAGCTAAATTTTCTCTTCTTTGATACAAAAATTTAAATATTAAATGCCTTATTTGGAAGAATTTGTGAGAGGTTTACGAAACAAAGTTTTTAAGAAAATTTGGATGCAAATTAACAAGGCGAACAGTTCAGGTTGACCAATATAAAATTCATTTTATAAATATTGTTTTGACATGAGTTTTATCGCCAGTTATTCGTAAAAAAACTGTTCAGAAAACCGGTTATAAAACAAGAGAATTGAAAACATTTTCGTATGAGGTTATGGGATTTAAAGATATTTAGTACTTGATGAAGTGAGCATTTAATTGCAATTCCTTTGTGGTCGACCAATTGTGTAATTCTTCTTGACTTGAGTTATTTATTACAACAAAATTTCTTAAATATAAAACAATGCTGCTTTAAAACATTAAGCCTTTAAGATATTATTGAAAACGGCTTTAAAGTCAACATTCCTATTTTTGACTCCCGTATAAGAACTTAAAAAACCACTAAAGGTGTAGGTGGAAAACCTTTTTGCGATTACGCACCTAGTAAGAAGTTACAATCTATTCGGTCTCCTGTCTTCAAGCGTAACGAGTTCATCAAGTGGTAGAGTGAGTAGTTGGAACATCGAATTTATAAGATTTAGTTTTTCTAAAAGGTGAAACGTTCTACGTTGAACGTTTTTATAGCAGATGTTTTAGTTTTCTAATCTGCTACAATTTACTAGGTTTAAAAGCACATATTTTTGTTATCCTCGATTAGATAAGTTTACAATATATTTTTACAGTTTTACAATGTATTTGTTTAGGGTATATAAAAAAGTATAAAAAACACTTGCAACAAATTATTAGTCCAATTCACGGTTCGTAGTAAAGACCTTTTAGATCTTGTATCTGTAGTATAACAACAAGAAAATGTATTAATATTCTAAAGCTACAAGATCTAAAAGTTCTACAATAATAATTTACTACGAAGCGTACATTATTGGCCTGTTATTTCAGATTTTTTTTTCTCAAGTTTTGTTATAAAACATTTTTTTAAATGGTTACATATTTATTTTGTATAGTGTGTTTAAATATGCATGTATGTAAATAATAAAAATGTTTTTAAATTTGAAAATGTATGATTGATATCCTTTTCTAGATTACACTCGTTCATGAACTACATTTAACGTAAATTTATCAGTTTAATACTTAAAAACTATTTACATACTGATATAATATTTTTTATTCATAGTAAGATTCACTTTTGTTTTAAATAATTGTTTTGTTTCATTAAATATTTACTGCCGTATTCATAAGTTTCACATTTATTTTTTGATTTATAAAAGATATAATAATTGAATTTTATATGGAAATTTGTGTATTAAAGCTTTTATAAAACAGAAAATAATTTTATGAATACGGCAATTAGTATTTATATTATCAATAATATTTTTTTTTTGTTCAAGGATCCAAATTAATTTGTTAAAACACTTTCTTTTAACAATGTTCACTTAATTTGGTTTATTATTAAAATTTTTTATAGTTTAAGTTCTCAAAGTTTATATCGGTCACATTGTAATATCTGCATATGTAAGTTTATGCATAAAAGAAAAGTTCTATACTTTTATTCAGTACTATATTTCGATAACATGGTTTTGTTATTATTATTATTTTTATATCATTGTTAATTATATCTAGTAATAAATTTAACTGCATCAGTGCTTTTATGTTGGCATTTATGTAAGTATGTATGTCGGTATGTTTTATAAATAGCGTTATTATGATTATTTATAATTTTCTTGACTTAATTAAATTCATCATCTTTTTTAAGGTTAAGACTTTCTCATGTCAGTGTGATTTTACTGCGTAGATTAATTACTTTAGAGAAAGGAAGTTAAATTAAATTATAAAAAAAAAAACAGAAAAAGTTTAATCGGTGAGTGTTTGTGCTACTAAAGCCAGTTGTTCTTTAAGCACACGGAATGATGGACGATCTTCAGGACTATGAGACCAGCATTTTTTCATGACCTGTAAAGAAAAATATCATAAAAAACTTTAGCTGTTAAGCCAAACAAATTGCTTGCTTTGCCAAAGTGTGATCAACATTCTGATAAACTTAAACCAGCCACCAGAAGTTGTTAAAACATTGCAAAATTATGCATTTAAAAATTATTTTAATACCGCTAAGATTATTGACCGATACAAAATGTATAATATAGTGTTGAATATTATTTTTGTTGTATTGTGCTTTCAAATAAGTTCAATTACAAAAAAATAAAAATAAAACAAAATATCTCGTTGAAGTTGATTTAATTCGCACACCCCACTATTTAAAAGTTTTGCTAGTTCTTCGTTTTACTATTCTGTCGGTTTTTTCTAAACTAATTGAAAATGTACTTAACTTAGTTGCTAATTCTTTTGCAATTAACTTTTAAAGTAACTCCGACACTATGCAAAGATCGATCAGTTTTTTTTTATGCAAAAATAAACAGCAAAAAAATTACAAGTGTGAAGCGGTAAACGATGGTGGCGATGGCTGAGGTAGTTAGCACGTCGACTACAAAAAAAAAGGTCCTGGGTTCTCGCCCAGTATCCGACATTCTTGTGATTTGGATTAGTGTGCCTTTGTGTCACTTGTTGTCGGAATGTTTCATTGACGAAGGGATAGTCTATGGTCACTGAACAGTAGCGGCTTCAGCTGATACTAATCAACAAGTAACATCAGAGCACCCTCTTTTGTCGGCATTGTGTATCATGGTCGGCGTAGTAAAATATTTAATAAAATGGCTACCAAACACAGGTTCAACAATTGAATACGTATCTTTGACATAAGAAGCGCTGCAACTCTGCTATAAACTTGTCTTTTCACGCACACTTCATATTGCAGAACATAAAAAACTTAATTTCGATAAGCAGTTTTTATTTTAATGCAGTGTGGTATACAATTTTTTTGTTTTTCCATTTTCTGTATAAATATAAAAAAGAAAATATACCAACACGGGAACATGTTACATACAACTGTCCATTTGAGAAAACTGGACATTCTCTCTAAATTCACTACAACATACCTGCCCCTAATTAATAGTAACACCAAACGTCAGGCGAACACAAAACTGAAAGCGTTTAAATTCAATTAACATGCAACTGCAGAGTTTTGCAAGAATTAAGCTCTATCTGCCTTCCTCTTTCACCACCTGTCTATTCTCTATACTATACATTTCTCTAACCAGTTGCAGGTTGCAATGCATTGCATATGTAGGAGAATTCCCTTGATCACTGGTCCAATATAAAAAAGCACTGCGGTTGATTAGTATTGCGAAGAATATGATAGTGACCCCAATTTTCAACTAGAAATTATGCAGATGCAGTCTCAGTAAATCCAAGGAATTCACAAATTCTGTTGGATAATTTTCTTCATTTGAAACAGTATCACAGACTTGTACGAAACCAACTCGCCGGGAATCTTTGATTGTATAGCCATGTTTAATTCACTAACATTTATGTATTTAGCAGCTGAAATTGCTCTATAACTCTGCAATGTGTGGCATTTATACAGTTCTGTTATGTTAGGTAAACACTTTCAATTAACTCCTCTTTTGATTGTAAAAAATAGCAAAAATGATTTGGCACTTTTGTCACTAAACTTCATTAATGGCCCTCACACCATTCCCAGTTTTTAGCAATTGCTTAGAGAACTTATCAGCAGATGGATCATTATGCAACTGAACACGAACGTTGGTAGTAAGTTTCAATATTGAAACAAATCTCTATAAGTATAAAGACTTTAAGCACGCGTTAATTTCATCGGCAGCTGTCGATCTAGGAATTACTGGTATTGTTTGTCTGAAATCGCCTGACAATAAAATAAGTTCTTCACCAAATAGCTCGGAAACATTTATTAAACCCGGTTTGATAGTTTCGGAGATGCGAAAATTGCCCCGTACCTCGGCACGTGGTACTATTTTCAAAAAAATTTATAACCTATTTGTTCCTCTAGATGCAGGCTTATGCATGTTTAAAATTTTATTAAAATCGGCTAAGTGTTTTCGTGAGTCCGTAGCTTATCTGAGCCCCCTGCATGTGTTTACCGTTGTACGTTTTTGGTACATGACCTCATACTAACTGGTAGACTGAATACTCTGTCCAAATTTCAAGTCTATTTCTATACAATTTAAAACTTGCAGGTATTTTTCAAAACTAAAAGAAATGTTTTTTGTATGGGAGCAGGTATGTTCACTAAAATGCCAATAACGCATTAACCAATACACATACAATGACCGTATATCAGAGCTGTTAAAGAATCTTTTATTTTTGAAATAATTCGCGAATCATTCATGCAGTGAATTAGCAAATTTTGAATTGCAATTCGTTTCCAATGCAAATGAATTTGTCAAAGTGAATTGAATTAATTTCCAATTCATTTGAATTGATTTTGAATTCAATCAAAAGAATTAGAAAAAAAATTAGCAGTTCATTACCAACTCATTTGAATTGAATTTATTGAAATTTGAATTGATTTTGTAAGTAAATATGCAGTAAGGATCACTGTCGTTTTGTTATTCAATTAATTTTTTATGTAAAACACAGCATATCACCTACACAAAGACAAAAAATTCTTCGATTTGAAACTCCCATGATATACTGGAATAGGATTCATTTGAATTGCAAGTCAGTGTTCTCATTCATTTTAATGAATTCAAAATTAATTCAATTCAAACGAATAGGAAATGAACTGCAATTCACTTTAACAAATTCATTTGAATTGAAAACAAATTGCAATTGATTTTACAGATTAACTTGAATTGAAAAAATTCATTTCTGCCTAATTCGTTTGAATTGATTCAAATTTTATTCAATTCTTTTTTGTTGTGAAAAGAATTAATTCGAAAAATTTTTTTTCACTCAGGAGATGTCCCCCACATATGCGATGCATTGTGCTGGAACTAGAGGAAAGGGATAGTAGGAGAATGAGAGGTGAAGCTTCACTATATTACAACTCTGCTTTTGTACGTTGTTGGTTTCATAGCAGTGTTGTAGCGGCTCTGATGTCAAGGAGACGTATTAAATTTTTGGAGCTTCGTTTTAGTAGCCATTTTTAGTAATTATTTTACTTCGCCGGCGCTACACAATACCGACGAAGGAGGGCGTTCGGATGTGCCTGTGGATTGATTTCAGCAGAAGCCGTTACTGTTCAGTGACCAGTGACTATGCCTTCGTCACTGAAACTTTCCGACAACAACTCACACAAATGCACATCAGGTGTTTTTATGAGTCTGAAACTGTGGTTGAACCAAGGAAATTTTTTGTTTTGTAGTCAACGTGCAGACTACTGCAGCCATCGCCACCCGTATTTGCAGCTCTGCCGTATATATGTATGTATATACAAATTTAGGTATCGGCTTCACCTTTTATAGAAAAACCTTACCTAAGTAGAAAGTATGTACTTGTAAAAGTCAGTCGTCACCAAATGACGAAAAAGCATATAAAAAAAAAAAAAAAATTCAACTGTTTTTATGACTTACCATTTTCACAATGTCTAATTATTTTACTTTTAACAGAAAATTAACTAACTGGCGGTTTGCTTAACTGGCACTATTTAATCGACGGTTAATGATTTCAGTGTCACCATCTTTCAGTTACTTAACAAAAAAATTCGCTAAAAAGTATGGCAATGTTGTTTGTGTTTGTTTACGAAAAATACTATAATGACGGACAATAGAAACAAATCTTAATGTTTGTGAAAAAAACATTGAAGTATACTGAAAGGAAATGGCGGAATATTCATAAGCAACAAATTGTTCCAGCTTGCAACATTCAAAAAAAACAAGTGAGACAGGTAAAATATTGGTCTATAAAAATATTAAGATCTACATATGTTTAAAAGTTTTTTGTAGAGCCTCTAATGTCACAGCAAGATTTCGTTTTTTTGTTTCAAAGTTTTAAAATTATAAACATTGAAATAATATAAGTGTTGCTTTCCCATTTTTTACATGTGTACATTTTTTCTATTTATCAATTAAAATTAGCTATGCATAGGTGTCGATTATATTGTTAACCGCCACATTTTGTTCGGTTAAATTTAACAGACACTTTTTCGTTAAATGCTGTCAGTTAAAAGTTAATCATACATTGTGAAATATATTTTTAGTTAACCGACTGTTAAAGTTCCAATTAAGTTTTAATCAGACATTGTGAAAATGGCCGCAAGTCGGACACTGGTTTTGTATTCAACGTGCTAACTGCTTCAGCCATCACAATCCTCAGCTCAGGGCTAGCTCACTGTGCCTTCTTTCCTTATGCAGCACAAAGTACCTCATAATGAAGTAACTCCTGATTAGCTGAAACTGTTGCAGTCTGAGTCTGCAGTTGACTCGTCTTGCGATAATTCTGTGTAAAAAGTAAATAACTTTTAACATGGTAAAGGAAATAGTTAGGTTTTGAGTCAGCCGTATCTCATTTATGATTAGGCATTTGTTAACTTTAAGTTAACTAAAATCCTGACAGGGTGAATGCTTATGTGCATATTGTATGTAAATATGGAAGAAAACGTTTACTTACATCGTAAATTTCTTTAGCACATGACTTTGGTTTCTCTAAAATAATACCACGTTGGACGCGTTCAACAACCTCAGTATTCTTTAGACGGCCATAAGGCATTTTACCGCATGTGAACACTTCCCACATAAGGACGCCTGATAGAAATAGAAAAATTAAATCAATTAATATATAAATCCATAACTTATATCAATCAAATACAAACCATATGCCCAAACATCTGATTTAGAGGAGAAACGAGTGTAATTTAGTACTTCTGGAGGAGCCCATTTAATAGGAAATTTGGTACCGCCAGAACTAGTATACTGATCATCTAAAACATAACGTGCCAAACCAAAATCAGCAACTTTTACAACATTTTCGGAACCGACTAAACAATTACGAGCGGCCAAATCGCGATGTATGTAATTGTGACGTTCCAAATAGGCCATGCCTTTCGAGACCTAAAACCGAAACAATTCTTTATTTTTTTAAATTTATTTTTGAGTTATGTCCAACTACTTACTTGTATACACATATCGAGTAATAAACCCATATTACCAATCAATGTTGTCTCATGGCGTCTAAGATAATTTAACAATGAACCATGTTTCATGTATTCAGTGACTATATAAATGGGACGATGTTTGGAACAAACACCATATAATTGCACCAAATTTGGATGTTGTAATTTCGTCATAACTTTGGCCTCTTCAATGAAATCATCCTCGGACATGGTGCCCTCTTTCATCATTTTAACGGCAGTATCGATTGAACCACGCCATTTACCACGACGTACTACACCAAATTGTCCAGAACCAAGTTCTTCCATTAACATTAATTCCATAGGATGGATTTCCCATTTATCTGAAAATTAAATTAATATTATTTACAAAAAAAAATAAAAAAAATTTTAACTCACCGTGAGATAAACCGGCTGTAGGTGGTACAGGACGATCACATGGTGATGACTTTAAGCGACATGCCAAACCTCCCGAATTGTGTCGATGATAATTGATTAGATCTGGTATGGTTTCGCAGCAATGTTTTTCACTTAAATAATATTCTCCGCGAGCGTTTTGTTTAATGTGATAGTGTTTGACATGTGATTGCGGACTATAAGATGAAACATAATTTTTATGCTGATAAAATTTATTATTTTTTATACTGTAAATACTTAAAATAAATTATCATGAATTCTTTTTTTTACAGATTAATTATATTTAATTTTTTAAATACGAACATACTTATATCTATATGTATATATGTATGTGTATATTTTAATTCCGCGAAAAACAAAACCCTCTCCACGATTGATTAGTTGAATTTTCAACATAAGAATCTTCGATTTGTAGTCAGATGATGAGCTAACTCGCATTAGCGAATAGTACTAGTACTATATGAATATGCTTTCCTCCTCAATTATTGAGTTTGCTTTTATAAAAAATACTTTATGAGAATATCATAAAGTATGTAATAATACATTTCATATATTTTTTTTCGGTAAAACCACCACAGTTTTGAAATTAGAATCTTATATAAAATTAAAGATATTTAACTTTTTTAAAAGTATTTTATTGCAAATATTTTCTATGTACACTACTATATTATTGCAATACTGCATTTAGTAAAAAGAAACACGTTGACATACATACATGTGTATACTTTTCATAAACAGTGGTGACTCTATCTTTTTGCTCGAAGATAAAAAGGTCGTGTGTCTGAAATTAACGTTCTGAGCTTAAGCTAAACGAATTTTAAAGTGTAAAAATAATGAATTTGTCAATACTATTATATTTATTCTCTTCAGACTCCGAAAAAGAAAG
Source organism: Dexiosoma caninum (assembly GCA_963924685.1). Classification (NCBI taxonomy): domain Eukaryota; kingdom Metazoa; phylum Arthropoda; class Insecta; order Diptera; family Tachinidae; genus Dexiosoma; species Dexiosoma caninum. The sequence goes on along the minus strand of OZ004727.1, from coordinate 47,483,280 downwards.
TTATTATACATATTAGAAAACAAATAACATCTAAAAGATACATATGCTTCCTGATTGCCGGCAACAGCAATTTGGCAAAACGTTTCTGGTCAGCGAACATAACTGAAATTAATTTACATTTTTACTTTTTTGCAAAATATTTCCTGTTTTCTACTTGTTCTATAAGTTTTGCAAAATATAAAACACTTGCGGCGCTTAAATAATTTGTATTCCGATAGACACTGAAGTATCAAATGGCAGAGCGAATGATTTAAGGCGTTTTCTTGTTCAATATCCAATGCTATCATCTCAGTTACGATACATTTTATTCGATATCGAATGCCATCATACCAAACTAAAAAATTTCGATACCTTTTTTTCGATATTGAATGAGGTGTTTACGGCGAATAAAATAATATGAATTCGGTTTACTGAACACCAACAAATATAAATTCGTTTCAAAATTAATAATTTATTCGTTTTCGGTTTACAGAATATGGCCGATTAAGAAAATGTTGATTCTTTGCAGTCTTTCTGATTCTGCCAATTTCGTATACAGTTGAAAAATAATAGGCCGGTCTCTTCATAGAAAAAATGATTCGCTATTTTTATTAAGAAAAAAATATTTGGAAACTAACATTCGCCAAGTTATCGCCGAGATACTTCAAAAGGTTCGACTGCTTCACACAGTCTAGAGGCGGTCATTTAAATGACATTGTATGTATTTCGTACATATTGGCAGGGTCCACGCATTATAATGAAATAAAAGTTTCATCGAACTCATAGCTTATTGTGTGTTTTATTTAACTTTAGTTTGGAAACCGAAAAATGGATGACCCTTTATATACAAGTTTTTGGTATATCATACAATGCGTTTTTATAATAATAAATTCCTAGAGAAGTGAATTTAAATACAAGTTCATTTCTGTAAGCTTTTTTATTTTGCTTCAATGCTAAAAAAATGAAATCTAGACACTGTATGCTCTCTTGGAATATTTCGGAATACACATACGTTTCACGTTGAAAGTTATTATTTTTAGTTTTTGATGCCGTTTAAATTTAGGTTTTCTTTTTTTTAAATTTTTATTAAAAACAAACAATTATTTTTGTAATTAACGTCCTGTTCATAGAAGCCGAATAATCGTTCGGCATTTTTATGGAAAAAAATAATAAAAAAAAACTCAAATTGTTTTCGTTTTCAATATAAATGGTGAACAAAAATTTTCACCCCGGCTTCTATGAACAGCAGTAAATCTGTTTTCGTGTTTTATTATACCGAGTCATAATCGTCAAAAAGTTGTAAGTGCCAAGTAGCACAATTTTAGGGATACGGTTTTCTCTTTAAATCTTTATATACATAATCTGTACATTTATATACATATAAATTTAAAATCCTAACGGCGGATATCACTGTTATGTTATTTTCTGAGCTGAGGCGACTAATTGATTTTTATCAATAAAAGAAATACGATAATCATGGCGCTTACGGTTTTATGGCTCGATATTCTCTATAAGAATACATGATTTTAACAAAGCTTAGCTGGTTCTTAAACTTTTTAAGCCGTACTAAAAGTCTCGAATATGTAAAGTTGTTTGTAGAAACTTATAATTCAAAATATTCAATTGTGATTGTAAAAATTATTAATAAAAAATATTAATGTATATGCTCAATTTACAAGCTCAGTCGTATGGTTTATCGTTAAAAAAAAGGAAAATTTGTAGAATCGTTGTTTTAACGTATTTTTATTTATAGCTTCTTAAAAAAATTTGAGATGCATTTAATTTTATTCCATGCAATTAAACCAGCTACGGAAATTCCAATTTGGTACGAATTATTTTAAGTTTAAGTTTTTCACGATAAAAAATTTTGATTCAAATGATTTGAAAATTTAATCGGAATAAATTAAATATACGAGTATATTTCTCATTAAGAAAAATTAAATTTCTGGTATTAAAAGAGTTTTACAAAATTAATCAAACAAATTGAATATTTGCACACCTGGCCTGAATACAACTACATATTTCAAAAACATATGAAATTCAATCCTGTACCCATGGTGTATAACTCCCGCCACCAAAATTTTACGACTGGAATAGATAAAATGTAACAAAAATGCTATAAATTGAAGCAAACAGCTGTAATATTTTTGTGCGAGTAATAGTGTAAGAAAACTACTAGCAAATTTTACAGAAAAAGTGTGTCAGCAAAACTTATGTGTGAAAAGTTTCCGCTTTCAACTGTCAACTATTTTCGCAATTAAATTTAGTTAAAAGAAAAACAATTGATAATAATACGGAAAAGGCAAGTGGTTTGCTCAATTTTATTAGTCCACTCAAAGACAATATACAATATTTTTTGAAAGCCGACGGTCATATATTTGCCGCTGTGGGTACAATATTTTCAACTTTATTCAAATTTGGTCGCCTGAAATTGGAAATATGCCTCGAGTTATAAATTTTAACTTTATTAACGTAACGATAGTTTTCGACATGAGACACACTCATGTACACAGTTTTTCCAGTTTATTTGTTTAATAACTTTTCGACACGAAAGTTCTTTTTTTTTTTTTTTTTTTATCTAGGACCAGCACTCAGGAGATGACTCCTACACATGCAAAGCATTGTGCTGGGAACTATAGGAAAGGGATAGTAGAAGAAACGACAGGAGGTGAAGCATAATTAAGTATTTTGCAGCTCTGCTTTCGCACGTTCTTTTGTTTTTATACTCGTAGCAGTGCTGAAGCATCGGTTTAGTAGCTATTTTTATTATTATTTTACTTCGCCGGTGCTACACAATACCGACGAAGGAGGGCGTTCTGATGTGATTGTGGATTGCTATCAGCTGAAGCCGGTATTGTTCAGTGACCAGTGACTATGCCTTCGCCACTGAAACCTTCCGACAACAACTGACACACAAAAACACACTAATGCACATCAGAAAAATGCGAGATGTTTATTTTTATTTAAAAATTTTTTTGTCTGAAACTGGGGTTGAACCAGTTGGTTGTGTAGTCAACGTGCAGACTACCATCCATCGTGCCATCGCCACCCTCACTACTAAAATTACAGAATATAGTTGGTACTGTAATCAGAACACACTTTTGTATCAAAATTACTAGCAAGGAAAATACAATACTGTATAATAAAACGATTACACGATGCATACGACGTTAATACGAGCTTGTGAATTGAAAAATGATTTAAAATTTTCATCTCCATTTTTGAAGGAATAAATAAATAATTTAGCAATAAAGAATTTCAATATTTTCAGTAAAAACTAGATATTCACTTACACTTTGGTATGAAGCGATAGTGTATATAAACCTTTTGTTGACGATTTACGCACCACAAAACAGCCTTCTTTATCACCCTGTTTTAGCAAGGATTCAGCCCGTTGACGTGACATATCACCAACGTACCATCTGTAAAAACAAATTAATTAATTAAACATTAGTACAAAATTATAATTGTAAATTTTTTAAACACACACATTGATTGTTTTCTTATACGCTTTTTTAATGGAATTTCGAATATTAAAAATCGCTTCTGGTTCATATTTCTCATGTTGGCTGTTCCTAAAACATTTTTAAATTAACCCTAATCAAGTCAGATGAACTTTGTAACGAATCCAACCAAAATGTGTCTTAGAGGCACATATAAAGGCATTGAATATTATTTTTGTGAATTTATAATTTTAATTAACTTTTTCCTTTAAAAGCTGAGCTTTTTTCATATTGTGGAATAAAATCCGCATCCTTAGAAAATGAACTGTAGTAATCTTCCTACCTTACCAATTAATCGTACATCCTTTGTGCTCAAGGTGTTGGAGAGGATGATCTGTCACATCCGGCGGCTCATCATCTATTAGCCGGTATATCCGGTGTAGCACGCATACTTGAGAAATCCACGGATATCTTAAATCGGAGACTTCTCTTCGAGGGGCGTGCAGTCGCCACCTTTCCTGTAGTAGGAATGATTAGAGGAGGGGGAGAGTTCTTGCGGGTGGCGACAGGGCGGTCATCACCGATGGTTTCAATACGGAATCGGAGTGGAGGCGGATGTTTTCTTCGATGATCTGCGAATTTCTGTTTCCTACAAGTTATCTGCCGGCGGGCTTTCCTAATGCTAAGAAAGAGGCGTGTGGAGGGTACTGTTACTATTCTTTCCTTTAGTCAGGCGGCGTTAAGGGCGTTGGGCGTCTGCTCTCGTATTGTGAGTGTAGGGAGAAGCTGGCAGTCCTCCGGGATTTCTGTGCCGTTTCCCTTGTGTCGGTTCCCGGGCATAGCAACGTTAGGAGTAATGAGATTGCTGATGAGGGCGGGACTGGCTTCTCCATCTGCTGCTATTATTTCTGACATAGGAGTCCCTTTAGTTGTCGCGAAGGGACAGATAGAGAACTCGGAAACTCCTAAGCTCTTCCCGATTGCCCATTAATGGTCCCCGCAGGGTCGTCTGGAAACTCGTTTCTAAACCTACGGGTGTATAGCAAGCCCGCGGTACCTAGCCAAAAGTCTAGCATCACCTTAAACTAGTAGTGATCGTCTTAATTTCACTCGGTGTTGAGAGCACCGTGGAATGAGACGCTATGTGTAGGTGTCCACGTTTAATCTTGAAGACATCTGTCCATTAGTAGACTCACGGCCGTCTGCACGGGCCGCTGGTCCATCGGCACGCATGATGAGAAGATGGGCATTCGGTTCAATGGGCTCTGAGGAGGATTCGAAGAGGGAAACTGTTGTGCACTTTTTTTTTTTTTTTTCTATCTTCGACCAGCACTCAGGGGATGACCCCTACACATGCGATGCATTGTGCTGGAACTAGAAAATTAGGTTATGGGAAGGAGGATTGAGGGAGTAGTATTTATGGACATTTAATTTGAATTTTCCCACGTCATAAGTGAGAAGAAAGACCTCGGCAGGGAGTTTGTTCCACATACGCAATGTTCGGCCGAAAAATTAGTTCTCCCTGTAATGCGTAGTGCGGTTCGCTGCCAAGTTGACCACAAATAGATGCGCTCTTAATGATGAACGCGTCGTGCGCGTGAATGGCCGGGTTTCTGGAACAAGTTCCCTGATTTCCTCAGAACACATCCCATTATAGTAACATAGAACAACGAAACGCACCCCACGTTGCGACGATGCTCAAGAGAGTTAATAGAGTTGGCTACCCTACTGTCTCCTATGAGTTTCTTCGCTCTCTCCTGGACCCGGTCGAGTAACTTCAAAATAGTCTTTGAAGCACCGGCCCAAACATGAGAGTCGTATTCCATTTTCGGTCGGATGTAGGCGGTATAAATAGTGAGTGAATGCCACGGTCTTGCTAGATCGAGGCTGAGATTCCTTGGGGCGGCTTTCTTTGTCAACTTGGGGCTGTGCTCTCGGTTCGATCTGGCGGACTGACGGATCTGACGTAAGTGAACGGAACAGAGTGTCTGTGATATCCTCTGGTTTCTACGAGGCTAGGTTAGCAAAACTGCACCAACGGTGCTACTTTTGTCGACGCGTTTTGGTCGACTGCCCTCTAGCCTAACCTAATCTTCATCTTGGTTTCTAGTTTCTTCAAAATCAATCTCTTCAATAATTCTGTCGACGAAAAAGTTCCGTCTTTCTCTTTGAAAATCAGACAACAATTGAATAAACTGTATAAGGTTACATAAATGATAAAAATGCATGGGAATTCCCCGTATTATAGTTTGTTGGTTCATAATGGTAGGCACATTATGACAGGAATAAGTACATTTGTGGTTTTACATAAATAAATAGAAATTAAAGAACTTTTGTGAAAGAAATAAAACAATTCAAAGTACGAATTCAGGAAGTACATAGTAGTTAGAACACTTCAAAGTGAAAGATGTGTCTGAAAGGCACATGTTGACTGGATTAGGGTGAAATAATAGGCATCATGTAATGATTTATAAAGATCCGACAAAAAATATATGTATGTAGATATTAATCGAACCGTCAGTAACAACAAAACAGTCGCAATGGAATATATTCATTCAATTTCGTTCCGATTTTTTTTTTGCAGTTTTAAAAGCATTATTGAAATATATTTAATTTTATTGCTTTACTATTTATTTAATTGATTTAATGTGCTCTAATGTATAATAAACAAATTTCATTCTACATGGCATTTAATAAATTTTGAAGAAATTGGAAAATTTTAATTAACAATGATCAGATTTAAAACTTTAAATATATCCCAAAATACTTTCGACAATTTTTGTACTCACTCATATCTTTCTAGTCCCAATAAAGCTTTGGGTTTAACATAATTACTGGGTATGTAACCAACGTTACCCATGGCATCTTTAACTTTCCACCAATGTTCCTGGGAATCATCAATTACTTCATATTCAGCATTCTTAAAGAGAAAGAAGCTTTTAGTTAGTCTAGGAATGTATAATTTATTTTTACACCATACAGACCTTTTCCAATGACAAATCTCCTCCTTCAATTGCTTTAAAGGGATACAGAGCTACGACAACTTTAACAAAGTGTGAATTGTCCTACAATAAATACATCACACATTACATCAATTGGAAAATTATTTTAATAAAATGTGATTACCTTGGCTTTTGAGTTTGGTGTTCCTGGAGTTGGTATACCACCTGGCATTGTGTTATCCAATAATGAACCGTTACCGTTTAGCAAGTTTGGTGACTGTTTAAATGTGGATACCGAGGACTTTGAAAAGGCAAAAAAATTGTTGTTAATTATTACGAAATGCAATAAAAAATTTGGAAATATTAAATTATATTGTGAGTATGATTTTGCGTCAATTACGTAATCGTGGGTAATAACTTAATTTATTAAAAAAAAACTGTGAATACATATTTTGAAATTAAAAAGAAAACTATTCTTTGTCTTACTATGTTAAACACTTTATTTCTAAATTATATCTATGAGCAAATCATTTCGATATCCGTAGAAAAAAACGTTTTTTATGATTATATATGAAGAATTTTGATTTATACGTGGCGCGCGCAATTATTTTGCTTTTCATAAGAACATATGTACATACGTATGTATGTATGTCCATAAGTCTTAAAATTCTGAAGTCTCAGTTAATTAAAATTTAATTCAAGTGACTGCAATTAATATAATTTTTTTAGAAATCAATCGACACATTGAGTAAAAAGCAAATCGTCGGTTTCAAAATAAAAATAACCAATTCATCTCTTCGTTTTAGAGTTTAGTCTAATAATCACTTTTAAAGATTTATTTTCACTTGCAAATCTCCATGATAGGGACCAACTCATGCGCTTTATATCTTTAACAATTAAGCGAACAAGTAATTACCTGTGGGTGCAGCGATGTAGGCGTCGAACTACCTAAACTACCCGAACTATTGTGATGCAAACTAAATTGGCTTGTTGAGGTGGAATTATTTGGACTAATGCTGCGTTGAGAAATCTGAGCGGGAGAACTGCCAGTGCCTAAAAATAAATGAAATAAAAATATTTACTATATTCAATACTCTTAAACAAAATTTAATAAAAATAACACACAATTGTCAAATTGTTTAAAAAATAATTTCTGCTTTTTTATAATTAATTATAAATTTGTGCACTATTTTATGTTTCTGTTATTTTGTTTATATTTCTTTCAATCAAATATATCAATTCATTATTGAAAAGCAATAAATTAGTTTATTTGTTGTTTATTGTTATTTATTTTTCTCATGCTGCCAAAATCTTTTCTTTGATTTGATTATTTCTTTATGAAACAAATGTGGCGAATGGCACGATGGATGGTAGTCTGCACGTTGACTACAAAACCAAAACAGACCTGGGTTCAACGCCAGTTTCAGACTAAAATTTTAAAATAAAAATGAACATCTCGCATTTTTCTGATGTGCATTAGTGTGCTTTTTGTGTCAGTTGTTGTCGGAAGGTTTCAGTGGCGAAGGCATAGTCACTGGTCACTGAACAATACCGCTTCAGCTGATAGCAATCCACAATCGCATCCGATCGCCTTCCTTCGTCGGTATTGTGTAGCACCGGCGAAGTAAAATAATAATAAAAATGGCTACTGAACCGAAGCTTCAGCACTGGTACGAGTATAAACAAAGAACGTGCAAAAGCAGAGCTGCAAAAATAATTAATTAAGCTTCACCTCCTGTCATTTCTCCTACTACACTCCCTTTCCTATAGTTCCAGCACAATGCTTCGCATGTGTAAGTGTCATCTCCTGAGTGCTGGTCGCAGATAAAACAAAAAAAAAATATCTAATGTTAAGTTCGGACTTAGTTCTCTAGTTCTAGGAACTTTTTAAATCAAAATTTGAAAGAAAATTACTGCTTTCCTTCCCAAATGAAATATGAAATTTTTATTCCCATAGAATTTACCTTTTGTTGTATCTGAAAAGTAAAATTCCAATAGGCGTAAAAGGCGAACATGTTTTTGCGTATCGAAAGATTTCAAAGCAACCCTCTTTTTATACTGTATATTTTCAATTTATACTAAATTTCCCGAAACATTTTTAATAACTTTTATAAAAAAACAGATAAAAAATAATTGAAGCAGATAAAAAAAAGAAAAAAACGTCCGGCGGTAATTTTGAGTAGAAAAACGATGGATGAGTTGTAAGGTGAATACCAGCTGGTTATTTTGTTGCATTCTACGTTGACTGAGACCCTTGATGCGAAAAGGCCGAAGAAGAGTGCAAGGTAGACGTATTTTCGTTAGGTTTATTTTGTTGTGAAAACGATGATGCAATTGGTTTCACATGATTATTGCGAGCTTGAATAGAATAGTGCAATGATGTATGTATGTTGAGAAACTCGACAAGTGCGGCATAGAGATTTTTATTGACATTTCTATACAATATGTCTTTTACGAAGGCAGTTGACACATACATATATTTGCGGATTAACAAAATCGAATCGGGGAGGAATTGGTAACAGCTGACGGACAATTACTGATGAAATCCTTTTTGTTTTTGCAATATTCGCAAAATATACTTGAGGAAATAAACGATGTGTCAAATCGTTGATTTTCAGATGCTGATTTTGGATCATGAGATTGTAATGATTCCTCACTTTTAGAAATTGCTTTTATATAAAAAAATACTATGAGAATACCATAAAGTATGCAATAATACATTCACATATTTTTTCGAGAAAACGCACAATTTTAAAATCAGAATCATATATAAATAAAATAAATTTGTGCGAGTTCGGGCAATTTTCTTATGCACCTAGAACAGACCTAATGTGTATGACCATGTACAATTACAAATCTACACACATGCATACATCCATAAAAACGCAATAATTTGGCTTATACATACATGTTAACCCCAATTAATTTTTAACTAAATCATGAAATAAAATTAAGTATTATTTGTTCATTGCTTTTTGGGAAAACTTTTAATTTTACTTCATTATTGTAAACCAGCTGATTGCTTGTTCAAAGGAACATTAGTGTATAAAAATAGAAGAGTAATCGAGTACTTTTAAAATTAATCGATTAAATAAGCAAGTAATTTATCGAGGTTTTATTAAATAATAAATAAATTTTGTTGTAACCACACATATGCCTTTAAAGTTAAAACAAAAAAATATTTCTAAACCACAAAGAGATTTGTGTTGTTGTGTGTATTTTGCTTTTTATTTTTTTACATTCGGAAAAATTTTTAATTGCAGTTTATAGTTATTTGTGTTCAATAAAAATTAGAAACTCATTCCTACTAAAAAGTTCATAAAAAATATTGTATTGCAGGCATTCACCTGCTTTTTCGTACTATAATGACGATTGCGTACATTTCCACAATTTGTGCTCGTATTGAAAAGTGCGTTAAAAGCAACAAAAGCAGTAAAAAGTTTTTTTTGTCGTTATTTAACCTCGTCTAAGAATTGGTAACTTTTTTCAACGGGCTTCTAAAAAACGAATTTCCAGTGCAGAGTTACCAGTTTACCATTTTTCAGTGCTAGATAAAGTACTGTATAAAGAAAAGTATATGCTAATTTTGTTGGTAATCAGGGAATTAAAATCTCGTCGTCCCCACAATTTTGGCGAAAAATTCAAACTTTTCTAAAGATAATACGTTGAAACAAATAAAGCAAACCATAAATTATTTGTGTGCTAGTGAATTAGAAAAAAATGAGTCAGTGAAGCTATAAACTGAAGAGAAATATATGCGATATGAGAAAGAATACAACCGAATTCTGGACAATTTTAAAAATTCCATTAATGAAAACTCCTTTAAATAGTTGTCAACTAAGTCTCTTTTAGTTTTGCTTTTTCAAACGCAAAAGTAGAGAGTTTATTCAGTTAATTGGGCCTAATTAAAGCAAACTCAGAACTAGAATGAACACAGAACTGTTGTGTTCAGTTTTACGTTAAGAGAGGGTGTAACATTAAACCTATCGGACGATATTGTTAGGAAAATCGGTTCATCTGAAAAGTACCAAAATGAATTGGTATATGAAGAAGATGCAAATAAAATTTTGAATACCCTCAATAACTTAATTTTTTTTTTTTTTTTATCTTGGACCAGCACTCAGGAGACGACTCCTACACATGCAAAGCATTGTGCTGGAACTGATAGGAAAGGGATAGTAGGAGAAATGACAGGAGGTGAAACTTAATTATTTATTTTTGCAGCTCTGCTTTCGCACGTTCTTTGTTTACACTCGTAGCAGTGCTGAAGCTTCGGTTTAGTAGCCATTTTTTTTCATTATTATTTTACTTCGCCGGTGCTACACAATACCGACGAAGGAGGGCGTTCTGCTGCGATTGTGGATTGCTATCAGCTGAAGCCGGTATTGTTCAGTGACCAGTGACTATGCCTTCGCCACTGAAACCTTCCGACAACAACTGACACACAACGACACACTAATGCACATCAGAAAAATGCGAGATGTTTATTTTTATTTTAAAATTTTTAGTCTGAAACTGGTGTTGAACCCAGGTCTGTTTTTGGATTCGTAGTCAACGTGCAGACTACCATCCATCGTGCCATCGCCACCCTCATTTAAAATTTATTTAGCGATTATGCTTCTAAAACCGTGTTTTCATATGTATATCACTATAATTAGTATTTATATTAAACAAAATGGATTATATATATTAACATTATTAAAGCAAAAGTAATTTTTGATAATATTGTGTGTAAAATATTTTTTTTTTCTTGGACCACCACTCAGGGGTCCAGGTGACCTATATATATGCAGTGCATTGCGCCGGAACTAGCAAACTGGTTTCAATATCCCAAATGATACAATTTTTCAAAATTTTTATAGATATTTGAAATGTAAACTGTTCTTTTCATTATATTAATGAAATCCTAGCACTTTTTTTTAACTGTGATTTAGCACTTTGTTTTCTTCTGGCAACCCTATTCCAGTTTTAAAAAATTAATTTTTATTGTATTTATTACGTCTATTTCTTTCTTTTTATTATTCGTGTCGTTAAATGAGAGCTGTATAGTACAATAATAATATTGCGTTTCATGATTAAATGTTTTTTTTTTGTTTATTTTCTTATTCTGCGAACTTATGATTTTTTGTTTATTTATTGATTGATATGTGATGTGTATTTAAAACTATTTAATTCTCATAAAGTTCATTCACTTGTATAATTAAAGAGACGATAAACTGGAATGTAGTGAAACGTTTCCATCAAGGGCGAGTGTTATAAAATAGTAAATAGAGATATAGGCAAAAACAAGTCAAATAACATCGACTGAATGAAAGAATATAGCAACTAATATTTTTGAATTATGTATTTATTATGTATTTGCACATGCAAAGATTACTTGGCAAAGTTTTTAGTTTGTAGGAAGAAAACGAGAGATGAATAGGAATGAGAAATGAGTTTGATATACTCGTAAAGTTGCTTTGTTCTTCGCTCGACGATGGAATTTGAAAGAAAGTTTAAAAGACAATTTAAAAGTTTCTTTTTCAAAGTAAATTTTGCGTACGCACGGAGTTCTTAATAAATTTTATTTACATGAATTTTTCCACATGACACAGCTTATGTGTCATTATTATAAACCATGGGTTAGTTTTTGGCGGGAATTAAACCAGCAAACCTTGAACTAGTCTACTGGTACACCAACAACTGACCTTTTTTTACTTAAAGAAATAATAATAATTCACATTTAAATATATATGTATATATTAGATATATAATACAATATCAAATATGCACATTAATTCAAAGATTAACAGTTTTGCTACAATTATTTCAGCACTCAGTCATATTTTGAGAGAATAAAATATAAACTAAAAGATACTCCAAATTATACAAATATTTGTTACAAAATCAATCCCTACAACTCTCATAAATTAGCCTTAATTAAACTTATAAAAACAAAATACAAAATCCAGTTTTGTGTGTTTTTGTTGTTTATTTGCGCTTGTCAGTTCTCTATTACTTGAATTAAATTAAAGTATTAAAGATAGTAATTTATATCACGTAGCGATAGATTTGTTTAAATATTTTTTTTTTAATTTTGTAATCAAACCATGATATTATAAAATTATGCTGAAATCGAGTGGTTTTAAAAAAGTTGTTTTATAATATACATATGTGTGTATGCACATATTACATATAGAAATATACTTGTTACTCGTAAAGAAATACCAGTCTTATAAAAAAATACCATAATTAAATACATACATACTTATGTGTATTTTTAAATGTAAACATGTTCTAGTTTGTATTTAAAATTAAATTTTTTTAATTAAGTACGCGGATATTTAAATATGATGAGTTTAAATAATTAAATTTTTTTTTTAAATTGGATATTAAAAATTACAATATTTACATATGAAAGATCGTAAATTAATAAAAGTTATGAAAAAATATATGTACATATATTATATTGTAGTTTCTAGGCCAAAAGCTTTTTAATTAATTTTTTTTATGAACTTTAGTATTTATTACGAAATATGTATCAAGTTTAGGTACTATTTCAAGGTTTATAAAAATAAAATTAGTAAATAGTTTCTTTTATACAAAATATACTAAAATATTAAACATGATATATGCAACAAATGCCTAACTGGATAACAACATCACACAAATTTCTAACTGGATAAAACCATCACCCACAAGACTTTACTCCATTATTATTGTTCTAAAGTATGCAGCAATAAATATGATCATATAAGTTTTTACGATTCGTCAGTTATCTGCTATTTTGCCGAAAGTAATGCGATCCGAATTAACTAGCGTTACGATAAACTAAGGAAAATAAATTATTGGTTTAGGAAGTACTGTCCTCGAAATGCCTTGATATTTTCTCCATATACATATTCGTTCACAGAATATGCTTATATACATAAATCTATATATGTATGTATATTTATGTAGTTGCAATAGCGATAGAGGGACCAAAATATATGATTTTGTTTCTATAAGTTGAAATTTTTATCTTGAATTTTCCATAACTTGAAGAAAAGTATTGGTAGCATGAATGGCCACGCTTCCATAAGTCCAGAAATTTGATTATATTAATGACGTAAGCTTCTTTGAAGATGACTATGAACCCTGGAAGCGTTTAATACCATAATCATAGACTATTCGCTCAATATCTTCAGTATGATTTATAATAGCTCTACTCACAATCTTGTGCATTTGAGATTGTAAATATATGCAATAGCAAATTTGTGCTATCAACTGTGTATGACATTTTTAATTTATTATGCACTACTCATTGCAAGAACAAAATTCACAGCTGATTGAAAAAACAAACAAATTTGGCAAAAAAAAAAATATGTCAAATAAAAGTTAATGAATCGCACTACTGGTTTTTTTGGAGGAAAATAAGCAGCGGCAAGTATTCGGCGATTACCATTTGATTGGCTTGGATTATTGTTAGGCAGCTGTTTATTTGCAATTAGGTGTTGCATACTCATAGCAAATAAATCCTATTGGTTTTAAGTGTTGCATATAAATTTAAGTTTAGCATGTGCATTGCTGTGTATTTTGTTACTGTAGAGCAAAAATATGCTATACCTTTTTGCAAATGCAATGATGCAACACCATATGCACAAGATTGTGAGTTGGGCTATTGAGTTCTTTTAATTTGTACGTTAGGGAATTCTCAAGCACATTTTTGCGAGTACAACGACCATGTATGAACTATTATTATTACTGCAGACGTCTGTCGATAATTTCAAGTTCAAGGGACCAAAGAAAAATCGAGATTTCAAATTAATTGGAAGCAAAACGCAAGGTAAAACATTGCAATACTAAAGCAAACTATTTAGTTTTTTGTTTGTTTTAAAAACACAAACACATTCACATTACGAGTGCAAATTATAGAGACTTAAAAAGCCAAAATTCAAATTAAATGCTATTTCTATTTATAGATTAACAGCATTTACCCGCGGCTTCGCTCAAGCCCAACGAAAAATATTCCCTTCCCATCATCAAAACATTTCAAACAATATCCGGAAAAATATAAGGAAATCGATCCAGCTGTTCTGCCGTGATGCGCTTAGCAACGAACATCATTTAAGTTTTAATTCTATAGATAGTTTCGGTGTTTAATATATTTCCCCTATGTCTTCCTCTGGTTCTATTTTTTATGTATATCCTATGAGTTATTTTCTACTCAGATATATTAAATGTATGTATGTATATTAAATTTCAAAAAAATCGTTCAGACTGCTTGGAAGAGGCATATGTTACCCATACGTTCCCTCGTGGTACTATCTCTCGAAAAATGTATTACCTACGTCTTCTTTTAGACTCTGATCTAGCTACGTTTTAAATTTTATGCAAATCGTTTTGATATTCAAAACAATCATTTAAAAAAATTGCCTGCACCTGGCAATACTGTATGCAGAATTTCAAAAGAACCCGTTAAAAATAAAATTAGTTTTCCAAATACGGCAACAGTGCTGTCCAACTCAAAACCTAATGTGAATTGACCCGAACCAGTGTTGAAAATTTCAGCTCGCTCGATAGCTCCTACAACTCCGGAGATCATGAGTTACTAACAAACTCACAAACGATTTTATATGCTACAATGCAGGTGTATAGCAAGTGAAAAATCGAATGGTTATTAAAACATTACGATACATTGTTCTTTAACTTTTCAAGTGACAATAAAAAAATTATAATATGGATAATGGGGGGGGGGGGGGGGGGGGGAATTTTGTTGATATTTGTATGGGAAAATATAGGAAAATATAAATGACATATTGCCGGAACCACTGGGCCGATTTTGTGCAAACTTCACATAAACCAACTACATACCATCCCCAACGTACTCTGTTAGAAATCGGTCGACCCGTTTTCCCAGTTGGTGCTTACATCAAAATGTACACTGCTTTTTATATACTATATAGATTGTATACAAACTAAAATAAATGATTTCGTTTTTATTTTATATTTTACATAAAATACAGTATATTAAAATAATTAAAATTATAGAGCGTAGATCCGAAAAATTTTAATTGTAGCGTGTCAGCTATCAAGATGGCATTAAAATAATTTAAAATTACCAATATATTCAATATTTTTCAAAGGACCTGGAAAGTAATTCAAATTGTCGCGAGATTCAAATTAACGATTTTCAAATTGCCATGCGTCGATTGAAAGATATTTTTTTTATTTTTATTGAGAGTGCACAGTTAAATTTGAATATTTTTTTTAATTTAATTAAAAGAAAAACCTGAATTTGTACACTTAAATCTAAAAGAACGACAGTACTGTCATAGTAATTATATACGCAGTTTTTTTAAGTGCATTTCATGTACAAAGAAGTTGTTGGCTGTTCCTCTAAAGTCTAAACGATTACGAAAAATTTTAATTTCTAATTTCTTGTTAACACTTAGAGAAATATGCAGTTATTTTCCTCCATTGCAGTAATATGTTTTAGGACGATCTGTGCCATATGCATACATATTTATATCTATGCAAGTGTCATGAATATGAATAACAAAATAAAAGTCAATTGAAAATTTAATTGGCGTACATACTATATTAATGTAAAAGAAATTGTTTATATTGACATTTAACTACGAATTATTATATGAAAATTTGTGTTTTTGGCGAACATTCGTTTCAAATTTCAAATACTTAATGTTTTGAATGTCGGAAGCAACACTTTAAATTTAAAGACGAAGCAACAGACAACGTCAGCGAAAACACAAGAAAACTTTAACAATCGTTATAACCGGTGTTTACACATGTTCGAGAAACATCTGGAGAGACTTCATTTTGTAGCTGATTTCTTTTTATTTGTTTAATACATCTCACACATTAATAATTTAAAAGCTTGAAATTTTTCACAAAAGCATTGTTCACTATTGCTGGCATTATCATGATGACATTTATGGCTTACAAACAAAAAAAAAAATTTATTTATCTATATTATTTTTATTAAAATGCATTGTAGTATTTATTTCATTAATATGCATTGAACACTTGTCAATAGTCAAAAAACTACTAAATGAAGAAAAAAAAATTGGTAGCCTGCCATTACTTTGCTAGTCTTTTTTTGTTCTAAATTCGACAGCGAACAAAATTATAAAAAAAAAAAACAATATTTAAAAATTACCAAAAACGCCCACCAGCGGATTTTCTACTTAAATGGCTGTCGTTAAGAATAAATATGAGTAGACATACATACTTGTGTATAATTATTTTATAAATTGGTTAGGATAATATTCAAGTTTTTAACATCAACAAAAATTGACAACTTTAATATGGGCGCTACATTTGATGCAGCCTAGCGCTGTCGCTAGCGTTCTTTTTTTACTCAAATACTTTTCAAACGTTTAGCGTTAAACATTTGCGTAAATAAATTATATACTGAAACATTTCCAACTGAATGATATTTGAAGAAATATCTGCAATTCCTATTCAGTTTCTATATAAAAATTAAGATTTCTCTTCATGTTCCATATAAAATCTAAATTTTTCTTATTTGTTTATAGTCCATTAACATTAATTTTTATAATTGAAGCCTACTATATTTCCCTGCTATAAATCTTTCAATATCTGTGTTATTTTCTTGAATAATAAAAATTATAGAAAAAAACGATATTAAGGAAACGTTTAATCACGTATTTGTGCCAGTTTTTCTTCACAGTAAAAATTATAATATTAGAAATTGAACGCAATGTGGAATAATGGTACGATAGTTTACAAAAATTTAGTTTTTTAGTTTTAAGCGATTGCATCAATATGTATTGTTTCAAATATATCCCAACCATATGCATCCATCCATATGTTCACTTTTTTACAATATAATTTAAAATAAAAATAACCTCCGAGGTTATGAAGTAAAGCAAAACAAAAGGAAAATTCACTTTCTAAAAGCAATTGCCTTTTAAAGAAAAATACTTTTACATCTGATGAAAAAAAGAGCTGAATTTAAAATGTTGCAAGACCGCGAAGAAAGCAAAAAAAAAAACAGAAAAATAGTTACAAAATTTCTTTTAATACAATCGTATAAATTGGATGTGGCTTCAAACTGTAAAAAAGCAAAGCACGATGTGAATGTGAGAGATATTAGTATGAAACAAGAAAGGCAATAAACTGTAGTTTATAAGAAATCGTAAAAATTAATTAAAATTATTTCGAAAATATACTGCTAAATTTTAAATTAAAGACACAAAGAAAAATTTATAACAACATGTTTGGCAAAAAATTGCTAAAAAAAAAACATATTTCCATAATATAATCAAAGTACAGGGTGGGCCAAAAGTAATGACCCGGGGCATAAGTAATCATCACCCGATGTTCTTTTGCAGTAATTTTTTTTTTAATTCAAATTTTGGCAGGGCTCAGTGACCGCCGCCAGAGTTGATGACCATACATGCAGATCCAAAGGTTTTTATTAAATAAAATTACAGCAAAAAGACATCGGGTGATTACTTATGCCCCGGGTGATTACTTTTGGCCCACCGTGTATATATGCAACACCACATGTGTTTGAGTATTATTTCTCTCCGAAATGTTAAGAAGTTGACACAATTTTTCCAAACGTTTTTTTTTTTTTTCATAAGCAGCAGCTTTTGACAGTTGGGAGATTTTACTACACCAACAAAATACACGTTGTAGCTACGGACTTTAAAAAAGAAGGCAGTTCTCAATTCGACGGTAATTTTTTTTATGTCTGCTACCTCAGAACTTTTTACTGGGTGGACCGATTTTGATTTTGATTTTTTTGGCATTGGAAGACCGTGGTTACAATGTGATCTGATTTTAATGGCGACTGGAAAACACTCCCCCTCGACAAAAATTACATTTTTTAATACGTTGAATTAAAGACAACAAGCACCAACTTAAAGCAGTTGAATCGAAACGCATTCAAAACTAAAATTTTATTTCTTCAATTTACTAAGAAACAAAGTAAATTAAAAGAACAAAATTTTAAATTACACTGACATGCACTAGCAGAACAGAACAACATGGCGTTTTCGAAAGTTGCTACACTTTCATCATCACTGTGTCCACTGTGTGTCGTTATCAGTAGATGTAAATTATTAGCTTCATATATTTATTATTTTCTATAAATAGAATACGAGAAATATACCCCGTTATTTTTTTCTGCTCTAAATGAAGCTCTAAATTTACCATCTCTAACTTGCATAAGTCCTTTTTATTACTTAATTTTTGCTTCCATTATTAAATGTGCACACATGGTTTTTGTTATACTTGAAGCAAACTTTTT
Organism: Dexiosoma caninum; assembly: GCA_963924685.1. Classification (NCBI taxonomy): domain Eukaryota; kingdom Metazoa; phylum Arthropoda; class Insecta; order Diptera; family Tachinidae; genus Dexiosoma; species Dexiosoma caninum. The sequence goes on along the minus strand of OZ004727.1, from coordinate 47,464,657 downwards.
TGGTTTGTTTCGTCTAGTATTTTGTGTATAATTAATTACACCGCCACTAGCCTCTGGCCATTCGTACATTTTTAATTATTTTAAATGCATAAAAAAGATTACTGTAGAGAAGAGAAGGCAAAAGTTCTGATGTTGGGAATTTCATGAACTTGTGAAGCAGAGTTGCGATAAATATACGAAATAATTTTTAACCTACACACATATATGAAAGATATCGTGTTCCATTTTCGGCGACATTATTATTGTTCAAATGGCGAAAGAAAGTGTTCATGTTCTACGATTGTTAATTAGTTTATTGTTTCGTTAAACTTGCCCATATCACGGATTCAGTTGGTGCTAATCGCGACATTTTAAAAAAGCCGAGAAATTTCACATGTTTATAAATGAAATTAGCTATTCTTTTTTATTCTCTGCAAAAAAAGAATTTCAAAGAAATAAAGGTTAAGATTTTTTCAATTCAAAACTAAACTATAAATAAACGCACTTCACTCGTTGATCATAAATTATATACAATAACTGTAGTATAATTTTTAATACTTATTATTCTGTGTTTCTTCAAGGTTATTTATTTATTTTTACATACATCTATGGATTCATGATCCTTACAAATGATATAATGATATACAGTACATAATTAAGAGTTTAAAAATACAATTAAACTAGATTTGACACTATCAACATTAAGCGAATAATCAATATGGTTATACAATTTATTAAATTGCTTACAAATTCTCAACAATGGTTCCGAATTAGCATAATTTACTCTGAAAACTTTAACTGCAAGCGGATAGTAATGACGTGTAAATCGTGAAGGAACATTAATAAAGATATTGCTAATCAAAAATTCAGAACAAACATTTCCTTTTAGCAAATTTAAAACAAAAGTAACATTAAGCATAGTCCTGCGACTCTTAAGGGTCGGCAGCTTTATCAAGGCAAGTCTGCTAGTATAAGGTGGGAGATCCAACGGATTCCAGCGAAGCCCACGTAGACCAAATAAAAGAAACTGCTTTTGAACGGATTCAATACTATTGATATGAACCATATACGTTGGATCCCAAATTATTGAGCCGTATTCAAGAACAGGTCTTACCAGAGATGTGTACAATTGCTTTGTAATGTACGGGTCGGAGAACTCCTTTGCCCATCGTATTATAAATCCAAGAAGACCGCGTGCTTTAGCAACAGTAGAAGAGATATGTTGTATAAAATTTAACTTGGAATCAAGTAGAATGCCAAGGTCGGAAATAATATTTAAATTGTCTAGCGAGTAACCATTTAAAATATATTTTACGCTTAAGTTACGTCCACGGAAGAAGCTCATACATTTACACTTTTTATGATTTAATTCCATCAAATTACGATTACACCAAGAGCTAAATGCATCTAAGTCCTCCTGTAGGTAGTGATGATCAGCATATTTTCTATAGCTTAAGAAAATTTTGACGTCGTCAGCATACATTAAGACATGACAAAACTTCAATATTTTCGGTAGATCATTTATAAATAAAGAAAACAAGAGCGGCCCTAAATGGCTACCCTGCGGCACACCAGACAATACAGCAATCGGCTTAGAATAACAGTTTTTAAAATGAACATTTTGAGTTCTATCAGTCAAGTACGATTTTATCCACTTAAGACAGTTTAATGTAAATCCCATTGAGTCAAGCTTTTTCAAAAGTATTTCGTGATTAACCTTATCGAACGCCTTGCTAAAGTCGGTATAAATAACATCAGTTTGCTCTTGTTGTCTAAAACCACGATGAACAAGTGATGTTAACTGCATAAGATTTGTAACAGTTGAACAACCTTTACGAAACCCATGTTGGAAAGGAGACAATACAGATGATACTTGATGAGAAAGAATGTCAGTACTAATTTTTTCAAAAAGCTTCGGTAGAGTGCTCAGTTTAGCAATGCCTCTGTAGTTTTCGATATTATTTTTACTACCATTTTTGTATAATGGAATTATGAAAGAGGTTTTCCAAACCTGCGGAAAACATCCAGTCCTTATTGATTCATTGAAAATAAGAGTTAGTGGGGTCGATAAAGCTTCAGCACATCTAACTAACAGACAACTCGGTATTCGGTCAGGCCCACAGTTAAATGAAAATTTCAGTTTTTTTAAGGTATTAACTACGGTAAGTTCATCAAGAAGTGGTATTGAAACAGGTGGGTATGGTAATTCAGATAGTGGATGAGAATCTGAATCAGCAATCTTGACATCAGAATATGTGGACGAGAAGAAATCCGCAAACAAATCACAGATTGCAACATCATTATCGGATTCAATATCATGGTAATTCATCACAGAAGGAAACGAACTCGATCTTCTTTTGGAATTTACGAATTTATAGAATGTTTTAGGATCACATTTTAAATTTTGTTTGACTTTAATTAAATAACTGTAATAGCAGGAGCGATTAGCTGAGATGTATTGAGCACGAGCTACAGAATACTTGGCGTAATCAGCAAAAAGTCCAGAGGATTTATATTTCTTGTAGAACTTATTCTTTTTATTTTTTATAGCAGAAAGAACTTTGGAATTCCATGGCGGGCCAGAACGATTAGAATCAAAACATTTAGGAATACATTGATTCATGTACAGATACATTCTTTTGTAAAACGTGTCAACCATTTTGTTAATATGTATTGAATTAGTATTTAAAGCAGCATTCGTAAAAAGGTTCAACCAGTTTGTATTAGACAGAAGCTCATCAAGCCTATTATAGTTTGTTTTCTTGAAGCAAAACGATTCTCTTCTCTCTGTTTGAAATGATGACACAGAAACACGACTAGATGCAACAGAAATTTCAATTCCAATTGTAGGATGATGTAAGTCCTCAGGCAAAGAGATCGGGTAACAGCGATCAATGGAGATGTCACTCAGTACATTTAGGAATATTAAATCAAGTAGTCTCGAATTTGCGTTGTATAAGCCATTTAATTGGCAAAGATTCAAGTCTAGAAGAGAATTAACAAAATCCATATGGTAAGCATTACCTCCAACCATTCTCGGAATGAAATAATTAACTTCAGAAGAGAAGTCCCATGATAATAAAGGCATATTAAAATCGCCAAGAGCAATAACGTAATCGTATTGATTTGCGGCCTTAACAACATTCCCAATAGCTGTTACATGTTTCATGTAAACCACTTCAGGTGAAATTGGAGGAATATATGAACAGGTAATAAACATTTTCATATGTTTTAACTTAACTGCAACACCAATAAACTCGATGTCATACAGACCTTCACTATAAAGAACATCAGAAGATAGACGATTAGAAACTGCAATCAGAACACCGCCACCTTTGATAAGATTACCACGATCGCGTCTATAAATTTGATAATTTCCGCAGAAAATTTCAGTATTGAGTACATTATCGACAAGCCAGGTTTCAGTAAAAATAATAACATCATATAAAAAATCAAAGCTTTGGTTGTAAATTGAAGGTAATTTTGTATTTAAACCACGAACATTTTGGTAAACTATTGACAATTTATCAGGTAAAATATTTAGTTTTTTGAAATTGTCAGATTAGACGATGGAGCATTAATTTGTGGTAGGTGGACTATATCAGAAGGGACGTTTTCACTATACACGTATTCACGTATAAGTGCGTTCTTCGGCCAAAAATCTGGATTAACAACTGAATCAAAATTTTCTTCATTAACAATAATTTTGAAAGAGGATTTACGTCTCTGATTAGAGTACTTAAATTTGTAGACGGATAAGTCAATATCATTACCAATTTTGAAACAAATATAACGTTTAACAGCATCGGTACTTGTATTAGAATCAAAACGAGCGGCAAAAATAATCCTTTTTGGTGGAATAACCTTTAAAGTTGGAGCAGTAGAGGTATTATAAGCAGGAACTGATGGGTTTAAATTAGTAGGAATACAGCTGTTTTGCAATGGTTGTGGTGAAACTAAAATTGTTCCCGAAGATATTTCACGAGTTTTAGTTGAGCTCGCGGTGCCACATACGGAAGGAACTGATTCAACAAAATCATATGATGGAGTTAATACTGGAGTGGTTACAAGAGATGCTCCAGAAATATCGCTTATTTCAATAGAATTAGGTTTAGATACCAGTGAACTTGTTAATGTTTTCTTCTTTCCTTTGGGTGAGCACGGTGCCTTATCAAACAGGTTCCTGTAATTCGAAAATTTAGTGTTTAAATTTTTCAAATCATTACCCAATTCATCCAATGTACTTTTAGTGGATTTAAAAAATTTATAAAATTCCACATCAAACAAAATACAGTTTTTACAACACCAGCGGAGTCCCTTGTTCTCATGCAAATTATCCACAGTGCGTGCAGATAAGTCAACGCATTTTGCATGATAAACCGATTCGCAAAGCCAACAGGCAACCATAACATCATCGGACTTATTGCGACACTTCGGCTTAGAACAGGCCATAATTAATATATTAGAAGCGATGTAAAAAGTTAAATTAATTTAAAATTACCAAAGTATATGTATGTAGACAATTTGTTACACAGCACAAATATGTAATAAATTGCTTATATTGCTTTTGTTATTTAAAGATTATTTATTGCACCAAAGATAATGTTGTTGTTTCAACCAAAAAGTATGTACACTGTTTAAAGTAATTTAACAGTTAATTTAAAGTTATTGTTTGTGTAAATTCTTTGTAAGGAATTCCAATTGCAGAGCACTATGCATAATATGCAAAGAAAATTCAGTTGTTGTTGTTAAAAATAGATTTAGTGAGTAAAAAATGACTAAATCTTTAAGCAGCCAAAATGTATTTTATCACACAATTGAATAATTAAATTTGAAATTATAATGCACAATAACTTCAATAAAATCAGATAGATTTAATTAATTTATAAATTAAAAACTCAGCGCACAAAAATTTTCAATCGAATCGGAACAGTGTTGTCAATAGATTTAAATATGAAAAGTAAAAAAAAAACATTAAAAAAATTCATGCGTTAACTTTAGCAAGTAGGCAGGCAGTTTAAGTACGTTGTAGGTTGCAGTGAAGAGGAAGCACCAACAAGAAACAAAACACGAAATATTATGAAGACATATGAAGAAATACTTAAAGAATACATGTTTCAATAAATGTACATACATATATTTAGACTTGTGCACTGGAGATCCAACGAGTTTCACAAAAATTCATAAAAGCTTAATACGGATTTGTCAAATTGCATTTCAGCGAATGCAAAGTTTTTTAGCTGTCAGAAGAAATAATATTAAAAAGCTACTCGAGTTAAATTTACATGATTTACAGCCCAGATCTCGCTTCATAGTTTGTTATAATAAAAGCATTTATAAATATTTTTATTTATGGAAAAATAATCATTAAATAACTACTTAACCTCCAAATCTATTTATACAGGGTGGGTCAACTTGGACTGACTGATTTGAAATGCTTATAATTTTTGTATTTTTTATTTTTTTTTATTTTTTTTTATTTTTTTTTATTTTTTTTTATTTTTTTTTTTGCAGATAATATACAATTTTATAAAATTTTATGTCATCATACTCAGTGGATTGGTTTTGCTAGCGACAGAAAATACCAATTTTTTGAATAATCTGATTATGAGCGATGAAGCACATTTTCATTTAAATGGATATGTGAATAAGCAGAACTGCCGAATTTGGGGTACAGAGAATCCGAGAGCATTGCATCAGCGACAATTACACCCGTCAGATGCACTGTTTGGTGTGGAATCATGGCTGATACAGTTATTGGTCCATATTTCTTCGAAAATTAAATTAATGAGCCAGAAACCGTCTCTGAGGTGGTATGCCGGACCATGTTGGAAAATTTTTTACGTCCGATAGTTCTCAATAATCGTAACATATGGTTCCAGCGAGATGGAGCTACAGCTCATACCGCAAGAGCCACAATGGCAATTCTGCCGAATAATTTCAAAAAATGCAGATTTCGCGTGGCCACCTCGTTCTCCACATTTGACGGCCCCAGATTTTTTTTTGTGCGGTTTCTTGAAGAAACGTGTTTACGTCAACAAACCACAAACTATTCAGGAGCTCAAGCAGAATATTCGCACAGAAATTGCTCAATTGCAGTCAGAAACGTTGCGCAACGTAATGCAAAATGTATTGAGTAGAGCCATTAACTGCCAACAGGAGAATGGACGCCATCTAAAAGAGGTAATTTTTCATACTTAGCTTAAAAAAAATTTATAATTTATACTTTAATTTGCAAAAAAAAATTAAATAAAAAAAGTTAAAAATACAAAAATTATAAGCATTTCAAATCAGTCAGTCCAAGTTGGCCCACCCTGTACTTATCAGGAAGTTTTCAACAGCTACAGCATGGCGTAAACAAACAATTACTAGAAGTTTGTTAGAAGTACTAATAGTAAAAAGAATAAAATGTATTGACTGTTTAATGATTAGTGATGGCGACTTGTAAGGATATTCGGATAGAATCATTTTATAGACTTTCTTTCTTTAATTCTTATCACTCAATTCAAAATAATTTTAAAAAATCTACTTGATAACAATTTTATTAATTTTGTCACAAAATACCATTTAAAACGGGTTTTCAAATATTCTATGAACTTATTTCATACTTAGTAGAGTCAAACTACCCTATGAAGAATTTTTTTCCATAACGATTGTTGGATAGTGATTTAATCTAGAACAGTGAGAAAATAATGCTGTTTTTTTTTCAGAATCCACATCCTTATATTTCTGATAAGACTTGTGTTCTGTAATCTTTAATTTATTATTAGTTGTAATAATATTTTTATTTTCAATTTATATAATATGTTAGAATTTTTTTCATTGACAAAAAGTTTTATTGTTTGAATTTTTTTCCTGAAATAATTATTATTTGTATTTAAGAAAAAAGAAAAATTTTAATTAGTTAAATTAAAATTTTAATAAAATTTTGTTTGAAATTTCAATGGGAATTTTAGAATGTTGTGCATTGATGTGTCTTAAAAATTTTTTTTATTTTTTTTAAATCTGATCAGATTTTAACTCGATTAGGCAATTGTAATTGCATCGGGCAAACAACGTTTTTGAATTTCGTTATCATTTTTCCTACTATTCCGCATTTTTTCCTTGCTTTTCAAATCACTGTTTTCTAATCTTATTTGATTTTCCTGAAATTTTTTCACGAAGGTTTTTTATTTTAACTGTATAAATAATCTCTATTTGTACTCCATATTTAATGAGCTTTCAACATGTACTATCGAGGCACTGACAACAAAGGTTTTTCAATGACGCACATGAGATCGAAATATGCTACTTTTAAAGCAAAAACTTGCACTTATTTGTAATCGCATAGTTTCTTGACTCTTTGTAACCTCAAATAGATTTTAGAGCGCAAAAGTCAAAGGATACTGCCTCTCTTTAAGAACGTTTATCCTAACAAACCGTGCAATGGAAATATCCAAAAGGAGAAGCTACGCTTTTGACATCTTGTATTCGAATATCTTGATATGGGTTGGTTGCGCATAATTGTGGAATAATTTTACATTAGTTAAATTTGATTGTTGCCCCATGATAATATTACAAAACAAATCGTTTTCGAGAACTTTTGATTCGTTGTTCTCAGCGGACCTTTCGATGGAAATGTCCATATATGAATATTTTTTCAATTTGATTTTTTTTCGCATGGGACATGTCGCACGGGGCAACACACTTAAGAAAAATGAATTATTGTGTAGTACACACAGAAGAACATTACGATGTAAAATTAACATGACTAAATGTTGATTAAAATGATGTTAAATTTCTGCAAAAGCAATGACTTAATTTAAATTTAACATTGATTCGCATTGATTTGAAACGAAACATTTCAAAATTACCAAAAAAAATTTATTCAATATTTTTTGTAACAGAAATAACGTTACTTGAAAGTCTTTTGTTGATTATGTAGCATATTTAGAAGAAAACATGGTTTTCAGTCAGTCTTTCTTTTATTTTTATATATTCATGCCTGATTCTCTAAACACTTCTTTCGAAATAAGATTTGTGAAACAGGATTTCTAATTTTCTAATTTACGGGTGCCTCCGTAGTCTAGTGCATGATATCAATATGGAGGTGCGTGTTCGATTCCAGGGTCTGGGCGGGAACTGCAGACAAGCTATAAGAGCTTCGTAGAGTTTGTGTGGTTTAAAAAAAAAATCAATCATGTCAAAAAAATCTTTAATTCAAACATACCCAGCTTCAAAGCAGATAAAAGCATCATATTTTTAAAGTTGATTTATCGCAAAGTAAAAACGACCACAGTGAACAGCCACTTGTTTTCTGTATTGCCAGCAACAAAGGAATTTAGGAGGCTGAATTGTTTTTCTGTTTAAAGGCTTTAAACTTGTTGGAAAATGTTGTTGAAGTTTGAACTAGGCAACAGACTTTCACTCAAACTATTTAATTGATTGATTTTAAACAATCAGAGTCTTGTGAATTTAATTAAGATATACTTATGTATTGATTTACGTAAATCACATAATAAAGCAAATTTGCAGTTTTTAGTTTAAGAACTGTTTTTAATTTTTTTTTTTTTTAAATTCTTCTTATGTTATTATTTCTTCACTTATTTTGCTCTCCAATTGGTGTGTATTTCATATGTTTTTTTTATATTTCCAGTTGATTTTTTATTGATTAAACTTTTAAACTTTTTTACGCTTAATCTGATTGTTTCAATAACAACTGCATTCTTTCTCTTCGTAATGGAGTTTTTTTTAAATTATTTATATTGAAATGATTTTAATTTGTGTTATTTGCTTTTATTTATTTTTTAATTTCTCGTTTCTAACAGGAGGCTTGAATTTATTTATTTTGAATTTCTCACTTTGTTTGCTACTATGATGATTAATCTTTAGCAGAATAAGCACTCATGTTATTGCACATTTTTATTTAACGTTATATGACCTTTAAATATTTTATTTATTTATTTATTTATTTTTTCTTTAATTGAGAAATACGTTTAAATATTTTATGTGCATACATATATTTGAATCTATTCTGTTTCATTTAAGTTGTTAAACTTTTTCTTCGTGAAAACGAAGAAAAAACAAAGCTACTGTTATTTGGCAGTGGAATGTTTCCTTAGTCAAACACGTTTTGCACAGATTTAGCTAAATTACACTAAATAATTATTGTATAGATTAATTTTCATGTCTGCGTCTGCTGACTTTTACATTGTTGCAGCCCGTTTAGGAAAGTCTGTTTTTACACATTTTTTTACACCAAATACAACGAACCAAAAAAGTGTATAACTAGTTTTACTTTCAAAGTAATAGAAAAATATAATAATCGTGCAATATTAGAAAAAAATTAAAGCTTTCGATTTTCTATTTTCCTTGTAAAAAACCAATTTTTCATTTTTCTCGCTTTCTGAATTCTTATTTCGATGTTTAAAATTGGTTATTTATTGCAACACGTATACGTTGACCCAAACCCATTAGACACGTACATACGTACGTATCGTATTATATCATCTCATCTAACGAGTTCAAGATTAATTCAGGGGTACCACAAGGCTCAATTCTTTCTCCTACCCTATTTCTTATTTTTCTTAATGATCTTCTATGTCAAACTTCCAACCCTATCCATTCTTTTGCAGATGACAGCAGTATCTGCTATTCAGATTCATTTAATCGTAGGCCACGTCGAATATGATCGTGGCGACGAGGCAGAATATGAATAATTCGCTATATGGTGACCTCACGAGAATATCGGAATGGGGTCACGCGATGCTCAAAATAGCCAATGCTAGATGTATACGCATCGACGCATGCCCGATTGCGCTGCCTCATCTGTAATTATGGGCGGTATATATATCGAGGAATCAGAAGCTCTTGATGTTCTTGGCATGAAAATTCAGTGCGATGTTCGATGGACTGAGCACATTTATCAGGTCCCAAAGGAAGCATTCAACTGCCTCGAGTTTTTAAGACGGTATAAGACATACTTTACCCCACATTCTACCGAAAATGGAATACAACTCTCATGTATGGGCCGGTGCTTCAAAGACTATTTTGAAGTTACTCGACCGTGTACAGGAGAGAGCGAAGAAACTAATAGTTGACAGTATGGTAGCCAACTCTATTGACTCTCTTGAGCATCGTCGCAACGTGGGGTGCGTTTCGTTGTTCTATCGTTACTATAATGGGTTGTGTTCTGATTAAATCAGGGAACTTGTTCCCGAAATCCGGTCATTCACGCGCACGACGCGTTCATCATTAAGAGCGCATCCATTTGTGGTCAACTTGGCAGCGAACCGCACTACGCATTACAGAGAAAATTCGTTTTTTGGCCGAACAGCACGTATGTGGAATGGACTACCCGCAGAGGTCTTTCCTGTCACTTTTGACGTGGGAAAATTCAAATCGAATGTCAATAAACACTACTCCCTCTATCCTTTCTCCCAAAACCTTATTTTCTAGTTCCGGCACAATGCAGCGCGTATAGAGATCATCCTTTAATGTGCCGGTCCAAGAAAAAAAAAATATTATGCATATATTACTACTGGTTGTTATAAATAAACAAAAAAATTATATTCTTTTCTGAGGTAATCTGTATACGATTTCGTAGTAGTGCTAATGAAGAGACATTGTCTTCATTAGGAAGCTTGCGTTTCCTAAAGGTTTCACAGAACAAATTTAGACCCTTCAAAATAATACATGTTTTTTAATTTTACACAGACTCGCCATACTGCAATGAACCTTTCACGACAGTAGGAATAATGAAAATATTATTTAAAATCGAATAGTTTCACAATTAAAATTTCCTATCAGCTTCTTTTTTTCTTTATACTCATGGATATGTTAATATAAATAATTTATAAATGTTTTCCTTTTCATTAATTGATTTTTATATATGAAAATATTAATTTTTTTTTAATATTTAATTATTTAGTTTTTTTAGCGTTAGCCTTAAAATGTGTCTGCGGACTGTTGGGTCATGGATTAACTGACTGTTTCATTACTACTTTATTTAAAAATAATAAATAAATAACAAAATAAAACAATAGAAACGAAAAGCAAAAATAAAAATATACCCATCGTAGTCAATGAACTACTTGGAAAGTTAAAGTTTGTGGCTTCTTCGAAAAACACAAAATTACAATCGAACCCAAAAACTATACACATACATATGTACGTACGTACACAAATGAAAAACCATAAAATTATTACAAAACGTAAAATAGAGAAAAATATAAAAAATAGGTTTTAAACTGAAAATTCAATTACAGGAAATGAAATTGAAAATAACTGACAATTCCGTTTTTACAAAGTGAATTTAAATTACAATCCTTTTCAATACAACAATTACTTTTGTTGTTTTAAATAGCATAAATGTATTTAATTAATTAAAGTTTTTTTTTTTTTTTAGATTATTTGTCATATTAATTAATGCAATGTTGTATGTATTCAAGTTATTTATTTATATGTATATTGGTTTTATTTTCGTTTCTTTTAATTTTAATTTTTCTTTTCACTTTTTATTGGAAGTATTTTAATAATTTTGAATTGCTTCATTTATATTGATTCATTTGAGACACTCTCTGTTTCCGTTGTATCGCATTAAATGTTTAAAACTCAACTGACTCAAACAAACTGTCTAAAACAAAACAGAAAAAAACTCCACTAGATTTCTACAAATCTATACCGACGCTCTCGAAAAATAAAAACTTTTAACACAAACATTGAATACATACACGAACATAAATAATAGTGATGTTACGAATATTCGTATTCGTATCTCAAAATATTCGCCTATTTTATAATATTAGTTAGTATTTGCCAAATTCAAGCGAATATTTGGGGAATACGTTAAAAAAAAAAACAATAATAAATATAAAAAAGTTTCAAAAAATATATAAAATTAAACAAAAATATTAATTTTTAAAAAAACACAGTGCAACATTTTGTAAGATATCGAGTGGGAACAAACTTCTCGAATTACTTTTTGAAAATAAACAATGCCCATCTGGGTTTGGTTAGTTTAGCTGCTGTTCGGATTTTGTGGCCTCATGTATATTTTGGTTAAAACTTGATTTTTACCTAAGAACATGGATTTTTTTCTCACGGTTATATTTCGGAATTGTAGCTAAGATGTAAAACAAAGTAACGCCAGAAAACTGCATCTACTACCTCAAAATTTGCTAATTGTCCTAAAAGTTTCATTTTTATATTTTTTTTTTCACAGCAGACAAACTGTGCGACCATTCAGTAAAGTACTCTTCCGAAAGAAGATATGAAGTAATCAATTAAACCATTAAAATGTATGCTCTCGGTGAACCCTGCGAACTTGATGAATTTTATGAGCTTGACAACACATTCAATGGCATATCTCTTCGGTGTGACCTTCAAATCTATCTATCATCATATTGGAATACTTTATGACTCCACCAACAAACATCTGCAAGCAATGCATTCAAATTCTTTGTATCGTTTTTCAATTGGCATGGTGGCGTAATGGAATCTCTCCCCTTGTTCAACCGATTCGGTGGGCAATTGGTGTAAGAACTCATCAAAGTGGTCATGCCGAAAATGTAATTCCAATAATATTGTTTCCAAAAATTTCTTTGCTTCTTCTGGCCCCGATGGCATGATGGATGGTAGTCTGCACGTTGACTACAAAACCAAAAACAGACCTGGGTTCAACTCCCGTTTCAGACTAAAATTATAAAAAAAAAAACATCTCGCATTTTTCAGATGTGCATTAGTGTGTCTTTGTGTGTCAGTTGTTGTCGGAAGGTTTCAGTGTCGAAGGCATAGTCACTGGTCACTGAACAATACCGGCTTCAGCTGATAGCAGTCCACAATCACATCAGAATAAGAAATGGCTACTAAACCGAAGCTTCAGCACTGCTACGAGTATAATCAAAAAACGTGCGAAAGCAGAGCTGTAAAATAATTACTCCAACTATCCTTTTCCTATAGATCCAGCACAATGCTTGGCATATGTAGGAGTCATCTCCTGAGTGCTGGTCCCAGATAAAAAAAATAGGTTTTATTACTTTCGAGAAATTCCACACGAGAAAGAAATTGCATTTTATGTATTTCACAGTAATAAAGTAAAAAACAGGATACAAACAAAATATATTACAGAGCTCGCAGGAGGTGAAGCTTAACTATCTTACAACTCTGCTTTTCTACGTTCTTTGTTGTATACCAGTGTTGAAACGCCTCTGATGTCCAGAGACGTATTAAATTTTTGAAGATTCGTTTTAGTACGTACTGTTGAGTGACCAGTGACTATGCCTTCGCCACAAAAACCTTCAGACACCAACCGACACAAAGACGCACTAATGCACTCCAGAAAAATGCGAAATGATTTTAGTCTGAGGTGGAATCCACGAAAATTTTAGTTTTGTAGTCTACTTCAAGCATCGCCACCCTCAGATGGAAGTCTTATTTGATCATATTATTTTGTAATAATAATCAAATCTCCGTAGAGGATCTCCAGTTTGCAGCGTTTTCTTCCTATTACGATGCCCCGCACTAGTAAACATTCGCGCGAGTCAAGTCGTGTTGATTTATTTGGAGTTATTTCAATGTCAAGTGCTGCTATTCTTTATTTTTCCATATCTTTTATACATAATTTCTTAAAACTAAAATTATAATTGTTTACAAAAATGCTTATGCTATTGTTTTCAAATAGAACATTCAAAGTTGCGTAAGAAACGAAAAGGAATCAAGTTTCAATGGACTAATTTATGAATTAATACAAATACTTGCTGATTAAATATCGTAAAGTGGTACATGAGTTCATTGTTACTTGATTCTGTTTCGTAGACTGCAATTTTGTTTATTTTATATTTTATTCTTGAAAATTTATTCTTATGCTAGGATTTGGAGGTTTTGAACTCTGGAGTTCAATTACCTCTGTTGAGTTCAATGCTCCATTGGACATAACTCACGCTCGAAATAGTGCTTGGCGGTGTCACTAAATATTGCATGGCTACAGATAAAAGAAGCTCGTATTTTTCTTTATTCACTATTCACCATATTCAGGGGGCTGACGTCATATGCCGCCGCTTTTTTGCGCTATTGGTATTCGAATTCGCCGAACATTGGGGCAGATATTCGCCTTAGCGAATATTTAAAATTGGTATTCCTAACATCACTAATCCATACAAAGAAACAAGTAAAAATAACAAAAGCAACAACAACAACACCAACACCAACTGATCATATAACTTGTAAATTTATTTATTTCTTTTTAAACCAACAAGTGTTTTTGTTTCTTTCTCCTCACAGCGATACGAGTAACTTGGAGCCGATTTAAACAGGCAAAGTTTACTATGCTTGGTCCAATGAAATACATACATAATACTTGGTAGTCTTGAAGTGCCAGCTGATTATTATAATTTTTTTTTACTTTGTTTTGCGATACTAATTGTCAAAACCTGTTTATATTTTACTAACCCACACCCACACTGTTACAAAATAGTTGTTAATATTTTACACACACACACACACTTCATATAAACATGAACGAGTATGTTTTGCTCTTTTTCTTAAATTATTATTATTAGCTCGTATTCGACACTCAACCTTGAATATCGAACATCTCGACTAAGAAGTAAAATATTCCTTCAAATAAAATGTTCTTCCACTCGACGGGAGAATTGGGATCGTGAATTTCATGTAAAATTTTTTTCCCGTTAGCCGTTCTCAGTGAATCGTGCAAAGAAACGAACAACTTTAATTTTAGTAATAAAATTAAACACAGTATTCGCTTTAAATTAAATGGCATCTAAGAATATCCAGCAATAAGGAATAACTTTGAGAATTCTAAACTATACTTTTGTTAGTTAGTTAGGCGATGGCACGATGGATGGTAGTCTGCACGTTGACTACGAATCCAAAAACAGACCTGGGTTCAACCCCAGTTTCAGACCAAAAATTTTAAAATAAAAATAAACATCTCGCATTTTTCTGATGTTGCATTAGTGTGTCTTTGTGTGTCAGTTGTTGTCGGAAGGTTTCAGTGGCGAAGGCATAGTCACTGGTCACTGAACAATACCGGCTTCAGCTGATAGCAATCCACAATCACATCAGAACGCCCTCCTTCGTCGGTATTGTGTACCACCGTCGAAGTAAAATAATAATAAAAATGGCTACTAAAGAAGCTTCAGCACTGCTACGAGTATAAACAAAGAACGTGCGAAAGCAGAGCTGCAAAAATAATTAATTAAGCTTCACCTCCTGTCGTTTCTCCTACTATCCCTTTCCTATAGTTCCAGCACAATGCTTCGCATGTGTAGGAGTCATCTCCTGAGTGCTGGTCCTATAACCTAATTTCCTAGTTCCAGCACAATGCATCGCATGTGTAGGGGTCATCCCCTGAGTGCCAGTCCAAGAAAAAAAAAAAAAAAAAAAAAAAACTATAGACGCGTAAAAGAAATTAATTATTTTTTATGAAGTTATTTTTGCCGATTTCCAGAGGAACAAGTGATCTGTTATTGAATAGACAGATTTTAAACATACACATACTTATAGATGTATAAATAAACAGTAAAGTAACTGACTAAAAAACCAATTGTAAAAAAGTTTTTGTTTGCTGTGTTGTGTTTTGTCTCAGCTGATCAGAGGTGCCACTTGATATTATTTTGTTCCTGGTTGTATGTAAACATTTTCTACATTTCAGTCGTGTTTTGACTATCGTATTAAAATAATTAATAAGCGATTTTTAATTTAAAATCATTTTAAACGAAACCGACTTTACTTCGCGACTTTGGATAAGGACCAATGTTTTTAATTGTAATGCTGTATTTTTAAATATTCTATTAGAGCATTTCATTCATAAAGTGCCTACAGAAAAGAATTAATTGAAGTTTGAATTCTAATGAATTAAAAATATAAAAGAAATAAAAATACTGTAGGCAAAAAATTTAAATAATGTGTTTTTAAGTTCGTTCATCTGTAAAAGAAAGTTCAAAAATCGGCCACCACAGTCTTCGACACTTTCACAAAAAAATACATGCAATTGGTCTGCTGGTTTGCATTTTATTGAAAAGTATGTCACATGTCGACATTTGATTGACTGAGATGCTGAAAAAATAATGGTGGTGAGCTTTGTTCTGCGTTAGTAGTTGTACAAATGCATAAAAATGCTGAATCGTTTTTAGTTGTATTTGTAAGCAGTATATTCGCGCTGTCGGCAAAAATCGAATACAGGTAAGTAGGACTAATAATTTGCATTTATGGTCTAACTACAAGCCAGCTCCAAGGTAATCCATAATTTCCTCTAATCAAATTGTGTGTATTTTGTGCAGTTATTTTATTTACTTTGGTTCACTTTTGCTGCTCCATTAATCTATTATTTGATTTACTTCATATATTTATAAAATTTTTGTGCGGCATATTAATTTGTCAGAATTCAAAAATGTTCACTTATTGCAAGAAATCAACTAACAACATTAAGATCTATTCACTATAAAAATTTCAACTTATTCAGTTTATTCTTTCATTTCAAATCCCTTAAAAATGTAACAACATTTACTGAAAATTTAAAATTTCTAGTTAATACCCTATTTTTATATGCAACTGACTAACTTTTGGTCAACTAACTTCAAGTTAGTTAAAAATTAATTCATAGTCGGGAAATTGTCTGTTCCTAACACATCGGAATGTTAAAATAGTGAGTTATATTCATTAAAAATAATCTAAATGTTAACCACCATCAGTTGTAAGAGTTGAGTTATTTTTATTGTTGTTTTCAATATAGATGGCCAGACGATTATTTTCACTTGTCTTCGTTAAACAGGCAGTAAATCGTGGTTCGCAGACATCAAGTTTGACTCGCAAAAACTTTAGATTTATGGAGAGCGGGAAAAGAGAATACAAAGCGGTACAGACTTGACCGTACCCCCCAGGTTTATTTTTTCCTTTTCTTTTCTCATATTCTATACGAAAGTAAAACGAGCGAAACTTGAGGACAAGCAGTTTTCGTGTGTGAATGCAAATGTATGTTCAAAAGAAAATTGCAGAAAAGGTGACCAAGTAAACTTGATATGTGCGAACCTGTTTCTCTATAACAAATACTACTTGTCTGTGCAAAATTTGTATGAAAAGTACTAACAATTTGGACTGGTTTTCATATAAATTTTGCGGAGACTATTACTACTTGTTAAACATTTTCGACTGGTTTAACGATGCCACTTGGTTTGATACACCTTGAAATATATTTAATGATTTTTTCATGGACGATTTGATTAGTTTTTGCAGTTTTGAATATTTTACATAATTTCTTATGTACTATGGCAACCATGGTCGCATGTGTTTGCCTTCTGATTGGATACAAATGTAATCATAAATTCAGTGAAGGGGGAAACAAAAAGGAGAAGAAAAAAGAGATGAAAAGAAAAAGAAAATGTTTTTTTTTTGTTTGTTTTAATGCAATAATAAATGTTCTCTTTTTTGCCTAAACCAAACCTATTAAAACAAGATATCAAACATTTTAATGAAATAAAATAACAACCAAATCAGCGAAGCAAAAACAAGATTTTGGTTCTCTGCATCAAAATGAATAGAAAAAAATGATGAAACAGTTAAGAACCATATTGGAATGAATAGAATAGCAATAATTACAAATTTTAAATTATTTACCTTCTACATACGTAAATGGTGAATTATTTTGATGGAAAAGAACATATTTTTAAGGCGAAATGTTCCATAGGAAAAACTGAATGAGTATTTACAATCTATCACGGGAAAATCACTTTTCCGCCGGTCAAATTCATCTCTACATACATACATACATATGTACATATTTAGTGTATTGTTTGCCAATTTTTAACAGAAAAAAACTAATGAAAATTATAACTGTAAATTTTTTATTTCCTCACGAGAGTGAAATCCAAAAAAAATTGGGGCTTTTAAAACAACCATTTTGTTTTAAATCGCTGGGTTCACCTAACTTTAAAAATCATAATTTTTTCAAATTCTATGGTAAGGTTTTTGTAAAAAAAAATTTGTTTTCTAAAATTAGGGTTTTTTGAAAAGGCTGCTACATATTTTTTTTTTTTATCTTGGACCAGTGCTCAGAGGCTATACCCTAAGAGAGGTGGTGAAAGTGGTAGGAAGATAGAGCTTAATTCTTGCACAACTCTGCAGTTGCGTGTTAATTATAAACCAAAGTTGCGGCGTCTCTGATGATTTTTTTGACGCATTATTTTTAAGCTAATGGAGCCATTTTATTTATTATTTTACTTCGCCGACGTTTAATTGTCCAAATACCGACAAAGGAGGGTGCTGTAGCACACAAAACTCAGAAAAAACTTTTTTCTGATTTGACCCGGGTGGGAATCGAACCTCGCCAACAGCACCCATCTTGTAACTTTGGAAAGACTTATTCAATTTTGCTATGCAATGCGACAAAAAAATTTTAAATTACCCCAGTTTTGCTACTATAATTTTTTTACTGATTTAGCCATTAGTTTTGAGGTTATTGACGAAAAAGTCCCAAGGAAAAAAAGTCTCAAAAATGTGCAAGTTCTTTCATTATGAAATAATGAGAAGAAAATTAGATAGTCCGCCAACAGCTTGTTTTAGCGAAGCCGAAGCCCGGCTATGCAGAAAAGCTTTTATTAGCGAAGCTAGTGTTTGTTATATTGTTGTACTTTTCGTTGAATAAACTTCATATTTAGCTGGTGCACTTTGGTAACGTTTAGATTTAATTTTTCATTGGGGATTCTTTCTTTCTTTTTGGTCCTTATTTCATTTCTGTTCAGTGCTCCGATTTTGGGAGTTATTTTATTGGAAGTTATTTCATATGGACCAAAAAAAAAACGAGATTTATTTCATTGTCGTTTCGGGTACTATTTCATTTTCTTTCGAATTTATTTCATTTCTTCAGTGTGGGACTAGCTTCATTTTATTGGGATTTCAATGGGTTTTTTGATTAGGAACTGAAAATCATATACTAATATTGCACAGTATTTGCAGTTAAATTATTTAAAGCAATGAAGAGAAGTTCTGCCTTAAGCCCGGTATTGAGTTCAAGATTTCACGTGAAATGCTGTCAAACTACATACATAGAAAACTTGCTAGGAAAATTCATGAAAAAATGTTTAAAAAGTAGTAATGTGTTTTATCGCGGAGAACCATATGAAATGTTTCTGGCAACCTTTTAACAAACCTGTGAAATAAATCAAATTGGCTTTATTGCATACGGAATTTTCAAACAGCTGAAACAAAAAAATTGTGACCGGCAAAATATAAAATAATCTTTAAAATTTTACATATATTGAATCGTGGAAAAAATAAAATGGCAAATAATGATAAAATAAAATTTAATGAAGTACAGAAACGGCAACTTATTTCTGCTGTAAACAAAAACTTAAATGGGATACGTTTCAAAAGTTGCACAGCAACAGGGACGCCATGAAAGCTTTTTAGAATAAAAGCTCTAAGGAAATCGGTAAACCTGGTAAGACAAAGCACATGGATACATTGAAAGTATACATTACGGGCAATTGTAATGACCGTTCCCATGAACTTGTGCCGCCACACAAGCAGTTAAAATTATTTTCTTATTCATTTTTTTCACAGATAAAATTCTTTTTTTATTAATTTTTATTTACTTATTCATTTTTCCACAGATAATTACAAACTAATTGTGATCGTATGGGTTACATTTACATTTTCATAATAATGTGGTACACTTAAACAAAATAAAAGCGAAAAATCCATTGAAATCGCTAGGTTGGCACTACATTTTAAATGCCAAATTTTTCATGTGAAATAATTGATGTTGCTAAACATTTTGCACAAATTCGAACAGAGTACAAGTTAACCCATTTGAAGTATGGTAAGTAAAGTAAGTAAGCAAAGCTATTAATAGATTTTACAATTTTAACGTAAATATTCATATATTATTACACTTGCTTAACTTTAATTTTGAATTAAACCCTGCTTGAAAATTAATCGACGGTCAAAAACGCACAAAATTTTGATCAGTCCACCACCGAAATCAATATTTCTTGTTTGTGTTTCCCTTAAGGAGTTTCACATTTTACAATGGATTTTTTAATTAAATTTATTTTATTATTCACTAATGTATTTATTTAGTAGTAAATATCATATTTTGCAATGACATTTCAATTGAATAATTGCAAAAGAATAGAAAACCCCAAAAACATTTCAATGTTTAACTTTTTTTCATGCAGGCAAATCAAATCAAACTCTCTCGCAAAGCAAAGAGAAAAGAAAATAAAACTAAAGAATACTAAAAATACTATGTATGTGCAAAAATGGAATTGGGAGAATGAGAAAATAAATTACATAAATAATGGCAAATAATGTTATACAGAAAAAAAAAAGAAAAATTTTATAGGAATAAAATACGAATAGAAAAAATTAACTTTTCCTTGTTAATTTTTTCCACTTCCGTTTGTAGCATCCAGATAATAACTTTGTCGGTATTGTGTAGCACCGGCGAAGTAAAATATTTACTAAAATGGCTACCAAAAAGCTTCAAAATGTAATACGCCTCCTTGACATCAGAGACGCTACAACACTGCTGTACAACCAAATTCCCGCAGGGGGGTTCTGGAAACTTGTGAATCAAGTATTCTGGAACCTACGGGTGTCTGAGCGACCCCGCGGTGCCTAGCTCAAGGTGCAGCATTACCTTGTTCCTCCCTGAGGTTCGAAAATGACAGAAGAGGTGACTCTTCGAAATCTCACTAGAGATTGATGAAGGACTGGTTAATACCAGTTTGATTCGAATCTAGCACTACGGGACCAGCTTGGCCCCACACTTCCAACAATAAGTACGGGTTTAAGGACTGATATACTCCTTGCGAGTATTTCGTGTCTACCCCGAAAGTTGGATAGTGTGTGCTGGTATGGGTAAGGACTCGTAGTGGCTGTGGTTGCAACCCAAAGTTACGCGGGGAGTGGAGTTTTTGGTCTAATCGGAAATATGTGTGAGTTGTAACACACTTATTAATGATATGACTTTTACTCTACTAGGTGCTGTTGCCATTCGACAGTAGTCACCGGAATGTGTTTCGAACCAACATTATTACTGTTAAATGGGTCTTGACGTAAAAACATTCTGATGTGACAAGAGTCATGACAGCTCGAACACCCCAACAAGGTGCATTATAGAATCAGGGATAACTATACATGATTTGCTACCCAACTCTGGAAGTAGATGGCCTACGGGCTCATTTGCTTATCAGTGCTCTGGGGGCGCTAGTGAATCGTTACAGAAATTTACTCGGTGTTAAGACCACCGTCAGATAAGGGCCCATGGGCAGGTGCTGACGTAAATCTAGAACACCATTGTACAACCAAATAACGTGCAAAAAGCAGTGTTGTAAGATAGTGAAGCTTCACCTCCTATGATTTCTCCTACTATCCCTATCCTATAGTTCCAGCACAATGCGTCGCATGTGTAGGGGTCATCTCCTGAGTGCTGCTTCATAATAAAAAAAAATTTAAAAAAGGAAAAATGCCTTTTTTCTATGGTGCTACTCAATGCTGTGCATATTTAGTTAATAAACACAACCTCTGGCGTGAAAAGTGAAAAATAGCAATAACTCCATGTACTGCTATTTAGAGGCTAAACATCACTCAATGCCAATCGCAGTCCTTAATTTTTTTTAAGTTCTAATAAGTTGTTGATACGCTTCGTTTCAGAAAAAATGAGTTGATTAAGATCAGTGGATCGGATCTTCAGTTAAATTTTAAAAATTATTTCAATTCACTTCACTGATGTTATCAAAAGTTTGAGTTCTTTGGATCTAAATTTTGTTAGAAAAAGAAATCACTTTATTACCTTGAATAACAAATTGTGTTGTCGGACAGGTATTTGTTGATTTTGGAACCTTTTTTCCTGTAAACATAACGAAAAGAAGGTGATTAAATATCTACTGATAACATGTGTAAAAAATATCTATTGTGTAAAATAACTTTCGGCTGCCACTTATAATGAAATTTATGTATATGTGAAGTTGGTTTTGAAGAATGTCCAATTATTATATTCAGGTTCAACGTTAACAAAATTTACATGATATTTATTTCTATGTTAGTGATGGAATACTGAAATGGGGAAGCAATATTTTAAATTTCGCTTTCGTTTCAAGGTTTAGTATGTATGAAAATTATTTTGGAAACAACAGAAATCTGTTGACGGACATTTTCGATATTTTTAGAGGAAATAATTGTATCTTTAAGTTTTGTCGAAAAAAGAAAAATTTAATAATTTCGAGGAAATTTTATCGAAAATGAACTTTCGAAAGAAGTTGCATCGATGATAAATTTAACTGAAAGCATTTTCTATAGATTTTTATAGAGAAGATTTAGAGAAATTTTATAAATAAATTACTAATAAAATATGTGTAGATTTCGCATAAAGAACTTTTTCTATGTAACGGTTTTCGGCTTTTTATGTAATAAAATTTGAGTATACTTCATTATTATTATGAACTATCTCTGTACTGTATGAATTCAAATATTTAAATATCTAGTTTTCCATCTTCGAATTTGATTATTGTGAATTCTCTTCTAAATATGATGTATGACAAAAATACTCACCGCGATTCTCTATTATAAAAAATTAACCTTCTAACGAGATAATGGCGTCGTTTAACGTGCATTCGCTTTTTATGTTTGTGACAAGAAACCGTCATACGGCTCCTCACCATTTCCATCAACACCTTCAACAAGTACGATATTTTCGAATAAATTTTTAATTATCAATTATAAAAAAGAAGAAAATAAATAAATACAAGTGAATTTGAATAAAACTGTATTAATTTGTCGAGCTCCCGAAAACTCTGATAACCTCCTTCATCGCCTGCGTCCAGGAAACCACTCCGTTTGCTACCAATTGCACATTTTGAATTCACTAATTTTATTAACAAACCTGGACCTTCCTTAATTTACAAAACTCTGTGCAATTGGGAATAGCCTTCAGTTACAATACTTTTAAAGTGCTGAACAAATCAGCTAAAACTTGAGATAAGTTGATTTTTCATCACCATATGTCGCAAAAACACACCGCTTAAACCGAAGACGATGTTTGAAAATTTACCTTTGTGATCAAAAATCTGAAAAATTTTCTTCAGTCAACTTGAGTGACAAACCTTCATCGTTACGAAATCTAATTCCAGGGCAGTGAGTGACTGCACGAGAACATTTTGAAGTTAGTAGCGTTGTCGAATTTTCAAATAATTTCTATGCTACATTTATGACCACTGTTTAATCCGGTTTTCTTTTGCATTATATTTCTCTTGGGTTAAAGCAAGAATGGCTTGCAAATTGTGTGTAGCATAATAGCAAATAGGTTTTTTATAGCAAATATTTATAAGAAGCAACTTTGCAGGCACTAATAAAAAATAAAGCAGCAATATGGTGGCGTACAAATGTATTACTACAGTCATAGACTGAACACTTTTTGTTTGTTTCTATGACTGACTGGCTGACAATCAGATAAGTAACTATATTCGAAGTATGATAGACAACACACATTTTTTGGTTGCATACAAATAATTTTAAAACTACTAAAGTTTGTATGAGGAAAATTCGCACTGAGTAAAGGTAAGATTTCTTCACAGAAGTAATAGCAAGGAAGATTTGTGTAAAAAAAGTTAAAACAAAGAAGCATTAATACAATTACGTGCAATAATATTCATATTTTTCTTGGTTGCTTACAAAGTGTTTATTTTTCAAGTTTCTTTTTTCTTTCATCTTCTGGTAAGTAAATTAACTGAATACTCTACAATATCAATAATAATAATAATAATACTAATAATAATAATAATAATAATAGTAATAATTGGAATAATTATTATACAAATAATACATTTTTAAGACAAGTAACGCTCAGGCCATGATTGCCTACTACTAGGTGTTAAATTCTATAGAAAAGCGATAGTGATAGAGATGACTCTGCTTTGGCACGTTTTAATATTTTTATAGCACTTTTCCAGTACCTCCGATGTCAAGAAGACGCATTCGATTTCTAAAGCTGTATTTGGTCGGCATTTTATTAATTATTTTACTTCGCCGACGAAGGAGGGCACTGTTACTTGATACTTGAGGATTAGTATCAACTGAAGCCGGTACTGTTCAATGAATAGTACTATGCCTTCGCTACTGACACAAAAACACACATTAGTGTGTTAGAAAAAATCAATGAGTCGGCGTCAAAAAAAAATAACTTCCGGCAACGACAACTCTATGTAAAAAGAAGTAAAACTAATCCGATTTTGCACTACTTCCAAATCGCAAGTTCACGATTTTATTGACTTTTTTAAAGCAGGGTACGAATTGGCACACTTGTGATCGGCACATGTGCTGCACACTTCCTCGCAAATCCGTACCTTAGTTTAAAACGGCTCAAAAAGTGGCGAACAATAAAAATGTTCTAACGAAACCAACAATAACAATCAATAGCGGAAATCACTCTTCTTAGCATATCTGCTATTTTAGCATACATGCTATGAATTTCTGCTATAAAGCGTGAGTGTCTATTTTGCCGCTGTCAACAAATTTGTTATAACAGCTGATTTTTAAGATATTTAACGGAAAAAAGATATTGTACAGAAAAAGTAAAACTAATTAAAATGCCTAAGATAACAGGACAAAAGAAAATCATAAATTTTTTGATTAAAAATGCTATTGATGAAATGGAATTTATAGAAATTTCAGAAAGCGAAGGTAATTTAAGTCTAAATAATAAAATAAAGTCTTAAATATTTTTATGTATAGATTCGTACAAGTATGAATTAGTGGATAACATTTTAGACGATCTTATTGAAGACATAATTTTAGTTGTACCATACCGCCGCGGCTTTTCTAATTTGGTTCCTAAATCGATGACGTGGTCCTTAAATATTCTTACACAATTAGATGATAATCGATTTTTGCAAATTCTGCGAGTAAATCGACTACAATTTAATGCTCTTGTTTCCCTTATTTCTGATGATTTTGAGTTTAAAAAACCCCATTCCTGTGAACAATTTCCTACAGAATATCAACTGGCAATAGTACTATATAGACTTGGATCATCTGGAGAAGGAGCAAGTTTTAAAAAAACAACAACAACAACAATCAATAAAACAAAAGTTTAGAAACTTTTGTAATAAAGAAACTTTCTGAAAAAATGTGGCGATTATTAAGGAATTTTTTATTTATTTTAAATTGAAATAAATAACAGAAATATGGACAATGGAAAAATGGACAATTTCATGCAGAAAATGTTCTACGGAATACTATAATTTTTCTCTGAAAATTAATATGCATTACAACTGTTATAAAAGACAAATTTTTGATTGAAAACTTTTTCACGAAGAAAATTTTTTTATTGAAATTGTACATATATACGCATGTATGTACATATGTACATAAAAATGTATGCATTTTCATGCCTTGAAGATATTACATTTTTATACAGCAAAGGTCCCAACAGAAGTGGAAACTTTTATAAAAATTTTATAATTTTTTGGAACATTGCGTTATTGTTGTTGTTTTGACTTTGTTTTAACTTTAATTAATAAAATATTGCTTAATATATACATACATACACATGTATGTATGTATGTATGTATTTGGTAAATATATTGAAAGACTTGTTTGCAATGCACTAAAATTAATATTGTTAAACAAAAACAAAATTTTAATAAATGGAAACCACACAAAAGTTATCCATATTGGGCAAAAAAAAAACCCTCCCACAAACAACACAAAGTGAGCAAATTTTGAGGGGAATATCATTTTCATAAGTTTCCATTTAAAATTCTACAAATAACAGACTTTGTGTAGAGAAACATTTGTTGGAAAATTCACTTAACGCTGATGCAAATGATGTGACAGCACTAAAGTGGCAAAAATTAAACTTTTAAATTGTACGAACAATTAAGAACGAATAGTTAGTTCCACAACAGATTCAAGCAATTAATTTTTATTGGAGTAATCTCGTCTTTATTACAAAAAAATTATTTATTATTTAGACTGCTGATATCAGAAAAACATTGAGATGAATGTCTAACATCAACCGACAGACCCGTAAAGACTAAAAGTTAAAGAAAATTATTGGTATGAATATGTGTAGATGCAGACCTCATGATATGTTATGAATGCAATAATGATTTATAAATTATGAAAAGCATTAAATAAAAGCTTCAAGAATAAGAGTATCAAAAAGCTTTTCAATATCATAAAACATTTGTTTAAAAGTTTAGTTTTGGTCTTCAACTGAAATCGGTTACATGATAACAAAAAGTAATGATGGTTGATATTAACTTAATCATAAGAAGTTGACTAAAAAACACATGGATGCGAGTTATCAGAAAAATAAACAAATGCATTTTAGATAAATTTTACGAACCATGCTTATTAAAAAAATAAAATAAATATAAATAATTTGAAGATTCCTTGCTTTTTTTACTTAAAAAAAATTTTATGTCGTTTATGTTTGTACAGTGCGATCGAGATAACGCCAACGCCCCTTTTGTCAACACTCCTTGAATGAATGTTTGCTAATTAAGAAAATACAAACAAAATAGCTTTTTGCAAAGGCTGCTTAGTTTATTTTGTTTGTAATTCGACGAGTTGGTATAAGCAGCAACGAGATGTACTCGTACATGCAGAATATTAGCTTCAGTCACAATTAATATCTGTAAAAAATATAAAATGCATTCAGTCCGAATTCGGGCCTCCCCTTGTTCTGAGTTTAAAAAATATTTAGATCTTAAATTTGCACATTCATAAACGTCAACATACGCCGTTGTAATTATGTAGTTGATGTTAATCCAAACGAACTTTATTTAGTATTTTTGAACACAAACAACAGTGCATTTCAAACTTGTATAATTTGAAGCCTTAAAGTATGCTTTATGTTTGTGCTATTGACAGTCAATAAGTGAATACTAAAGTGCTGTACAAAATTGAAAGTTTTGCATTCTAAAGCACACTACTTCCAAGCCGTGGTTTCCAGTGTAAACATTCTCAACAAAACAAACATAACAAAACATGACTCTCATTGAAAGAAAACAAGCACCATTTGAAAAGTTTCTCTCTATAGTTTTGTTTGGGCTTGTGAGTTCAAATGAAGCAGCACATCAAAACAAAAACATTCAATGAAATAAAAAAACGGTAAATTACACCAAAAGCATCGAGTATACAAGAACAAACACAAAAAAGCGTAAAAAGCACGTACATATATAATTTTTTTCATAATTTCAACCTGATTTTCGTGATTTTTCTAAATTTTAGTAATCGTAAATATATATTGAAATGGATGCATTAAATGTAGGTGAAATTATAAATTTTTAAAAATTTTTGCGAAATTTTAAATATTTTTCTTTAAAGAACCTTACAAACGAACCTCAAACCTAATATGAATTGTGATATTTTTATTTTATTTGTATACATTCGATTTTTTATGTTCATAAAAAATGCAAAAGTTTCTTTGCAAGTTTGTCTACGAGTTATTCAAACATGTTTTGAATGTTCCAAAATAGTTTTGATCTTCTACTTCATTTTTCTTCTACTTCAGCGTTGTTTTATTTTAACATTGTTTTGTTGTACTTGTGTTCTCTTCTTCAATGTTTTGATCGTGGAACAACAGAAATATTTTTGGAAGTATGTGTTTTGCAATGAGCAAGTAATGCATACAAACTGATTGCAATTTCATGAAATGCTTGTAAGATATTTTTGTGGTGTTTGTGCCACACTTTAGTGAATACTTGCAACAAGGTAAAGTTTATATATGAAAAACTATAGTAACGGAACCAGTAAGGCAGGTTTAAAAAAACTATTTCTATTGTTTCCATTTACTGGACCGCAATATAAAATTGAATAATTTCGAGTTCTCTGTTTGAAAGATTGTATTTTATAAGAGCATGTAGACTATGGAGCACATTGCCTCCATCTTTAAAAAGATTTTTAGCTTGTCCAAAACAAAATTTAAACGTCTTCTTCTTGACTTTTACGAGAATTAATACTCATCTCTTACTCACCCAAGTTCTTCTAAGATAAATTTAAATTTTAGTAATCTATTTTAAACAAATATAAAATTCTTGTTCCATGTAATAATAACTAAACATTATTAAATATATAATTTTATTTAAACGTACTCCTTGCTTATAAAATTATCAATTTAGTACAAGTATTATTAACTACTTCTGTTAATCATATATGGCCCCTAGGGCTCGATTAATAAATAAAAGAGAAAAGAAATGAAATGAAATAAAGATTTTGGAACTGCATACATATTTATTCATTTGAACCGCAAATTTTTTTTTTATCTGGGACACCATACATGCGATGCATTGTGATGGGAACTATAGGAAAGGATAGTTAGAGAAACGACAGGAGGTGAAGCTTAATTAATTATTTTTGCAGCTCTGCTTTCGCACGTTCTTTGTTTATACACGTAGCAGTGCTGAAGCTTCGGTTTAGTAGCCTTATTTATTATTGTTTTACTTCGCCGGTGCTACACAATACCGACGAAGGAGGGCGTTCTGATGTAATTGTGGATTGCTATCAGCTGAAGCCGGTGTGAAGCGAAATGTTTTTTTTTTATAATTTTAGTCTGAAACTGGGGTTGACCTCAGGTTTGTTTTGGTTTTGTAGTCAACGTGCACCCAAAACAACTATTCCTACGCTAAAAACAGTTTATTAATTTTTTATCGTGATAAACTAGTTCCAGAAACTTCATAAACCCGTTTGTAAATTGTTTCTGAGTTAAACAGGTAACAAACAACTAGTTTTTGATAATGCAACTCTGTTTTTAATACATTTGTTTGCCATCGCAAATTCCATTTAATACTTATCTATATAAATATTTTAAAAAATAGAAGAAAAATCCCGTTAATAGACAAAAAAAACATTATAAATTTAAGCAATAATGAAATATGAACACCGCTTTATGAATTGTCAAAGATAAACTTCTTAATTGTCAAAAATGCCAGTGTAAATATCATACTTTATTGAACTTGTTTATGATACCAAACTTGTTTAGGGATCGCTAATGTAATGTATTATTAGGAGATTGCTATAGTGATGCATATAAACATTTCTAGGCAGGAATAGAAAGTATAGTAACTGAAATGAATTAATGGTAGGCTATCGTTATATTAGATCAGTTTAGGAACGCAGCCGTCACTAAATGGAAAACCACTCATTGTACTTTTGACTGGAATTGAAATCATTTCCAAACAGAACGCTAATCGAGTACATTAACTATCTGTCTACGGTGGCACTCAACTACCATTTCAATCCGAACCTAATCAAGCCATAATTTTCCACCATAATACATGTCTATAAAAATAATTTTGCATAAATACCAACGACGAAATACTTTTAATTGTCAACCACCAATCAAGAAGGTTGATCATAAGATTGTTTCCTTATTTTATGTCACTTGAAAATATTTTGCATTCTGGTGATGTTTTTCGACCACTTAAATAAACCCCAATTGCCGCCGTCTTTCGTAACTCTCAAATAAGGACGGTGGTAACTTAATCGTCACAAAGATAATAACCACAAGTGTTGACGAGCTGCTTAAAATTAAAATCTATAAAAAAAATTATATAAAAATGCATGTTAAAAGAAAAAATTGTGGATTCGCTGGAAGAATTATGTTAACGAAATTGCACCTGAACAAGGTATTGACAACAGCAGAATGCAGTTAAATAAGTGAGACAAGTAGCCATATAGAAATTACGAAGAGTATAAAGTGCAACAAAATAATTCTGCTAACTAGAAGATTTCAATTGAGTGGACTGGTCGGATTTAAATGCTGCAATGATTGGCGGCATAGGTCTTTGGTTTAAGCAAAAAATAAAATGAATAAATAAAATAAAATTATGAAACGGTTAAACTGAAGAATTTGCGGCAACCTGCTAATGTATTTACACAAGGCTTGTTAAACACAGCGAGCAACGCTTTCATGTTAAAACAAGAATTTTGAAGGTAATTAATTATGAAATATATTCTTTATTACTTTGTTATTTGTTGTATAAATTTATAAATTAAAAAAAAACTAATAAAAATTATCGCATTTTATATTCTTAGAACAATATTTCACAGAGTTCTTAGCATTGTTCATTACGCGATTATTTTCTTCAAATTCTAAATCTTTTATCACAAATAAACACAAAAGAAAATTGCAATGAAATAAAGTTATAATCAACTTTTGAAAACGTGACTAGAAGAAAAAAACATAATAATTGTAGTGTCTTTCTATTTCAGACAGGAAATTCAAATTAAGAAAAATAATAATAAATAAAGCAAAAATGTAATAAAAATAACAATATTACAACTTAAAATGCGATTTGTTATTTTTTTCCGCTTTTTTCTTTTTTGCTGTACATTTGCATAAATTGTGTTCATGGCAGTTTATGAGTTTTGGACAGAGATTTTAAGGAATTTACTTACTTAATTTAACTTTCAATTAATTACACTGTACAACAAAATTAGATTTTCTATCAACTGATGATTCCAGTAGAGGAACCACAAAAAAGATATATCGTCGTTCGTAAATTATTGTGTTCTATAGGTATAGCGAATCCTATACCTATAGAACACAATAATTTACGAACGAAGATATGTTTACGTCCTTTTTTAAGTTTCATCCGTATATAGTAAACCTACACAGAAAATCGTGTGATCTTACGTTTTTGGTATATAAAGTGTTCTTAAGATTTATGAAAAAAACATTACAAGGAACATTTTGTTAGTACATTCATACCGCGGTTAGCGTCGCTAATTGGCACCGGAAAAGCGAGACGCAAACTGAAACGACGCAAACCGAATCACAGTTTCCATATATTTGTATTAATTTTCATTTATTTTGTTCCGAGACTCATAATTTTAGTAAAAAAAAAATGATTTTTAAATAAAAATAACAATTCATGAAAAACACATAAAAAATATAAAAATATTAAGAATAAAATTAAGAAATTTTTAGTAACAAATTCATATTAACAAATGGATTTTATTTTAGAAGGGGCTAATCCCAGGGTTCTTGCAATATCAACTGGATTCTCTCCTGATTTAAAACGTTTTAAAATGTCCAGTATTTGTTCTAAGCATATTTGCTTTCTTCTTTGACTCATTGTTGAAAAATATTTAGGTCAGACTTCACTTCACCAAATGTAATTTGAAACTACCAACGAAGACAAACTTGTAGACAATTTTCATATACTCAATTTGCATTAGACATCAACGGGAAATCCCCTTTTTCTCTTTTTTTTTTTGCTTTGTACATACAAACATTTATTAACGACATACATCGAAACACTAACGACGCAACTTTGAAGCCATGCGACGCAAACTGAAGCAAAAACGACGCAACATCGAAATCACGGAAATTTTAAAAAGACGCAAATTCAAAACGTCGCAAACCGGGGTATGAGTGTATATATTAACCCTCTATCACCTCAGAGAATGGGACTTTTTTATCCTTTTTTTTTAATTGGAAAAATCACCTTTAAACCAGGAATGTAATTGTAATTAATAGAAATATTCTACGGAAATATTGGCCATAAAATTTTACTTTAGCTCTCCGAATACACTTAAGGACGAAATTCAACTTTAACACAAGAAATAAGCAAAAACTTAAAATATCGTACAAAAAGGAAATTAGCTTGTACCCATAGATATGAAAAATATATTATATAAAATAAAACAAGAAGAATTTATTAAAAAAAGACTTTCATTCTCTTATAGGTGAAATATGTTGGACATTGTTCGATAACTGTATAGAACGGCCAAGAGGTAAACGAATGTTTTAAATGTGGATTAGTGTGTCTTTGTGTCAGGGTTATCGGAAGATTTCAGTATCGAAGGCATAGTCACTGGTCACTGAACAATACCGGCTTCAGCTGACAGCAATCCACAGGCACATCAAAACCGCCCTTCTTCGTCGATATTGTATAGCACCAGCAAAGTCAAATATGGCTACTAAAAACAAAGCTTCAAAAATTTAATACGTCTCTTTGACATCAGCGCCGCTGCAACACTGCTATAAAACAAAGAACGCTCAAAAAGCAGAGTTATATTGTAGTGAAGCTTCACCATCTGTCATATCTCTCATTATCCCTTTTGTCTAGTTCCAGCACAATGCATCGCATGTGCAGGGATCATCACCTGAGTGCGGGTCATCAGCAGTTTCGCTGTAAAAATCATCATCAACATATTAATAGGCAAACACGTTTTTTGTAATCCCGTTCACAGCCGCACTACTGCCCCGATTTATAAAAATATATATGTATATGGTTTGAATGATTTTTAGGCACAGATGTGTCGAACTTGATTTTATTCAAATCGGTTCAGTACTTTAGTAGTACAGGGCGGTAGAAAAGGAGCGAAGGTGTTTGAATTCCTCATAACTTTTTTATTATAATTTTCGTTTTCAGTATTTTGTAAAGAAGACTTGGGGAATTTATAATGGAACAGTACACAAATGAACAACGTGCCAAAATCGTTGAACTTTATTTCAGGAGAAAACCATGATTTTATTCATAATTTAATTATGAGCGACGGAGCCCATTTCCAATTGAATGGGTTCGTTCGTTAATTGGCAAAAAGGGCTACGGAAAACCCAAAAGCAGTTCAACAGCGAGAATTACACCCACTTAAGTGTACCGTTTGGTGCGATGTTCCGTCGGAAAAGATAATAGGCCCATATTTTTTTGAAAATGAACACGGTGTCGCCGTTTCCATCACTGGTGTTATATATCGGACAATGTTGGAAAATTTATTAAGGCCAGCCGTGGAAAACCATCCGCAAGTATGGTTCCAACAGGATGGAGCCACAGCGCACATTGCGAGGAACATATTGGCCCTTTGAAGTCCAACCCCTTCGGTGATTTTGTGCCATTTCGTGTATATTACTTTGCAGTTACTACGCACACCATTAAACAAAACAAAACTAAAGCAAATATGCTTTTGCTTTTCGTGTACGTGTTCTTCCTTAAACAAAAACAAAGAAAAATTTAGTGAATCAAATAAATAGTTTTTTCTCTCTCTTTAAATAAATAAAAAAATTAAGCAATACATAACAGTGTTGTCGAATAATTTTTTTTCTCCCCTTAAAAACTTTCAAACCCTCTAAATCTGCCCCCAAATGAAAAATAAACCCCTCAATCTAGCGTAAATCCCCCTTAATATGACAACTCTGATACATACATACTTAGAGATGTATATACGCATTATATTAATTTTTATGCGGGAGTGTATAATTAAAATAATTTTTCTTAAAGAATTTGTGGGGGCAACGAAGCGCACTAATTTAATCTAGGAATAATAATTCAGCTGCTTAACACCAGAGCTTTTTCTTGGACCTGCACTCAGGAGATGACCCCTACACATGCGGTACATTGTGCTCGAACGAGAGGAAAGGTATAGTAGGAGAAATGGTAGGAGGTGAAGCTTCACTATTTTACAACACTGCTTTTTGCGCATTATTTGTTTTTATAGCAGTGTTGTAGCGTCTCTGATGTCAAGGAGACGTATTGAATTTTGAAGTTTCGTTTTAGTAGCCATTTTTAGTAATTATTTTACTTCGCCGGCGCTACACAATACCGACGAAGGAGGGCGTTCGGATGTGCCTGTAGATTGGCTGCAGCTGAAGCCGTTACTGTTCAGTGACCAGTGACTATGGCTTCACCACTGAAACCTTCCGACAACAATTGACACAAAAAAAAACACAAATGCACATCAGAAAAAATGCGAGATGTTTTCGTTAGTATGAAACTGGTGTTGAACCCAGGAAACATTTTTCGTTTTGCAGTCAAGACGTGCAGACTACTTCGACCATCGCCACCCTCACGAACTGTCTCTGCTCTACATTATCGTTTTCTAAAACAAAAGTAACACACAATGTCACCATTGTTGGTGGACATCTTAATTGCCTAATTGTTACTTCTCGAAAGAATTTAAAAGAAAAAAAAAAAAAAAACTCAGAAACAAAATAAGAAGTTTCGTAGAATATAAAATTTTACCAAATGTCCGCATTGAAACTAAACGATTTTCAATACAGTTCTATAAACGTTTCAATACATTTACAATCTGAACACTACTTTTGCAAGTTTTAATATCGCTATATGTATGAACAATTGCCAACTACTTATTTTAAGTATTTGCGTATTTTTCTAAATTTTTTTTTGCTGTTTGAAAGTGCCACAGAAGTGGGTTAAACTGAATATGGATACTTTTTAGCCAAATGGAAAAATTATGTATGGCTTAAAAAAATTAAAAAAAAAGTAATAATAAATAGAATAACTGAGTTTGTTGTGTGTTTTTTTTTTCAAATTCATTGTTTTAGTAATTAGCAATAACATTAACATGCAACGACGGTTGGTTAACAAGTTGCAAATATATCGCAAATTTTTGTACCATCCTGAAGTTTTTGATAAGAAGTTTTAATAAAAATAATTCTTTGATGTATAAAATTATAGTGGAATTTATGATAGTGATTAATCTCATTTGTTATCACGCAGCTGAAAGTATTAAAACCGTTGACCGCGGGCGTCTGTCAAATTTGACGATTTGACAATATTTTCCTTTAAAGTTACGATTTTTACTAAAAATGGCCAACTTTTGCCAACTATGTTTTTCTCATATCAAATCAATAGACTGTAAAAGCCACGTACATGCGCGTATAAATACATTTCTTTTTTAATTTGTTTGTCTTTATAAGGTTTTTATTATTTTAATCGTTTGTTTCTGACTTGGTTAAACTCAGGAATTTATTTGTAAAGTTTGTAAATACATACAAATTTGTGGTATATTTATATTAAAGGGCTGCACAACATGTTCTAAAATACACATTACACTACTATCCACTAGTGTCAAGCACTGTATTTTACTTCAGTCTTTACAAACAAAGCATCAGAATGAAGCAAATAAACCGTTAACCACAGTAAGTCCCCGTCCATACTGTGAAACATTTGCTGCAAAACTTTTGAGTTTGTTGATGAGAAGGGGAAGAGGAGTGCAAGTAGGAACTCTATTTCATGTACATGCAGTTTTTGTTGAATTTCTTATTTGCATCTTTTGACATGAGGTGTATTTGACGTTTCATTTTATTTCTTTTCGTTTGGTATACTGTTAACATCTATCATAATAATAGCTACCCTGTTTTAGTTTACACGTGTTACGTATGTTAATTTTTTGTGAAATATAATCAAAAATTTAAAAAAAATAAAACTGTCTTTTAAACAAAAAAAATGAAAATTTTTCTTCTTAGCGTCCATTTTGCTTCAAATTATACCTTGTGCTTCAAATGTCTATCCAAAAAAAAAATATTCACACCTTCTACCACAGGGTAGTTATTTTATATTTACATTCGGTATTGAGAAATGTCAAAAAAGAAGATAGAAGGGAGGAATAAAAAATACTAAACATGAAGCAAAAGATTCATGTATGGACACGGCTGCAGTTTCAAAAGAGAATTCAAAAAACTTTTGCAGCAAAAACTCAACAGTATGGACGGGGACTAAGCATAGCGAGTGCAGTAGAACATTGACAAAAAAAAATGAGAATTCAGGAACAGTGTTGTTACCGTAGTGTTCTTATCAATATTTTTAATGCTTTCTAAATACGCCGTATGCGTACGCGTTTTTACACTACTCACATGTAACATATTGAAATGCTAAACTAGAGTTTATTACGCTAAATCTCAGATAATCAAGATACATATATACACATAATGAAAAAATAGTAATAAATTTATAATTATTGCTACAATTTTTCCACTTCGTACGAACGGACACTGTTTGCTTGATAAAAAAAGATTCTACTTGTTAATAGGGCTGTGCGCGCACAAATCATGAGAAATTGAGATTGTATGCAAACAGTTGGCAATTTTTTCAATTGAGTTTAGAAAGAAATATCAAACTGTATGTATTGCGGAGATAAGTAGTAAGTGAATATGTTGTTTTGTTTTTGTGCGAAGCAAGTTGGGTGCAGATAATTCTTAATTGAAAAAGGATGGGAAAAACTTTTATCAAAGTTTAAAAAATTATATAAAAATGCTACAATTGAAAACGCAATTGTACTGCCGTTCAAGAGAAAAATATATTTATAGTGTTCTGAAGTTGTAATATCCACATTTATCAATAGTATTACATGTAAACGTCTATTTCTTCTTAAAAGCCAATCGTCCATTTGCTTCTTTTTTAAATTTTTTTTTTTTTTTTTGTGTAAAAATAACTTATACGAAGAACAATTGTATCATCCGCTTTTGAATTCATGTTAAATCACATTATGCTGGGAACACAATTGGAACGAATGACGAATGAGTTGGTCGCCAACAATTCGTTGCGTAAATTCTCAGTGTGATGCACAATTACGT
This sequence comes from Dexiosoma caninum, assembly GCA_963924685.1. Classification (NCBI taxonomy): domain Eukaryota; kingdom Metazoa; phylum Arthropoda; class Insecta; order Diptera; family Tachinidae; genus Dexiosoma; species Dexiosoma caninum. The sequence goes on along the minus strand of OZ004727.1, from coordinate 47,428,353 downwards.
CAAAAAAAATTAGTGCTGCCATATAGCCCTATCATGAATCACAACTCAACTAAGTTCAGTTGTCAATGTCACAACTCAACTAATTTTTTGCATTATGATACACAACTAATTTCACTTGTCTTCGTTGAGTTGCTACTGGTATTATGATTTACATGATAAAAGTTACCGAAGACAACTAAAATTTGTTGTGAATCGGAATACAAAAAATTAGTTGAGTTGAGTTGTGAATCATGATAGAGGCAATAATCACACATTTCAGCGATACTTTCAATATTTTTGTAATATTTCGATGGCTGATTGTATAGGCATTAAAATTTTTACTTCTTCAACTATTAATTCACTTGTATCCATATTATTTAATTTCTTATTAAAACTTAGTTTTCACATGACATGTGATAGTGATACCAAAAAACAAAAAAATTTAAAGAATGAAACATTAAAACAAAACTGGAGGTCTCGCGTGGAAGTAAAATCTTACATACGAGTAAATATCCAGACAATATTTCACATTCATTACATTTGAGTATTAAGTGCTGGTTTTTAGAAAACCAAAGAAAAAATTCGTTCGTGTATTTATATTGATAACAGCAATAAAAATGAAAAGAAAAATGCTTTCGTTTTCTATGTAAATACACGAATGAATTTTTTCTATCATTTTCTAAATACGAAATGTAAATTTAAATTTAACAAATTGCATCGTAGTTGGCGAAAACGCTAATATGTACAACACATGCGACTACAAATACGACAGTAGGCGAAATATGTACGTCTACGCCAAACACGATACGGGTGATTTTATCTCATCTTGACTATTTATTGCTGATTGGACAAAATATCTGAAAGAAGAATATTTTTTATTTTTTTTAAATGTATTTATAAACCTGCTTATTTTAAACAATCCACCGCACACCCGAAATGTGTAGAAAATAAATATTCTTTGAAAAACGTTGATTTAATATCGCATTTGCATTTGTGTGGATTGCTGTTGCAAATATGGACACATTAGAAACACCGAAATACCTGAGGATAAAACATATTGATTTGTTTGTGGTTTCCTAATATCTTCAAACTACCCTCGCATTTATAATTAACATTTATAATTAATTACAAATAATTTACGAATATAAGAAATTGTTTGGCATTCAACACAAACAATTAAATTGCAGTAACAAAATTTCTATTATTGTTGACAATTAATTTCAACAATTGCTGTTGTTGTTGCAGATGCTTTGTTTTGTTTTTAGCACTGCATTTAAGAAAATAATACCACATAAAAGCTGTTAGATTAATTGTTGTGTAGTTTTTAAATTAAAGGCATACAGTGTACGGCCGAAAATATGAACAAAAGCTTCATATAAACATATCGAACTTGATCAACAAGAGGATATTAACTACCAAATTTTTTAAATTTCACTTTTTGCAAGACATCAACTAACAACATCAATATCGATCTACTGTAAAAATTTCATCTCAGTTTACTTTTTCATCTCTAAAAACATGAAGTATTTGCATTTTTAAATACAATTCAAATGTAAAGAAAAAACGTTTTTGGCATGAACTGAAAACTTTTAAAATTTTGAGTTAGTACCCTCTTGTTGATCAAGTACGACTTGTTTATTGTAAATAAAGTATCTTATTTCGTATTTTTTGCTTTCGTGAAGACAGGCGATTTGTTGAAATTGATTTATTAGATAATTTTAACGCTTGCAAATTACATACATACATACAATACATACATACATACATAACTCTGTCGCTAAAGGGCCATTCAGACTATTATACAAGTATTAAGACTTTCGTAACATTTTACGATACAGAAATCTAAATACAATTATACATTTATTGCGACTGTCAAAAAATCTAACGTAAACTGACATTTTGTATTCACACCATCACACTTGAAATAGAGAGAAAATACAAAAAAAAACCAGAAGTTGAGAAAACAATTTTTAATAAACAAAAGTGTTTTAAAATTAAAAAAAGGAAAAGTCATGTTATTTCAAAAAAGAAATAAATGTAAATTTGTGGGAGTTTTGATGGCTTTAGCTATAATAAAGAAACACAAGCAGCATGCGCATATTCAATTATTATTATTGGCTAACGGCGGCAGGTTTTTTTACGTAGACGGCAAACGTGCCGGCTATTGAAAGTATGCAGCAGTTAAAATATTCGATTTAGGTAAAGGAAATAAATCAAATGAATAATATTAAAAAAGCTTTTAAGACGAAATATATTTCTATGCGATTAAAATTTTGAAAATGTTGGGCCTTTATATGAAGAAAAAATAACAAAAATGGACGGCACGCCACTGGCGGCGGAACATTTGGCTTGTGAATTTTAATCAGATGAAAAGTATTATCGTTTAGAAAATTTTCAAAAAATGAGAATGTATTATGGGATGTCAATTTTTTATCGTAATACTTGTGGTTTTCATAACATTTTGCGTTCACACTATCACACTTGCACGTATTATTTGAATTTTTGACAAGTATTAATACAAAGTATAATAGTCTGAATGGCCCTTAAATATTACAAATTTAATTAATATTAAATTTTTTACAATTATTAAATGAGAAAAATTTTATATGGTAGCAAATGGAAAATTTTATATCGAAATGTTTATTACGTTCAGGAGGAGTTTCTGGTTCATGAATAAATTGTATTTCTAAGTATTACAACGAAATCTTGTTAAATGTTCAATTTAAATGGAAAAATTTATTTACTGTAGTTGACAGCAAATAAGAGTTGTTACCATCAGAAAATACAGCGAAACGAAAAACAATTTTTTTTATAACCTTAATTTTTAAAAATGTATAATTTCTCTTACCATAATTCAGAAAAAAATGTATAACAATTTAGTTTAAAACGTACCTGGAAAGAAAGAAAGGAAAATAATAAATTTAGTATTATGAAGAGACAACTTTAAAATCTCAATTATACAAAGGAAAAAAATAGAAATTTTTAATCTTTTGAAAATTAAAACTCGTACATAAATCTTGTTCGTTCTTTTCCTCTATAATTATTGACGAACATGTCACAAACTGCTAATTATCCCTAAGGAAAAAAGTCGAACACAAGTATACCATGGCCATGCACAGTATAATTTAACGACCATGACTGGGATCCAATAGTTCGGCTGGCAACAAAATTAAAATTACATTTTAATGAAGAGGAGAGTCACAGAAAATGTTGTAAAATTGACGGCTACAAGCATGTAAATGACAACGAAGGTGAAGCATGAAACAGAATAAACTAAAAAAAAAATTAAGAAGAATCAAGGTGATGTTGGGAACAATAAAAATTTACTAAATTTTATTATATTTAATAACGATGTTTGAAAGATACACTAAACTGAACATATCAAGGGCGATTAATGAAGAATGAAATAAATCAAAACAATAAACTCAAATATGTAGAAAATTATACGAAACAACTGGTGGGGGAGATGTTGCATGTTATGCGATTTTTGTTTTACAGCCATACCTAAACAAGAGCGGAAAGCGGAACGTTTTTTCCGCTTAGGTTTTACGCTCTAATGTCATACCTAAATAAAAGCGGCAACGCTATGTCAATAAAAACAGGGTTATCAAAAAAATAAATATAACAACCCTGATTATTTTAACAATAAAATTTATTGGTGTTTGCGATTTTTAAATAAGCATTTTATAAAATAAAGTATAAACAATGAGTTATATGGACGATTTGCAGAATTTACTTTCCTCCATTTTCTAATAACAAATATTTTTTTATGTTTATTTGTTTCACCTTCTTTATTTGCAACTTACTTCGCTATTAAACGCACTGTCAAAATCGGATTTTCCAATTGAAAAGCGTTGCCGTTGCGTTGACGCCACGTTATTTCGATATGCTACATACAAATTGTATGGGCATGAGAATTCTTGACAGCTAGAAAACGTTTTCCGCTTTCTTGTTTAGGTATGGCTGTTACTTGTAGAGAGCGGTCATGATTAAAGTCAAATGGACCAGAACAGGAATACGAAACTGAATAGCCAAATGCACAGCCTCGGTTAATTACTACTGAATGAAATTTTTTAATTGCAATTAAACTATTCACGAAACAGTGCGTACCAACCTACACATTGTGTAAAGGGGTAAATTTTAAGAAATCAAAAATTCAAATGAAGACTGCAGTTCTTTAAAACAGTCTTAAATTAGCACCAACAAAGAAAACATATTTTATTAAGAAAAGAAAGAAAGATATCGTTCTCATAACATCGTATTTAACTCTACTCTCGAAGCCAATGTAATTCCAAAATTTCCAAATTAATTTCGAGTTTCACAGAAATATTACTTTATAAATGATAAAATTTTATAACGACAATTTCTTATTAATGCAAAGATACACATAATAATAGAATCTGAAAATAGAAATTTTCCTGATTTCAGTGCAAAGCTTCACACATTTGATAAAACTTCGTTTGAGCCAATAAATTATTTTATTGTTGCCAAAATAAAGACCAGCAGTGTGGTTCGCTAAATTTTATTTCGTTAATCGTGTAAAGTCCAGTGGTTATATAACAAATTTGCTAAGTAGTTTTGAATGCTGCTAAGCCACCGGTTAAAGCGTTTAGTTAGAATAATGAGAAGATCTTTGTCAATTAGTCAAAAATATTCTGATTTTTATTTACAACTTACAAGACTGAGAGTTAGAAATTAGCATAAATAACTGTGTAACATATTCTTTGGTTTATGACCTACATAATTATTATAAGCAAATTTCAATGTTTTATTAAACTATGAAATTCAATTCCCTTTAAGTAAATTACGTTACAGTTTGTGATTCATTATTTATATAAAATAAATGTGACCAACACAGTACATAAGTATATGAGTGTGACCAACACACTACAATCGTATCGTTAAAGTAATTAAGTAATCGCTATCGGTTCAAGTCAGCTGTTATCATTAGGTTAGGTTAGCTTAGGGGGCATTCGAGCTAGATGGGTCGACACAAGTACCCTACCCTAGCCTCGTAGATCAGATCCAACCGAGAGCACAGCCCCCAGTTGTCAAAGAAAGACGCCCCAAGGAATCTCAGCATCGATCTAGCCAGACCGAGGCACTTACAGAGAAATCCTCCTCACAGCATCTACACCGAGCATTGAACGCATGGGTACCGATGGACCAGTGGCCTGTGCACACAATGGACAATTGCAAAAACCTCAGGAGTTGCCGCAGCCGCGGAACTCTTGCTATGGCGCAGCCGGATATAAAACCCCACCTCTCCTGAGCCTTCCCTTCCTCCTCTATCAGTCAGAAATAATATCAGCATATGGTGAACCGGCCACCGACGCAGTCCCGCCAGCTCATCAGCCATATCATTACATTCACTAACAACACGACAGCAGACGTCCGGTGACACCAACGCCGGCTGACTATCGGAAAGAATAGCGGCTGTTATAATTAATTTAGCGACAATAATTTATGTGCTGGTTACGTACTCGTACCGTCGCTAAAAAAAAGCGTCGACAAAACTTTCGTCTATTATGGGAGTTTATTTGATTTCCTACATATAAAGGGTGGACCAAAAGTCACGCCCGCATATACAAATTTAATATCTTTTTTTTTTATTATTACTTTTTATTTTTTAATTTTTTTCAGATTTTATTCATCGAATCGTGTTACACCACCGTGCAAAATTTAACAACCGAGCAACGAACCAAAGTGGTAGAATTTTACTTTACAATAGGCATTACATTTTATTAACGCAACGAGCATATCGAAATTACTTCTACAGCGGAACATTTTCATTGTAACCGATATGGAAATAAACAAAATATAGGATTTACGGTATTGCAAAATCAATGTCGTTCACTAGCGCGAATTGCACTCGCTCAAGTATACAGTATGCTGTGGAGTGACATCGCAAAGAGTTATAGAGCCCTATTTCCAGAATGGAGGTGAAAATGCAGTGACGGTGAATGGGGATATGTATCGTACTATGATTAATAATCTTGTATGTCCTGTGGCAGCTAACAAGGGTTTTCCAGCGGGATGGAGCAACAGCACACTCGGATCGTGCCACAATTACTCTTTTCAATGAAACTTTTGAGGACCGAATTATTTAAAAAAAAAAATTCAGAATTCGATTGATCAGCACGTTCATCGGATTTAACTGTCCCTGATTATTTCCTCAAAGAACGAGTGTATGTTAACAAGCCCCAACCTATAGAACAGCAAAAGCACAAAATTAAAGCAGTTATGTAAAATGCCCGTTGTGTATCGATGAAAATGCTGGTCATGTCTCTGATATTATTTTTCTTAATTAAAATTTATATCATACAAAATTAATATTATATTATAAAAAAAAAAAACAGTAAAAATAGTAAACAAAAAAGTTGGCCCACCCTGTAGAATCTTCATATTGATATTTTGCAGCCAACACATGGCTGTGAAGATAAATTTTAAAATATATAACCCTATACACAAACCCTCCCTCAGAGAATCAACTGTTTTCAAAATTTCTAGTGCGGAATATTGTCAAAAACTACCTTAAACTCGCTCTGTTAAAGATTCCGTTAATGCAGGAATATAGAGGAGATCCTCCTACACAAGTCCTATTTTAGTCTGCTCGCCCTCGTTGGTTCCTTTCTTAAAAATTATACTTTTAAGAACCCCAAACATATTTAAGAATTCCTAACAGATCTATGTTAACGCGTTAACAGAGCTCTGTTAAGTGGTAAGGTTTGTGTCTAGGGTTATATATTTTAAAATTGATCTTCACAGGCTTTAGAACTAGTACACACCTATATTTTTGGAAAGTAGACACTTCGATCTACAAAATGGTGGAACCGTGCTAAAAATCGTTCGAGAATTATTGGATAAAAAATAATGGAACAACAAATAAACAAAAATGGAATTGATAGTTAATTTTATTTCCTCTGTCAGTACAGTAGTATAATTCAGCAAGAAGAAGTTCAGTTTTCTCGAAAACGGCTAGAATAGAGAAAAAACCTGTGCAAAAAATTTTGTAAAAAACTTGAAAAAACTCCAAATATTTTCTGCGTAAAACGTGCTAAAAAGTGATGATCCAGCAGTTTTATTTAAAAAAGAACTCATTTGCATAAGAAAGAAATAATAAAGTTTGTTCAAAGTTCCAAAGATTAAAATTAACAAAAGTTCATTTTACAATTACTAATCGGTTGCAGATAACAGGCGCGCAAGTTATATTTACAAAGCCTGATAAGCTTGACAAAATTTAAATATTTTTATATTCCATAACTAAATAAATAAAATTACGATTATTTATCTATGTTTATTATATGATTTATCTGATCTATATGCAGCACTTCCAAATTTTCAGTAGACCTTTAACGAATTTCTTGAAGAAATCTCTAAAATTTCACATGTTTATAAAAGAACTACAAACAAATATTTGAGAATTACGAAATATACGAACAAAATAAACCAAATAGCTTCTTTAAAAACGTTCCTAATATAACAAATATTTTATTATTTGATTGGCAAAGATTGTATTTAGAAGGCAAAATGAAAAATAAAATTAAAAATTGTGTTGTTTGAATATTTTGCAATTCTGAAATATTTTTGGGAGTTCTTGTATAAACATGTGAAATTCCTTAGCCTTTTCCAAGAATTTGGAAAGATCTACTGAAGATTTTGATATTAGCACAAAATGAAATGCCGCATATAGACCAGCTAAACCAAATAACAAACAAATTCAAAAAATTTGTGCAAAAAATATCAGTTGCTTTTATTTGTGAACCGTACTAAAGACCATATAAAAAAAAAGAGTTGTACAGTCGAACTTCCTTATAGTGAACTTCTATACAATGAAGTTCTCCTTATTATGAACTAAAATCAAAAACACAGCTTTTTCGTTCCACTTTCAGTGAATTTTGATCTCCGTATAATGAATTTCCATACAGTGAATTTTTCTTTACAATGAACAAAATTTTGGAAACGAAAATACATTTTACGTGTGTTTTTGTCTCCATATAGTGAACTATTTTTAGCAGCTTTATTTTACACTTGTTAGCAACACTATTTATAAAGAAAATAAGTAAAATTTTTGGGATTCCCAAAATATGAAAATGAAAACAAAAAAGTTAATGATTTGACTTTTATCATCAGATGAACGAGTTCAGTGAATGAAACTGATGCACCGGAGTAGTATTTCTCTGGAAAAAAAGTTATTAATAATTAATAAAGTTGAAGAAGGGACATCAAAGAAAAAAGATATAGCTAAAGGGTTTGGAATTCATTTTTAAAAACAAATCAGTTATTCAAAAGAATATAGAAGACGAGCATTAAGCGTAAGAGACTTCGAACCTGTCTTTTTGAAGACATTGACGAAGCAATGCTCAAATGTCTTACGGCCACTCGTTCTAAGAATCTTCCCGTATCTAGAGTATTATTGAAGAAAAAAGCCAAAGAACTGGGCGGTGAAGTAATGGCAAATATTGATAGAACGTCACCTACACATTAGAACACGTTTCCTCCTCACTTGATGTACTACGAACTTTTTTGGAGATGGAGAGCAACGTTCCGACAAATGTATTTAAAGGTCTTAATGTAATTGAAGCTTTTATTGATAAAGAAAAATGGAAAAATGTAGTTCAAACAAAAATACCTGATTATTTTAAATAAAAAAAAAATATCTCTGTATAATGAAGTTTCTGTATAGTGAAATAATTGTCTGTCCCCGTGGAGATTCACTATAGGGAAGTTCGACTGTATATGAAAAGAAATAATTTCAATTACATTGTGCAAACATAGTGAACAAGTAAAATATAATTAATGCAATTTTTTTATTTTCGTTTTGAATAGAAAACCTTTGTTTGTTTTTTACATCAAGTCACATAATCGCACAATCGTTTGTGCAAACAACCTGAAACGTCGGCAAATTTAACAACTGTCGAGTCGTTAAAAGTTATTGAATCACACTACAGGTAATTACTATTCTGTATATTGTTCAGATTTTATTACTTATACAACTCGGAAGTGTGTTTCCCTTTCAACCCGCATCTTTTTTGGCTTCTAAATTTATAGTTAAGTTTTGCTCATTTAAATATGTTAAAAATTTATTTATTTATTTAAATGATTTGAGTTTGTTAATACCAGGAATTTTTTACATAATCTGTTTCCTTTTTTTTTTATTAAAATCAAAAATCCAACGGAAATAGCCACTAATTTTTGTATAATATACGCTAATTTTAAAGTTTTTACATTTGATTTATTTATACAAACAATTAATTAAAAAAAATAACTAATTTTGTTTAAAAATGACGTTTCAAAAACAATGTCCTCCATAAATAACCGAAATTCTGAAAAGTTGTCCCTCAAATATTTTAACAGAAACACACGCCTTGTCGCCCAAAATCCCAGCTGATTGGCTATGAAGGTCAGTTCATCATAAATAAAATAAAAAGTCATTAAATAAACGCACAGTTGAAAAGAGAACAACTAAAATTTCAATTTAAACAAATCAAATGGTAAGAAAAAAAATTATGTATCTGAAACCGGTTTTGTTGGCAATTCAACATAATAAAAACTTAGATTTGTATTCAATTTAACAGGCGGTATGAAATTAAATTTTTTAAATCTTTTTTTCCCATAAATTCTTTAAATACATACATATGTATGTACATACATCTAAACAAAACTAACTTGTTAATTTATAGAATATATAGGAGTGGTGATCAAATGCAATTTAAATGCAATAAAACATGGGGAAGTTATTTAATCAATGAGAAACAATGAGAGAGGACTTAGCAAATTACAGGGTTTTCAAATTGACGTTTCCGCGCAGGCATATTTACATATGTACATACCCAGCAAAAAAATATGAATGCGTTCACTATGAATTTGTATTTTCAAAACTTCTGAAGCATTTCTTTATCCGAATTCATTTTTAATGTCATCCTAAATGTTAACAAATTATCACTTTTGAACTCATGGAACACACATTCAAGTCTGCCGATAAATTTATATGAAGAATTGCGCAATTGTAATTAAATTTTTATACTCTACACTGTATCCATGAGCAGCGGTGTTACTCTCTATTGCGATGCGAAAACCAAATGCGTTGAGATGCCAATTTGGTACTCTCTAATACTTTCGCAAAACCTTTCGCAAATCTTTTTGAAAAAGTGGCAACTTTGACATTGCAAAAGAAAATATGGCATAGATTGATAATAATAAAATGTCAAAATATTTACAACACGACGTTTAAAAAAAACAAAGTTAAGCAAAAGGAAAGTGTAACAGTTTTTAGTTAAAAATACAATGACGGATTCTGCGCGTTATGGTTTTATGAGACAAGTCTTAAGAGGTAAGACCGATATACTCTCTTTAAATGACCGCATGTAAGAAAAAAATATGTAGCGGAATATGTTTTCAAATACATATTGCTTTATTTTAGCTTTGTACAAAACGTCGGTTTGCATAAGGAGGCGTTTCTGTATGTTCTAAACACTATTCAACACGAGCTAAAAGTTTCAAGGAGATCCACAGCAATTCTTATTATTTTTAGAAAAGGTGTGATGAATACCGATTAAATTGGAAATTCATTTTCAAGCCAATCTCAAACTATTGACTTTCAAAAGCATGCCAGAAGATAAAATATAAACAATATAGTAAAGTATTGACAAAAAATGTCTCAAAAATTATTGAAAAAGCCAACTACTAAAGACATCGCACCTTTAATGGTTTTCAAATCTGTTTTGTGTCGAAGTCGTTTAAGCCTGAATAAAAACTACATTTTAATAAACTCATAATCCACTTTTAAAACTTATTGCATTTTCTATAATGCCGAAAGAATTCTTTGGTTCGTACAATTCCATTTAAAACTTCGTAAAATTTTGTTTGAACTGTAAAAGGAGTTATATTTTGATACCATGAAAAACAGGCATTTTGTCCACAAATTATTTGGGGCTTGTTCAGTATTTGCTGACTGCAACTGTCCCTTGGACAAGTGACGATGTTGCATTATGAAATCCACTAATATTTCAAACTGCCGTTGTTTTGTTTGTAATATTTTTGCTTTTTCCTTAAAAATAACAATTTAAATATCGAGCATAAATGTATTCTCAGAGTGCTTATATGTTTTTCTCCATTTGCGTTTGATATTTCCCTAACGCAAGATATTTGCGCTTATCGAACGATTTTGACAGACACTCTCGCATTACAGAGTGCGGTGATATCAGACTTGCGAAAGGGGCAATAATAGATGCGTAAGGAAAAAGCGCAAACGTATTAGAGAGTACCAATCGTTCGATTTCTTACCATTTTTCTTTCGCATCGCAATAGAGAGTAACCCCCCAGCACTTTGTTAAATGCGAACACGTGCTCGCCAATGACACCCATATTAAAATTAAAATCATGCGATCTTCAGCTAAATTGAAGCAGTTATTTGCAATAGAACCCATTCTTTAACTATTACTTTTGCATGTCTTTTTTTTCGGGGTTCTAATGTTTCTGAAAACAATCAATTTGAAACTTCTCAACCAAAAAATGCGTAATTTTTAGCTTAACGTGCATTTTGGTGTTTGTTTCTTAAAAATGTTATGCTCTAAGAAAGGGTAGTATGTTTTATTCAACAACTGGTGAAATTAAGCACACGTTATACCCCATATAAATCTGTAGTATTGAGAATGCCATGTAGAAAATGTGATTTTTGTGTATTCAAAGCGCTACCGTAGAAAGTTCATAGAACTACCAAACAAAAATAAATAAATCGCTCAGCACAAGTAGAGTTAGAAATTTAAAAATTACCCGTATTTTTATATATTTTTATGAAATAAACGTAAGAAAATATTACATTGTGATATAAAATGTAAGTGAATTTGGTCTCAAGAAAAGAGTTTATAGAAAAAAATCGTTTAAACAGGGTTTCGACTAATCAGCAATCTGGATGTCTTTTCTTGTTTGCATGTTTATGGAAAATAAACTAAAGGAATTTGTGAACATTTTTTTTTTTTTTTTTATCTGGGACCAGCACTCAGGAGATGACTCCTACACATGCGAGGCATTGTGCTGGAACTATAGGAAAGGGATAGTAGAAGAAACGACAGGAAGTGAAGCTTAATTAATTATTTTACAGCTCTGCTTTCGCACGTTCTTTGTTTGTACTTGTAGCAGTGCTGAAGCTTCGGTTCAGTAGCCATTTTTATTAGTATTTTACTTCGCCGGTGCTACACAATACCGACGAAGGAGGGCGTTCTGATGCGATTGTGGATTGCTATCAGCTGAAGCCGGTATTGTTCAGTAACCAGTGACTATGCCTTCGCCACTGAAACCTTCCGACAACAACTGACCATCAAAGACACACTAATGCACATCAGAAAAATGCGAGATGTTTATTTTTATTTTAAAAATTTTTAGTCTGAAACTGGCGTTGAACCCATGTCTGTTTTTGGTTTAGTAGTCAACGTGCAGACTACCATCCATCGTGCCATCGCCACCCTCAAAGGGAAGTTGTTATATGACGCTTTAATTAATGAATAATGAATTACGCAGTAAATTTTCTGAAAAAAAAAACTTTACGATTGGATACACTTTTAAATGGAAGATTAATTTAAATCAGGTTTAATTGATTTCAAAAAACTGTCTTAAATTTTCATTTTCATTTTCCATTTACAGAAAGTGTAATATAAATTTTAAAAGCAAAATTAATGAATATACATATCGAGCCTTTGGTGCAATACCGTCGTAATTAAAAAAATGGTGAACTGAGAAAAATGCATTTGAAGTTTTGAGCCATCTTTTTGATAGTATTTTCGTTTACTAAAGTTATTTTTTTCACAAGTCTTTAAATAAAGAGGCATGTTTTGTAATGTTTTCTGTTTGTAAATTTCTAGTCATAAGAGAAATATTTCATTATTGCAAATAAATATTGTTGGAAATAGCTGGAGGTAACAAAGACATTTGTAGCTGTAGAATCTGAACAGTTAGAGATAGAACCATAATCTGTTTTCCTTTAGATATGTATTTCCTCAAAAAATTCAAATTTTGAGTTACTACGGTATTGCACCAAAGGCTCGATATGTACATATATAAATAAAAATGGCAAATTTAATTTTTTGAATGTTTGAAAATTCTAACGCATTTCAAAACTTCGCCAAAATACCAATTTTATAACACAAAAATTGTGTATGCTTTTCAGCATTTATAAGACAACGCCGCGGCGTATATCTTTTGACCATATTCGCATTTAAAAAATATTCCATCTACAAATGTTCCACTTCAGATCTTACCCGAAAAGGCTAAAATTGGAAGGGACAACAATAATAGGTGGACAATACTGAGTCGATTGCTTTGGGTCTAATGTTTTTACGACGTACTTCTCTTACGCCGTACTAGTCTCTTCTTTGCTATAAGTCTACAAAAAACGAGTATGTTTGATGCATTTGACAATTTACTTGCGTCATCAAAACTTTCAAACACGTATTTCACAACATGAAATTTAAAAAGTGTTTTCGCCACTGAAACCTTCGTACAATAACTGAGATAAAGACACCCCAATGCACATCAGAAAAAATGCGATATGTTTTTATGATTTAGTCTGGAACTGTTTATTGCTTGCAATCAACTGATGGATATATAACTTGCAACAATATTTCATGGTTGTAATTCGTTTCTCTTTATTATTTTTTATTTAATATATGATTTTAATTTTAAAATTGTGCTTTTTCCCTTTTTAAAATTAGAATCATATATAAAGAGATATCCCCAAAATAAATTCAGTTAATATGCAATACTACATGTGCACAGTGTAAGATTTTAATATTATTTTGTTTAGTTTTATAATTTTTCATTTGATTCAAAATACATTAGTTATGCTGGCCTATGGCAAGCTTGGTGTAGATAAAAAGAAAAATCTAAAAATAGAAATATGTGTGTGTTATAAAAAAGTAAACTCATGGATTGTTATGTTTTTGTTTATAGATTTTTTGATTTTTATGTTTAATATTCAACTTCAATTCTCGATTGATTAGTTGAATTTTAAACATGTAGATCTTGGGTTTGTATTCAAAAATTAGGAAAAATCCACTGATGAGTTAAGTAAGCATTAGCGAAATAGTACTATATGGATATGCTTTCCTCCTCAGATATTGAGTTTACATTTGTAAAAAAAAAATACTTTATGAGAATATCATATATTTTTTTAAATATAAAATATATAAAAAGGACCTTAGGCTTAAAATAATTAGTGTTATTAATATAAAAAGAGGTCAAAAAACTAGAAAAATTATTTTTTATTTAACTTAAAAAATACCGTGTAAGATCGAAAATGTGAGAATTGAGTACCATATGAAACAGGGGATAGGTGTATATATTACGAAAATATTATAGTAAAAAATTACTAATATATGCTTTACATAAAGACAAAATTCGGATATGCCTACATTAAGGTGGGGCGATTAGTATGGAAGGAAAAAAATCTTAATGGGCGCTTCGCGTTTCTGATTCTTGGGATTGTACTAAGCAATGCAAAAATATAATGTTTTTTTACAGTAAACTAACAAAAATGCATCAAATGAACTGAAAACAATAGAAGAATAAAAAATAAGAAATAAAATAAATAGCATAAATAAAAAAATAGAATAAAAAGTAAGAAATAGAAAATTTTTATGATTTTGCGCTATGAACACCTGAAAATGGTAATTTATCAATATTTTCACGAAAAATTTGCAATTTCACAAGGCCAAAACTGCCTGAAGGAGCGTTCCAATGCTTTTGCGATGTACTAGAGAGTTCTTAACTATTGTCTTGGCTACAATTTTTGTCTTAATATTGGATCGAAAATCTCAATGTTTTAGCTGTTATAGGCCAAAATATCCAAAAAAAACGTGACAAAAGTCTGATCAAGTCAAAATGCGCCAGCTCGATTTTCACCGTAGACGTATGATCTAGTGGACTTTTTTGCTTAGTACAATCCCAAGAATCAGAAACGCGAAGCGCCCATTAAGATTTTTTTCCTTCCATACTAATCGCCCCACTCTAACATACATTTGTATGTACATGCTGGCAAATGTATATGTATATTGGTAAATTTAGATTATTGCGTCGTTATTATGCTATATTGTTTGGTTTGATTGGACTTGAGTGAAATTGTAGAAATACTAGAGGCTGGAGACGATCTTGGTGACATCATATTATTCTCTCCTGAGGATGGATATGTGAGGGATGAACACAGTGTAGACGAAAATGAAGCCAAGTTTGCTCACCTACCGAGCCGAATGTTGCGTTCAGAAGTTGAATTACAATCCAGATCTGCTGATAGAAACGAAATACGGGACACAACAGCCAACTAAAAATAACAATTGGGGTATTCCCATTGTATCGAGAGTTACAGAAACTAGACTAGGAGGTTGTTCCGCACACTGCATAAATTAATTTTTTTAAATCAGTTAAATCAAAATAAAAGCATTTATGAAATAATTGATAATGGTATTTTCTTTTCTAAAAATATATTGTCCATGGGACATTTATTCAATGAGCAAATAAAATAATTTTAAATTATTAGCTGGGCCATTTATATAAAATTTTGCAATTATAAGTGCTGTTTATTTTACATGTAAAATATGAAGCAAACCCCATAAAGGCAACTGAATAAACTTATGGAAATATAATCTTTGTGCAAATTGTACAATTAAAATTGAGCTTTCTAAATGTTTAAAAAAAAACCAAACAAATAAACCTTAAATTGCCCACTTTACATAGAAGCAAATATTTAGTATTAGTTATTTATTCAATTTAGTTTTAATAAAATCAAAATGTATAATATGTTGCCGTTAAAAAATTCTCTTAATATTTTTCAGAAATATAATTTAACTACTACTTATTGTACTATTGTTTTTTTTTATTGTTTACCTAAACTCAAATAATAAAATATGCCCAGTGTCACCTGCAGGTGACACCCCTATAAATCCATAATTATCAATATTTTTTTCATTTCAAAAATATTTTTTGTATAAAGTAGACATACTTTTACTATATAAAGGGTGGTTAAATTTCAAGGGCCGATGTTGATTTTGAATAAAACACAAACTATTTAGGAAATTATTGTAATTTTATTTTATTATGATATATTGGTATTACTCAATTATGTATGGTACAAAATATCGGCCAAATGGGCGCCGCGACCACGGCGGCACACCTCCATCCGATGGTCCAAATTTTCGATGACCCTGAGGCATAATGGAGGTTCTATGCCGTTAATGTGCCGAATTATCTCATCCTTTAGCTCTTGAATTGTTGCTGGCTTATCGACGTACACCTTTTCTTTCAAATAACCCTAAAGAAAAAAGTCCAACGGTGTCAAATCACATGATCTTGGCGGCCAATTGACATCGCCATTACGTGAGATAACACGGCCATTGAATTTGTTGCGCAAAAGAGCCATTGTTTCGTTAGCTGTGTGGCAAGTGGCACCGTCCTGCTGAAACCACATATCGTCCACATCCATATCTTCCAATTCGGGCCATAAAAAGTTCGTTATCATCTCACGATAGCGAACACCATTCACAGTAACTGCCTGACCGGCCTCATTTTGGAAAAAATACGGCCCGATGATGCCGCCAGCCCATAAACCGCACCAAACAGTCACTCTTTGTGGGTGCATTGGTTTTTCGACAATCACTCTTGGATTCTCATTCGCCCAAATGCGGCAATTCTGTTTATTGACGAATCCACTGAGGTGAAAATGTGCCTCATCACTGAAGATGATTTTCTTCGAAAATTGATCATCCACTGTTGCCGTGGTCGCGGCGCCCATTTGGCCGATATTTTGTTCCATACATAATTGAGTAATACCAATATATCATAATAAAATAAAATTACAATAATTTCCTAAATAGTTTGTGTTTTATTCAAAATCAACATCGGCCCTTGAAATTTAACCACCCTTTATAAGAAAAAAAAATGGTTTTTTTAATTATTGAAGTTATGGGAATTGACGACTTAAAGCCGTGAATTCAATAGGGAAAGCGAATTTAAATTTTTTGTCACTTAAGATTGGTACTCTGTTCAATATTCAATGCGAAATGTTGTCAAATTGCATATGAAACAATTGGAATGAAATGTTTGTGAAATAATGTTGCGTGAGTAGTACTCTGCTATTTTTTGAAATATGCTTTCAAGACTGTGAAATAACAAGAACGCTATTTATTTCATATGAAAAGTGCGACACTAAATATATTACATTTTAACGTCTATAAAGTGAATGAAGCTCTTCCTCTCTATAAAGAATTGTTTTTGTTCCAAATTTACTTAAATTTCCATACAATAAATAAATTTTGCAAGACTGAATTTGGTACACATGCATGTAAAAAAATATATTTGCGTACCGGCTACTGAAGAAAGGACAGATGTGAATAAGGTGCTACCTAGTTTGGATAGGGTTTCTTCATCAATTAACGTACTTCGAACCTTTGTGGGTATAAGGAGTAACGTGCCGACTAATGCATACGGAAAAGAGTGTAATCCAAACTAAAATACCTGATTTATTTCAATAAATTTGAAAGAAAAATATAACTTCTGTAAAATGAAGTGATTTTCTGGTCCCATGCATATTCATTATAGGGAAGTTCGACTGTATTTATTTTGAAAATGTATATTTAAAAACATTTTCTTGTATGTAATTTTTTTGTAATGTTGCTTAAAATGTTTGACAATTTCGAACCCTGATCATCAAATAAATAAAATAAATCAAATAAATAAAATTCTCGTGTCGCGGTGTTTGTAGTTAAATTCCTCCGAAACGGCTAGACCGATTCTCATGAAATTTTGTGTGCATATTGGGTAGGTCTGAGAATCGGACAACATTTATTTTTCATCCCCCTAAAATTAACTACGCCCATTTTACTCCCACTTTTTTTTTACCTACTTTTTTCTTTTTTTTTTTTGCAATATGGGTATCAAATGAAAGGGTATGATGAGGAGATTTTTATAAGTTTATCATCAACCTAAATCGAATATGGCGACGGACCCTAAAACTGCAAAAACCTATTTTTAATGCTTATTTGCAATATGGGTATCAAATGAAAGGATTTGATGAGATTTTGAAAAGTTCATCATCAAAATAAGTCCAATATGGCGACTGACCCTAAAGGGGTGAGAACGAAGCCGGTTTCCTGTCTTACTCCCTATACAGTTGATAGTAAAAATATTAATAATTATCGAGAATTGTTTTTTAAGATATATTTGTTACTTTGATAAAGATTAATTTATTAACCTAAATAAAGCATACTTTCATTGTCTACAACGCTTTCGATTATAAGTGAATCCCCCGCACACTTATAGTAGATAGTTATTTTTATTGAACTAAAAAAATGTTTCCTAGAAATAATATACATGGCAAAACAACGTTTGCCGGGTCAGCTCAAAACAGCAAAACTTTTTTTTTCTCATTAGTAAACAGATTTTGTGAGAAGCCGGGACGGTCATCTAGTAAATATATAAAATTTACTTATTATCTGTAATTGATAGATTGTAAATAAAGTTCACAAACAAAAAAAAAAAAAAAAAAAAAAAAAAAGACAAAATAAAATATTCATAAATTCATAATTAGCCAATTTTCATCCAAATTCAATCAGTATACCTCCTATAAATCCAGAAAAAATTTTTTAATATGGCAGCTAGAATTTAACTGGTTTTACGTTTTATATGACGAAATGTTTTTTTATGTGCGAAAAATTACATAACCAACCGTTCTCGAATGTATTTATTGGAGCATTTCCCACTTGACCTGAGATTCTTTTTAAGTGAATGTTCGCTAAAGCAAAGCGATCTAAATTGATGGAAATTTTTAAAAAAACCAAGATTCGCTAAAACGAACTATTAGTTATGATTTCTCGGAAATAAACATTCGCTAAATTTACGAAAATTTTCAAAATGCGAATGATACATAACAAATTCTAACGTTTTTTTTTGTGTTTCTTTGAAACTGCCTCCGTAGTCTAGCGCGTGAGCATTAGACAGACTATCAATCTGTAGGTTGCGTGTTCGATTATCGCCTGAGAAGATCCTGGGTGTTTTGAAAGCAGAAAAATTAAAAAAGAAGAAAAAGTCAACATGATATGAACGAAGAAGAAAATAAAAGCAAAAAAAAAATAAGAGATTCTCTTTTTAATCTTTAGCGAATATCGTAAACAATGCTGGTTTTCAAAATTGCTTAAGATTCGCTATTAGTATATAATCGAACCTTCAATTACGAAACATTTACTGCTACACAGTGAGCGACGGGTGAACTATACGCGATCTTTTTAAATTAAATTTTAACGATTAAACGGCCAATGATCCGCTGTGCGCGTGAGTGAATTATTTGCCGTACAACATAACATCATCGTATTAAGTAACGAGGTAAATTGTTTTATTTTAAAAATTCTATTGAATATTCTTTGGTTGATTGTTTCTTAAACTGTTGCTTGCATAGATCACTGCACAGCCATACATACACATATGTTGATGTGTGCTTGTTTGTGTGTGTGAAATTTATTTTTGAAAAATAATCCACAAGTATACATACATATGTTCTAGTTACCACAAACTTAATCGGCACGTTTTGTATTGAAAGCTTTCAACGTGAACTTAGAAACGATAACAGAGTGCTGATTGCATTTACTGGGGAAGAAGTATAGTCTGAGAAATATGTTTGTTGCTGTCGCTGCCTCTCTGACGACACGATAGAAGAACAAAACTAACGATATTGGATTTAATTTAACCGTAGAATACATAACCAAAAAATACCACACAAACGCATAACCAGGGTACCCGTGTACCCCTTTGTAATATTTAATCAATTTCAGTTATACTGAGAAAAAAGTATTTACTTTTTTTTTGTTAACCCCGAATAATATAAATATAAGAGAAGTAAGTGAATAATATAATATTTGTATTAGCTTATTAGCAATTATTAACACTTAGAAGGAAAAAGACGAAAATAAATTTATTATTTTCATATTTTACCGAATTATATATTAACAGAAATTGAAAATAAATTTAAATTGTTATTTGTAATACATACAAAATAACGATTTTCGCAAACGCGAGTGGAAGGCCTGAAATTATAGAATTTTATAATAAGACCAAAGGTGGCGTAGACGTCATGGACCAGTTGTACTCAGAGTACACTACAAAGCGAGCAACAAAACGATGGCCACTGTCATTATTTTTCAATATTTTGGATATCACGGCCTTGGCTGCATATAAATTGTACTATATGAACAATAAAATGATACCAAATTCTGCAAACAGAAGAAAGCTTTTTCTTCGAAAATTGGCTGAAGATATATGCATGCCCATTATTGAGAAACGTGCACAAAACCCTCAAATAACTAGGCATTTTACGACAAAAATAGCTATTGAGAGCTACATAAATCGACCTATAGAGACAACTTGTAGCAGCAGCCCATCTAAGTCTATTTCAGCAGGAGGATCAAGGATGCCAGTAACTGGATCTTGCTATTTATGCTACATGCAGGATACAAAACGTAGAAGAAAAACACGTAAAGCATCCAGCATTTACAACAAACCCATATGCCTGGAGCACTCTATCACAAATTGCATCTGTATTCATTGCGACCAGAATAATTAATACAATTTTTTTTTATATTTTCCATTTTTTGTGTTCATGCTTTTCATTACATTTTGAACTTTTGTTTATTTCCCAAGTTTTGTATTCATGCTTTTCATTATATAAATAAATTCCGAATAAAATGTCTAAACTAAGAGGGTGTTTAGTTCATTTCTTCATATAAAATCTATTGGGTACACGGGTACCACGGTTATGTGTTTACGTAGGTGTCGTCTTTGAAAGCTTATAACTTTGGAACCACTGAACCGAATTTCACAAATGGTCACTAAAACGACGCAAAATTGTTTTATTTTCCTAGATCCGAAGTTTCAATAATCCATTGTATTTAGTTTTGCAATTACAAACGTTCAAAGTCGCTAATGGCCACACGCGTACCCGGTTATGCATTCTAGGGTTAAACATATTTTTTAATCTCATAACAATTTTATTTAGGGAACAGGAAAGTGAATGCATTCCTTGTTCCATTGAAATTTTTAGACTCTCTGTATAAATTTTATTAAGTGCAAAAAAATTATTAAAAAAATTTAAAGCTCTTTGAAAAATTGCAACAAACTTTTGGCTTAACTTCCCTTCTTATAAACTATTGAATTTGAAACGAATCTCTAGTGTCATTCATTTAATTAATTGCAAGAATTTCGATCACATTGTCACACATACACACACAGACAGAACAATTTGAAATCAATCCCAATAAAAATATAGAAATAATTAAAATTAATACCTGTCTGTATTCGTATTGAACTGATGCCAAGTTTCTAATCAATCCAATAGATTTATTCTTTGGCATACTTCCCATTTGTTAAATAAATTAAGTGTGTATGTGCATGATTTAACTTAAAATTGTGTTTTTATTTTATTTTTTTGTTCGAAACTGATTCGCGACTTGCATTTGGTAACGGCGAAGCGTGCCAAATGTGAATTTTTTTGCTGATGCTCTTTCTGTTACAATTCTTAAGAACGACGTTACATTTATTTTTGTTGGAGGTAGGTGCAGATGACGTAAATAATGTTGCTGTTAAGAACACTGAATACGTAAGCAGATAGAAAAAAATCCTATTTCAGTTGACTGCATACTAAAACTTTACAAATAGTTATTTCATGATTGAAATTAAACAAAAAAAAAAAAACTATTGTATATATCGGGTGTGTTTTAGAACTATCGATATCGATAACTAAGGTTTGACAGCTGTTCAGTAAGGTTTGGCAAGTCATCATGAACGTTTAACGCCAGACCAACGCTTCCAAGCTGTGGAAATTTACTTAAAAAAAAATAAATAAATCTGTTCGCGAAGTTTATTTTACGGCCAACATAATCGACCAAGTAAGCAAGCAATTAGTGCAGTTTTGATCGTTTACGCACTAATTTTACTCTCGCCGATTTTAAACCATCAACAAGACAAAGAAATGTTCGCGAAGTATTGAAGTGTTGAAGAAGACGCCGAAATGTCAATTCGTCATCGTTACGGTGACTGAATTTTTGTTTCGAAAAATTAATCAGCTAAACATCAACAACATTTGGTGCCATCAAAAAGCCGAACTTCACATACAGCGCTTAACAATCGATTTATTGCAAAATCAATTTGGTGAAAACTTTATTTCCTGCTTCACAATACCGACGAAGCAAGGCCTCTAATGTCACTTGTGGATTGATATATGCTGAAGCCAACAGTACTCGACAGATCGAGCCTGCTCGTTGAGTCTAATCCGATCGTAATCCAAGAATACGGGTGTGTAAAGCATACGTCACACCTAACGACCTTATCACCCAAGAATTATAGCACACACACACCTGTATCATAATTTGCCATTTAATTCATAATTTCTTGGCATCATGAACTCCTCCTTGCTGAGGGGATTGGGTCTGCCTTAAAACCCATATTGACATTCCATACTTTTATTTCAATATGTATTTATCAACATTCGCTTTCATTAAATGTCAATTCTGTTCTGTTCTTTGGCACCAGCACATGAGTAAGTCTAAATTGTTTTCTACCTTATCAATTCATGGCCTATACGTTATTTGTATAAGCATGTTCATAAACCTTCCATCCGAATCATGCTATGAGCTTTCTAAAATAAATCTAATCAAATCTGCCAGCGAATTCTGGTGTTAAACCACAACCACTACGAGCCCAACACCAATCGGTCGGGTCATCGCTATCTCCTTAAAAAGAAACTGACAGGGCTCCCCGACGCCCATAGTATCAAAGTTATAGTCCTTGATAAGACGACTTCGGAAGCAATCTAGTTTGGAGAAAGTAAAACAAGAAAGTTGCCTATAATGTGGAATACCAAAGAAATTCCTTGCAATACTTGGCATTTAGCTGAGTCTGCAGAATTTCAACACTCGTATCCTCCGAAAAGGACCTCATGCAGCTTCGATCTATAGTTGTAGACAAGTCTAATATTAAGACTAGTCATTTAATTTGCTAAGTAAGAATTCGATCAAAATCCTATACTTACAACCAAAATAATGTAGGAAAACATTATTTATTTATGAACAGCGTATTCAATAAAGAATACTTCCTTAATAAAATTTACACGCTCCCATTCCTCTGATACCCGAGATAGGGAGGTTCCATATGAGTTTTACGGGTATAGAATCCAAGGTCTCATCGACAAACTATTCCTATACTCGAGCTTAGGTCCGCGGAATTGCTACACCCGTAATCATAAATGATTCCTTATGCGGTAAATTTTGATAGGAAGAGTGAAAAAGCATTCTCCACTAAATCAATGTTAGTTCATATGAGTTTATGGTTAACCCAATTAAATTCTGCCAAACCTCATAGGGTCAGCTGGGAAAAGTCAATAGCAAGCTAATGGCAGGGTCATTGCATCACCAAATTCCATTTAAATTGTTGATCTAAGACCCATATTCGTAGTTCGTAAGACAAATTAATTGTTTTGAGAACGAATGGAAAAACTTCTCAAGCCTTCCCACTTAGCCGTTAGTAAAACTATCGTTTCTAGCGAACACTACGAAGATGTGTGGGATAGGCCCATCTACGACTCAAGAATCATAGTTGTCTGCCACTGCTCAGTGAGCAGTGAAGATTTCTTCGCCACTGAAACCTTCCGACAATAACTGACACAAAAGCACATCAGAAAATATCCGAAGTGTTCAGCCATCACCATCCTCAAGGCCAGGAAGTATTAAAAGTTTTAGTTCAAAACTTAAAGGCTATAAAATTTTTACTGAGTGTAGAGTATTAAGACTGACTGTTCAAACCAGATGCAAAGATATTAAGTAAAGGCAATATCCAAGTGCACATGTGATGTAAAAGATTAAATTTATGTTCAAAATATACATAAAAATAATTCTAAAAATGAAATGAATGATTAGCGTGAGACACGCGAAACAAATGAACAATGTATTTTTTTTTTTCATATTGAAAGAATTTTAATATTATTACCAACGAAATTATCTTTTATTTAGTCTTCAAATCAAAGCCAGAAAATAAAATAAAATGGGTCAAATTCTTTATATGTATATTTAATTTTTCTTACACAAACGCCGAACAGACTTTTAAATGCTTTTAACAGGTTTTCTTTATGCGCGTTCGTTTACATCAAGCATTTTTCTTAAATTTTTTAATGTCATAATAAAACAATAAACAAGTATTATTTTTTCCTTATAATTTATTTTAAACTCCATTAATTTCTCATACAACTCCGTAAATATATTTTGTATTTGTCATTTTAAATCAATTATGCACAGAAAATTGATTCTTAAATGGAGAAATGTTTTCACCACATTTTGTCTTTGATGTTTTTTTTCTACAATTGGCAAGATATTTTTATTAAAAACAGAAAATAACATTCAAATCAACAATTTCCCTAAATAATTGTAAATTACAAAACTGGGTGAAAAATGTGAATTTTTGGAAAGGGAAAGCGGCAAGCCAAACATTTTTTTCACCGAAATATACTTTTTTTTTTTTTTTTAGACACGAGTACGTTTATTTAAACAAAAATTCTTATGCTTCACAAAGAATACCATTATACCCTCATATTCATAAAACGTAAATTGAAATTGAATTTTAAAATTTTTCATAAAAATTTTCTTAAAATTGATTTCAAATACATTTTGTTTCTTTTATGAATATGAGCCTTAATAAATAAATAAATAAGATCTCACTAAACACTGTCCCAATAGCGAACGCTCAAGCATAATAAATACAGGTATTTATTTCATAATTTAACCGTACGATTCATAACCAGCAAAACTCCTTCAATTTCATAACCAGGTACCCGGGTACCCGAAGTAGGTTGTTTTGCGTTTATTGAAATAAAATAATATTTTCCTGTAAATATTTTTGTTGTTGATTATATTTTGCGTTCTCAACTGTACAAATTTGATATTTGGAAAAAAACTGGTTTCTGTTCGTATATAAGTACCTAAAGCGACACAAGTAGGCAGAAACTGGTTTTATGTAAGGGTTGTTTATTTGCTTATTTTGCTTATTTTCGGTACCTACTTGCTTAATTGCTTTTGAATTAGATAGCAGATGTTCATTTGTGTCGTAAAATTGAAATATTTCATTTGCTTCGCCAGTCTGTGTTGAATATTTGAACAGTGAAGTTGGTGAAAAATGAGCCGCAACGACCGATATTTGTCTACAAGGGAATACTGGAATTTGAGTGATGAAGCAAGAACCACATATATTCAACGTTTATTTGAGGAAGTGACTCAAGATGAGGACCTTGAAGTGGACCCTGTGGAAGACCAAAATGAAGGAAATGTGTCCTATACTGGCGAAGTTTCGGAATCAGAGAATGAAGATTTGAATGTTGACAACGCAAACGAAATTGCAGCTGCTATTGACGCACCAGAGGAAATTTTCTTTGATGATGAAAGTGAAGATGATGATATGCAAGAAGATGCACCAACAACAAACCCAGCAGACTACATGACTGCACGTGACGGCACACAATGGCAGCGAACACCACGTAGTTGCCAACAAGTGAGAAGCCACAATATATTCAGAGACCGCTGTGGTCCAGCGCGGATTACTGAAAATATGACGCCTTTGCAGTGTTTCAAATCATACCTCACAGTGGAAATGGTGGATATAATAGTGCGCCACACAAATAGAAAAGCGCATGCCACATATAATGCGTACAATGAAGAGAATCCCAATAGACGTCAGTTGAAGTGGAAAGACACGACAATCAACGAAATTTATGCGTTCATTGGAATGGTTTTGATGGCTGGCACAAATCATTCTAATGACGAAAACGCAAGAGATTTGTGGACGTCACAGGCTCACCCAATATTCCGCGCCACCATGGGAATAAACAGGTTTTTCGATTTGCTGCGTTTTATGCGGTTTGACGACCCCAGAACACGGGTAGAGCGGCAGCGTCAAGACAAAGCGGCGCCAATTCGCGATATTTGGATAATGCTCAATGCAAATCTTGCCAGATATTATGTGCCATCAGAATATTTGACCATTGATGAACAATTATATCCATACCGTGGTAGAACCAAATTCACCCAATATATACCCTCGAAGCCAGCAAAATATGGCATAAAAGTATGGTGGATTTGCGATGCCAAAAACTCATATCCACTTCATGGCCAAATATATACTGGCAAACAAGAAACTGGTCGTGAAGTTGGTGTTGGCGAAAGAGTGGTGAGAGATTTAGTTGGGCCATACTACGGTAGCGGACGAAATATAACAATGGATAATTTTTTTACGACGCTGCCGTTGGCTAGGCAACTAAAAGTAGAAAAGCTCAGCATTGTGGGTACACTCCGCCGCAACAAAGCTTACATCCCTGCGGAGATGAAAGAAGACAAAAAAAAAGGCGTTGGTTCAAGTTTATTTGGCTTCTACGACAACGTAACACTGCTCTCATATAAGCAGCGGAAGTCCAACTCGGTCATCCTTCTTTCTAGTATGCATGATGATGCACAAATTGACGAGAATGGGAAACCAGAAATTATAAATTTGTATAACCAAACAAAAGGTGGGGTGGACGTAATGGACCAAACGCTCCAAGAATACACGACCCAGCGACAAACAAGAAGATGGCCGATGGCATTTTTCTATAACATCATTGATGTGAGCGCATTTGCATCACACATCATATATTATGGAAATAATCCAACTGCACGATACACCACGACGCGCAGGAAGAATTTCCTGCGTCAACTGGCAGAAAACCTGTGCATTCCTGTTATAGAAAATAGAATTTCAAATGTGCAAAGCGTGCGCCAATTTTCAACAAAAAATGCAATTGAAAGCATCATCGGAAGGCCGTTGCAGAGTGTGCTTTGTGCTGCAGGTCCGTCAACATCTCCGTCAGCACGACAAAGGGGCAGAAAAGTACATACGGGCGTGTGCTACATGTGCAACCTTCTTCCAAATAAGCACAGAAGAAAAACTAGAAAAAATTGCAGCATATGTAGCACGCCGACATGCGATGAGCACGCCATAACAATTACTAAATGCTACAATTGCCACAATAACAACGATAGTGATTCGGATGAATTATAATATAATATATATAAAATATGATAAAATAAATAAAAAAGACATTTATTTCCAATAAAAACAACACAAAAAAACGTTTTTTCATTGACATGTCAGGCATTTACATAGGAATTGCATTAGGGTACCCGGGGACCCGGTTGTGTGTTTATGGGGGTAAACATTTAAAATCATTTTTTAAAGAAAATATTGAAAATATTTTGAATTTTTTCGTATTTAAATCTTAGTTTAGCCTAAATCTCTCATGATTCGGAGTTTTATGTCCATATCTCAAAAATTATAGGCACAGCAGCACTTTTAAAGTCAAAAAGGTACACGGGTACCCGGTTATGAATCGTAGGGTTAAAACAATAAATATTGTTCTTTACCATACTCAGTTTTATACAGATATTTTAATTCGAGTTGGTAAAGAAAATAAAAAAAATCTTCACTTTCCCGGTGCTACACAATACCGACGAAGAAGGGCGTTCTGATGTGCTTGTGGGATTGCTATCAGATGAAACCGGTACTGTTCAAAGACCAGTGTTAGAAAGCGACGTTTTAAATATTCGCACATATTTCTAGAATTTCTAGAAATTTAATGTCATAAACTTTGAGTTAAAAGTGCCACTGTGTTTCGGGCAGTGGCTCCGTCCCGCTGAAACCACATCTCAGGTGTGTTTTCAAGAGTAGCATATAAAAAATCATAAGCCGATACATTTTCGAAGATTTTGTCTACACGTTCAATATTTTCCGCACTGCGAATTAAACGTGCTATGCCGGTTCGAAGCAAATCTGTTGCGGTGCTTTGTTGATGATGACGATCAAATAATCAATGAATCATTGCTTCAGATGGCGAAATTTTGACGTTGAAATTACGACGATATATGTTGTGTAAACCGAATGCGCAAACACTTTTCGTTTTTACACATACATACACATATTTAGGTATTGAGAAATCTGTCGTTTTTAAATCGACTCGGTTTACAGAACAGGGAGGATTAATTAAAAAAACATTTTCGAAAACGGCAACACTTGCTCTTTGCGTTAAAATTATTGATCACCAATTAAAATAATAAAATTCTATTATTTTGGTTCTTTCTTCAGTTGTGAACATCTCAGTTATTTATTCTCAAGGTGATATTTATATTTTCTGAAACAAAAAAAAAAATACATAAACGAAAAAGTTGTTACATTTTTAAACCTTTAAAAAAAACATTTTGGCAAAAAAAAACATTTTGGCTTGTCCGCTTCAGAAATAATGCACCAAAGGTAAAAGGAAGAAAGTACTTTTGTGAAATTTTTGTTAAAAACGTCACTTACGATATTTATTGACATTTTCTATTTAAAAGTTAGTCTTTTATAAGAACATGCTTTTTATTAAAAATATTCTTTTTATATGTAAAAATGTGATTTTTTTTTTTAGTAGAACAGCACTTCTGTACAAAAGATACTTTCTACTAAAAAGGCATTTTTTTATAATACTATTTCTATGTATATTCATCTACATACATATTTACATATAAGGGCATTTCCGGGCTGTAGAACTCGCTCGCCTTTGAAGTGAGATAAAATAAGAAATCGCACTTTTCATTTCTCCTATTTTTTGATAGCACATTAATTAGTTTCATACATGCATACTTATAGTACAAAATATAGCTTTTATAGATTTTTTTGGTTCTGATATACAGTCTCATATCTCTGATACAAGTCTCGATAACTTTAAATTCAAGAGACCAAAAAAAATCCAAATAATCGAGATTTTAATTCAACAAGAGTTTAATTGAAAGCAAAGCGCAGGGTAAAGCAAACAATTTAACTTTTTTCGTCTCAAAAACACAAACACATTCACATTATGATTTCAAATTATAGAGTGAAGGAAAGCCAAACTTCAAATTATACAACGTCGACGAAGAAGATGACATTTCTATTTATATAGCAATGCATCTTAACTAAAATAAATGATAAGTTTTTTATTTTTTTTATCTTGAACCAGCACTCAGCAGATGACCGCTACATATGCGGTGAGTTGTGCTGGAACTAGAGGAAAGTGATAGTAGAAGAAATGACATAAGGTGAAGCTTCAGTTTTCTTATCACAGCTGATACTGTTACCGTGTGAAAAATAATTATTTGAAAAAATTAAACATTAACGAAAAACATTTATAAAGCAATTTTATGTATATAATTCTGCATATTTAATTGAATGATTTATTTTAAAAACTAAACCATTGCTAAAATAAAAATTAGCTTTATTTATAAAAAAATATTTGAAAATTAAAATGTAAAACTGTAACTGTGTACTAATTTGTTCGTCGTTCGTCGGCGTATCTAATAGAAATAAATCTATCGCAGAGTTCCGCACGCCCGACAAATTTCGTTCGACGGCGGAGTTGTGTTAATTTTCAGATTCACAAATGTGTTTTATTTCTGATGACGAAAGTTCGCAATGAAAAATATGTCGTTCGTCAAAATTGTGTTCGCTGTATATCTTTTGAAAGTATTGACTTTTTCGTTATTTCATTTTTGTAACGTTTTCTTTCAACTTTTACACAAAAAGATTATTGAATACGTCATATTGAAATGTATTTGTTTTATTTATTAATTTATTTTACTTTAATTTCCAATTATTTAAGTTTCATAAAACTTTATACATTTTATATATTTATATATTTTTCGAAAATGCCTCTCAATTAAATTATATTTAAATACATTGCTTTTACTATTTTAAATTTTTTTATAATATGTAGAAGTTGTTTTTGTTGTCAAAGAGAGAAAAAAAAACGGTTTAAATTTCACTCATTAAAAGGTGTTTTAATTCTTATTTGTTTATTAGCGCACGAAAATCAAATACAAATAATTCAAATCAAACTGCCGTAGTTACCCGACGTGTTCAACGTGGGTATTGGCTGAATAGAATTTTTAATGAAATTTCTTGCTGTTTTCTTTTTCAAATAATTTCTAATGTACATATAATATTCTTCTAATACGAACTACAATAATTATGAATGGCTTTAACTAATGTGCTGTTACTAAACCGACAATTAAAATAAATTTTTAATTTATTCAGCCATTTTTTTTTTTACTTATTTTTGTTTAACTAATTAATTGGATGTTTTATTATTATTATTTTTTTTTTGTTTTTCTTTCAAAAGGTGATGACATAAGTACATGTGTGCAATTTTCATATTTACCATTTTGTTTTAATATTTGTTTTGGTTTATTATGCTAATAAATAAAAAAAAATTAAACGCGTCAATTAACTTAATTTTGCGTGCTACACGTCACATTAATTATTAAATTCTAAATAAAGAATTAATGTGACGAACATATACAGTTTTGCAGATTCCAAGTTCCATTTGCAAGTAAGAAAATTCGTCAAGAATATGATAACAAAAGGTTCATTGTGGGATAAAATTAATTAACGCAAAAAATAATAAATAATAAAACAAGGTGTAGGATAAAGATGCTCTAAAAATGTTCTAAAATCGTAAAATGAAATGAAAATTCCAGTAAATTTGTGTTCTTAAATTCGTTAAAGTGAAATGAAATATAAAATTTCATTTTCAGTACGCTTCAAAAGGAATTGACTGTTTTCACAACTAAGAAAGTATTTTGAAATCGAACAACAGCGCGAAATTATAGTAAAAATAATTTTTCCCAGTTTTATTTAACGTATTTGTTGCAAAAATAATACAATTTTAGTAAATAAATAAATAATAAGTTTCTTATAGTAAGTTTATTTCTATATATAAATAAAGACAAAAATCCAGAACGAGAAGAAGCCTTGTTAAAATACGTGGAAAAGCACCCTCGATTAGGAAAGGGTTATTACAGGGGTGATAGGATGTATTTCAGTGCGTATTCTAGCAGCATCATTCAGCATTCTTAAATCGTTTACTTTGCTGTCATCTGATATAATATGTACATAGTTTCTTCAACGGTATATTCTATCATAAAATCGTCGACGTGAAGCTAAAACCTTGAATTTGTCGGCATATCAAAGACCTTGAAAAATAAGGGAAAACTGAAAATTGGTAACCCTGATTGCCAACAAAAAACTATTCTCTTCACCGAATTTGCCAACAAGGCGCAATGTAATGCCAGTATAATTATGCCAGTGCAAACTGTCTCATTAAGTTCAAACGGAAATAGCCTTTTCTGTATTGAAATCGTCATGAAAATAAAGCTTCAGTAATTTTCTAGAATACAGTGAAATTGCATATGTGGAATAAAAAAGTTTTTCACTTTCATTTTGTAGTGGAATATAAAACACAGGCGGATGTAATTTAAGGAAGAAAAACTTCTATTTTTAAACTTATGAATTACGATTATTAAATATTTGTATACTTGCTGTATGGTTAAGCCAGTTTCTATGTACAGCAACTCATCAGTAAGTAGACCTTCAACCAAATTATTTGACAATTATTATTGTTAAATTCGTAAAAATACAAACGCTTTATGACGCGTTAGAATACCTTGTGAATATCTTATATCGCACACTAAATCATAAACAGTCACAACTCGAAATTTTTCAAAATCGTTTTTATTGCATAATCGAGGTCACAGAACAAAAATTTTGTTGGCATCTCTGTTTTCCTTAACTGGAAAAATACCGTTATGTCTGTTTTTATGTTATTTGTGCCGGTTGTACATACGTAATCAACTAAAGAGCACTATTTTCAGTTGTGACAGCGCGCTTATTAGTAACTGAGTATTTTAATTTCACATTAATAGTAATACTTCGAGTTGTGAAGTTCAAAAATGTGTCAAAAAGTTTAATGCAAAATTTAATTCCTTAGTTTTCACTTAGCTGTCGAAAAAGTCGTGCCCAAATATTGAACATTATACATCTACACTAAAAATTTCAAGTGAAGAAACTGATTCTCGTACAAATAGTGATAATAGTAGTGTAAATATATTTAGCGATTCTGGGAGTGAATTTTGTCTATTAGAATTCCAGTAGAATTTAGTTTATTTGCAATTAAAAAGTCATAATTTGATATACTACACACAACTCACTGAAAAAATTGCAATGAAAGAGTCACAACTCAAAATATCTACTTATTTTCATAATAATGGCACAAAATTAAAAAAAATTAAGTTAACTTTCTTTAAAGATAATGGTCTTTACTGTGGAACACAATTTAATTATAAAATTGCAATCATGTTTCTAAAAATAGTTTTTCGCCTCTCCTAAAAACTTTATGAATTTTGAGTTGTGACTGTTTATGATTTAGTGTGCGATATGTATATGTACTTTATTAATATACATATATGTATGTAAAATGTATATAAAGTATATGGGCGCAATTTTATTCCTTCACATTGCAGACGTGCTTGATAAATTGAAACAAAGAGGTATTCCCATCTAATCATTGAAGATGAATTTAATTCTGTTTAATCTTTATCTTTAAATTTACAGAAAAAAAGCCAAATGTCTTTGAAAAGTTTAATTTTTTGTATGGAATTTAACATAGAAATCTTAAAGTTTAAACAATTTAACCCCAATGTGTGCAAATTGTTTTAGACATCTTCGCTTTATTTTCTTGTCGGTAAAAAGTGTTGAATTTTATATTAGACTGAAGCAGCTGCACACCCTTTCATTTATTTTTTAAAGTAAATTTTTTGCGTGTCAGTCTTTTATAAAAAGGTAATAAAGCAGAAGAAGAATATATTCACTATTTAATATTTTAACTTGTACCACCTCCTTTAAATCAACAACGAAAAACTTTTGCTTTAACGCCTACACTTTGTGTGAGTAGACATTATTTTCATGTAATTTAGAAAAAAATTCAAGTGACACTTTAACGTTGTCTTTTAGTTGTTGTAGTTATTCTTTTTGGTCTTTTTTTGCCAACAGCACGACATCGCTTTTATATGATAAAATTACAAAAATAGAAAGAATATACAGTTAATGCATTTAAAAGAATGCCAGCAATTAAACTGTATCGCTATTTTTCCAGCTGTTTGAAAATGTTGTTATTTATCCCATACACAGATGTTTCAAAAGATAACGTAATATGAAGAATTGTTCTCCGAGAAATGTACCGATCCAAAAACCAAATTTTACTGGGAATAGTTTTTTCTTTTCATCTAAAGAGAGAGTCAACTCAAAATTGTTAAATTTTCACTTTTTGCACAAAAAACCGTACACAGTGGTCATATCGAGCTACTGTGAAAATTTTACATCATTTTTCGCCAGTTGTATCTGTATTTGTGATATAAGAATAGCTCCTTTAGAGTCAACTCAAGGGATATGTTTCGAATTGTCCCCAAATGTAAGCTCAATTTATAGCAGTTTTGTTCCAACTAAAAGTAAATATTTTAAGTTGTGCGTGTCTTTATGTTATAACGTTCGTTAAAAGTAACCTTATTGTGCTGTTATATTTCCTTTTATTTCTATATTTATTAAATTAAATGAACAAATTTCACATGAAAGGGAATCACTCAAAAACTTGTTATTTTTCGATAATCACTAAAAAATTTTAAAAACAACGGCGGTTGTATACTTCATATTTTTATTTCATTACAATGATGTAATTATTTTTAATTTTTGGCTTAAATCTAGTTTACGGACGCCGCTCCAAATTGAAAAAAAAGATAGGGCAATAGAAAATTGAAAAATAAGAAGAAAAAATAAAGTGAAAAAAGTGCCGGCAACGCTTAGTTGTCGAGTTATGAAACTACGAAATGCACATTTCTATTACATTTCGGCAACCAAATGGCCAATATTGGTATCATTTGAAAGGTTTTAAAAATAACTTGCTATAAATATAAAATTTATTTGAAAATTCTTAACCTATTAAGGACCGGATATAATTTGTGAAATAAAAATTTTTATTTTCTATTTAAAAAAAAACACTTAGTTTTATTCATTTAAAATTAAAAGAAAAGTTAAAAAACTTAAAAACAAACTATAAATAAAGAATTTAAAAGCAAACCATAACAAAAGAAATTGTCATTCGCTTCCTAATTTTTATTAAAATATTAAAAATATTAAAAAAAAAAACTGTGATATCTGTAATTTTTATCCAAAAAAAATAAATTCGATATGCTACAACACAATATGAAAACCGATTCGTTGTTTCCACGCCCCTTTTTTCTAGAAAAATTGTATAGAAGTTACTCAAAAAATTATTGCTTTTAGTAAAACTTTCTACACAATTTACTCTCTGGATTATGGAAACTACATATTAAACGAGAATCGGCAGCAAGTTATCTTTAAAACCGCTACTTAAAATAAGATCAAAAATTTGTGATAACCTATGAAAAACGGATAGGATTAACAATGTTTTACAATAATTTTGTGACTTTCCACTTTATGTTTTTGAAGTTCCATCGCACATTGAATACAATTTCCTGAAGTTCTCACAACAGCAATAATTTTTTTCTTTAGAGATTTTTGATTTTGTCCAAATTCAGAAATAATTTTGTTCTTTTTTATTGCTTTAACTAAAGCCTCGTACACATTATGCCATTTTATGACATAGCAAGCAAACCTTATAATGTATACGATTGGCAACGTGTGTCATTTTCAAAATGATTCGTTGTGTGTCTTTGCGTTGCAACCTGTTTATGTCTCTAATGTAGACGGTTGTCAAAATAATATGGCAGCATTGCAGGCACAAACGTGTTGGCATTTCGTTGCATTTGGTAAATACTGAAAACATATCAAGTATTAAATATTTATAAATAATAATAATAATTGTTTAATTATATTTATTTTT
Source organism: Dexiosoma caninum (assembly GCA_963924685.1). Taxonomy (NCBI): domain Eukaryota; kingdom Metazoa; phylum Arthropoda; class Insecta; order Diptera; family Tachinidae; genus Dexiosoma; species Dexiosoma caninum. The sequence continues at coordinate 47,393,564 of OZ004727.1, read as the reverse complement.
GAGCGATGGTCTTTTTTATGAAAAGTTTTTTTCAATTATTTATTTTCAATATTTCGCTACCAAATAGGTAGCATCGTCAGAAAATAATAATTTGTATTAACAAAAATATTTTTTAAAAGAAGAAGAAAAATAAAATATTTTTGAAAGGAAATGAAATTTATTTTTTTTTTTTGCATTTCAAAAATATTTTTTTTTTCTTTTTTTAAAAATTATTTTTGTTAATGCAAATTGTTATTTGTGTTCCATTCTAAAAAGCTATTACGTCCCTTTCGAAATATGTTGTCCCAATAACTGAAAATATATGCAACATATTTGATCCCCTGCCCTCAAGCCGCGGTATATCTAATCTTTTTTACACCTTTGTTATGTACTTTTTTATACAAATAAGAACTTTTATTCTTGTGATTTTATTTGCTAAAGCGGGGGATTTATAATAAAATTTATTATTATTGATAAAATTATGCTAAAACCGTAGAAAAAGTGAAGCGCTAAATCTCAAATGTTTTGTAGCATTGCGGTAATGAAAAATGTATCACTTTTTAAAGATATTGGCAAACTGTAAAAAGTGTCATCCATCGAAAGGGCAATATTTCTGTTCAGAAAAGAAATCATTATTCTTACTACGTGGCTGAAGTAGTTTGCACATTGACTACAAAACCAAAAATATCCTGGGTTCGACACAAGTGTCAGACTAAATCATAAAAACATCTCGCATTTGCTCAGATGTGCATTAGTGTGTCTTTGTGTCAGTTGTTGTCGAAAGGTTTCAGTGGCGGAGGCATAGTCACTGGTCACTGAATCGTAACGACTTAAGCTGTGACCAATCCACAAGTACATCAGGACTGCCTCCCGAAGCTTAAAAATTTAATACGTCTATTTGACATCAGAGGAGCTTCATCAATACTGACATAAAACAAAGAACGTGCAAAAGCAAAGTTGTAAGATAGCGAAGCTTCACCTCCTGTCATTTCTCTAACTATGCCTTTCCAGCACAATGTGCAGGGTTCATCTCCTGAGTGCTAGTCCAAGATAAAAGAAGTTATATTTCTATGTTATCATTTTAAATCTTATGACATTATTACACTTTGTAAATACTCCACTTACTTTTAAATACACGATTTTTGAAATATCGCTTTTTCAAAGCTGCTTTATGGGTGCGTTTCGTTGTTCTATCGCTACTGTAATGGGATGTGTTCTGATGAAATCAGGGAACTTGTTCCCAAAACCCAAAAATGTGTAGGGGTCATCCCCTGAGTGCCGGTCCAAGAAAAAAAAAAAACCCGGTCTTTCACGCACACGACGCGTTCATCATTAAGATCGCATCCATTTGTGGTCGACTTGGCGGCGAACCGCACTTCGCATTACAGAGAAAGTTCGTTTTTTGGCCGAACAGCACGTATGTGGATTGGACTAGAGCAGATGTCTTTCCTGTCACTTTCGACGTCCCGCAGGGGGGTTCTGGAATCTTGAATTCCGGAACCTACGGGGGTCTGAGCGAGCCCGCGGTCCCGAGCTCAAGGTGCAGCATTACCTTGTTCCTCCCTGAGGATCGAAAAAGATAGAAGAGGTGACTCTTCAAAATCTGACTAGAGATTGATGAAGGACAGTTAGATTCGAATCTAGCACTACGGGACCAGCTTGGCCCCACACTCCCAACTAAAGTACGGGTTTAAGGACTGATGTCTTCCTTGTTAAGTACATTGTACTTCGAGTCGAGGACTTCGTGTCTACCCCGAAGAGTTGGCTTGTGTGCGCTGGTATGGGTAAGGACTCGTAGTGGCTGTGGTTGTAACCTAAAGTTACGCAGGGAGTGGAGTTTTTGGTCTAATCAGAAATATGTGTGAGTCGTAACACACATATTAATGATATGACTTTTAATCTACTAGGTGCTGTTGCCATTCAACAGTAGTCGCCGGAATGTGTTTCGAACCAACAGTATTACTGTTAAATGGGTCTTGACATAAAAACATTCTGATGTGACAAGAGTTTAGACCGCTCGAACACCTTAACAAGGTGCATTATAGAATTCAGGGATAACTATACATGATTTGCTACCCAACTCTGGAAGTAGGTGGCCTACGGGCTCATTTGCTTATCAGTGCTCTGGGGGCGCTAGTGAATCGTTTCAAAAATTTACTCGGTGTTAAGACCACCGTCAGATAAGGCCCCATGGGCAGGTGCTGACGTTAATCTTGAACACCATTGTCACTTTCGACGTGGGATAATTTAAATCAAATGTCAATTAACACTACTCCCTCTATCCTTTCTCCCAAAACCTTATTTTCTAGTTCCGGCACAATGCACCGCATGTATAGAGGTCAGCCCCTGAGTGCCGGTCCAAGAAAAAAAAAGAATCTTTAATCGCGGGTTTTTCACAGGCAACAAACAGACGTCATATATACGGATTTCGGCAAAGCTTTTAACAAAGTGAATCATCTACTTCTTGTAAAAAAAACTACAAATAACATGAAATATTAAAAAAAATATGCGAAAATGTTTATAATTAAATAGTGAATTACATTTATTCTAATAATTTTATGGGTAGAAAAACATGTCAATGTTTGCTTTCTTTTACAAATCTGAGCTTCTCGTTTTATCTTCAACGTTCTAGACCAGGCAGATGATGATTTACATACCTTGTTTAATGGCTTTATACTCGTATGTGGGTCTGTTTAAAAGAAAGAATAGAATCTTAATTTTGTGGGTTTTTTTTTGCTTTTATTCTCTTTCGTTCTTTATAACCATGGTAATGAAGCTGCAAAAGATAATTAAATGTATATAACACAATATATTTTAGTATCTTTGTTCCTGGAACAATCAACTGAATACAAGAACAGAGTAAAATTAAGCTGAGATCGGAAAAAATGCTGAGATAGTTACGGAAAGGATTTCGCAGGAGTTCTATTTAAAATACCACGTTTTATCCTCTTTTTCTCAAACCCCAATGTTAATGTTAGAAGGTGTTAAATAAAAATTCTGAAGTAACGAAGTTAATGTTGAAGCAAAAACATACATTACTGAAATGTTATTGTACCAAGCAATATATTGCAACAGTTTTTGGTATTTAAATAGCAAAATACAAATATGTACTTTTTTTATAAATAAATAACAATATTTTAAGTGTCACAAATCACTTGTTTAAAATCAGTTTCACAAATTTTGTTTTCATTGTATTGCCTCAACGATGACTGTCGGCGCATTTGGTTAAACTTCTTATTTTAATTTGTTTGTATGTTAAAATTTTTCTTGTTTTTGTCATTTAAACAACCTTCATTTAATGTGTTGCAACATCAATTTTATTGCAGCAACATATTTCAAATCTTTTACGATTGACAGTAGTAGTTTGTTGCAAAAAAAAAATAAATAAACACATACTCGCTCGTACATACATACATACACGCATACATGTCCATACAAAACCCATATTGGCTGCAATTCAAGCGAATGAGTTTCGACTGAAAAATGTCTGTATCAGCTCTAAAGGCACGTCACTGTCATTTAAATTATCATTTAAAATAAATCTCGAATGTCAACTTAAAACTCATAAAACTAAATATTGTAGGGGCATAAATTGAACAATCTATGCAAGAAACAAATTAAGACAATTTCTTGCCAAAATGAATATCATTGATGGCGTTATAAAAGAGAGTTGTTCAAATCCAGAGCAGCAGTGGAAAAAGATTGCCCGTATAAGATTAATGTGAGAACTGTTAAACAAAATGGCAATTTCATCTGTGTTATATTCTGTTCAAAATTTTATGCGAAATGCTATCAACCATCGTATTCAATAACTCGCAATGATATATTTATGACACAATGCGGAGAGAGTAGTGACCTGCTTATATTGTCAAATAGAAATTATATGTTAATGGCAATATTTAAACAAAACTTTTCCAAGCAGTAAAATTAGCAAAAAAAAAAAAAAAGAAATAATAAACTTATTAACCCATCTATGAGTACAGTGTAACCTCGCTTAACGCAGCCAATGGAAATTTAGGGTGTTGCGAAAAGTGAGTTGAAAATGTCGATGTTTATTTTTCGATTATATCGAGTAAATTTTTCATTTCAAGATTTATTGAGACTTTTAAAATAAATATATAATAATAATAAGAGAAAATATGAAAAAACCAAAATAACACGATTGTGAGAAACTTAAATAATTATTATTTTAACAGAAAGACTATTACATACTAAAAAGAAAAGTGTTCAATTAATTTGAAGTTAAATATAAAATTAGATATTTCAAAATATATGTAATCAAAGTCGACGAAGACTGTATTATGTCACGTTTGGAACTTATACTACTATTTAAGAATAAAACAAAATATAAATAAAATAAAATAAATAAATTATAAATCAAAACAACAAAAAAAGAAATTAAAATTTGAACATTAATTAAGCTGTGCACACACGAGATATTGCAATGTACTGACAACGAAAAATTGTCTCCAAAAGGTATATTATCAGTTCAGACTATTATAAGGAAACTTTACAATTTCATTGCCCTACAATAAATTTAGCTGCCAACAAAAATTTTCAGTCCACACGGTTGTCAGATTATTGTATGGCAAAAGTTGTCAGATTCGTAGTTAAACATTGTCTTTTAATATTTATGGGGAGTGTTGCCAATAGAAATATTTATCGGAGAATGGTATCATTGCACGGTGGACTAAATTAATTATAAATATGAGGAAAGTCATAAAACATGATATAAAAACGGAGCCAAAATTCCTCCTTGTGTTACATCTCAAAAAATTATCGTAATATGATATGATATGGTTTAAATTAACAAAAAAATCTCGTTCAACGAAATAGTTATAAAGGAAAGTTTATAATAAAACCTTCACAACTTATATTTATGAGTTTTAAAATAATACCCGAGTGCGTTTTCAATATTCAGAAAACTGTAATATTTGAATTCATTAAAAAATATCTAAAGTAAATAACAAACAGGAAAAAAAAATTGTAAAGTTGACTTAATTGAGGTTTCGTTTTTCGAGGAGTTACGTTAACAGCGTCACCAATGTCAAGAATTTGGATATTGCGATTATCGAGGAGTAGTGTTTATCGAAGGTTGCGTTCATATACACTTTAAATAAAACGTTGCATTTAGAATTCAATGTGTTGAACGAAGTTGTCTGTAACATTGATTGGTATTATTTGAACTGAATGTTTGTGTGACGTCACATCACATAAATGACCATCTTTGTAAAACTGAGATTTTCATCAGGTTTTTGCGTTCAAAATGTATTCCCATAACCAGAGCCTGTATTAATCGGAGACGGATACTAATTTAACAAAAAATATATTCAAAATGCGTCTCATAAGCAGACAAAAGCGTTAAAACCAAAGCGAATTCGAATTTCTGTTACTACATTCAAATTATGTGATGGGAGGTTAATTCCTTTCGGACAAAATTACTCTCAGGCCACGGGTCCTTCCGGAAGTACCTGTACCGAATGGGCAGGGTGGATGGTCCCGGTTGCATTTACTGCGGTATTACGGATGATGTCGGCGTGTGATTGTGAGGAAAACTGGAATGCTGTGGCGTAGGATACGTTCTACGGAGGAAGAAGAGCAACCTCGACGCATTGCAGCTGAGCAGGCCCCCTCTAACGGGGTTCCGTGGTACTGGCTACAGACTTGGCGCACCCAGACGTTGGTGGAATGTGGTCCCAGGAAGGAATCTACCCAGAGGAGGAGGGATTGTTTTACTGCCAACACCACTTGAAGCAGATGACGACGGTCTCTGTAAGACCGAAGGCATTTTTAACCCTACCTCACATGCAAAAATAATATAGTACATATGTACTATTAAAAAGTATTTAAATGAAAAATGAATTTACTTAAAGAAACAATAAAACAAGCAATAAAAGCGAGAAATTTAGCAAAATCGGAAGATGGACTACATTTGGAACATGTAAAATTTTTCGCATGGCAAAACACGTGTTGCTCAACAATTTTCGCATATCTGAACAGTGTCCACACGGACGGCAATATTCCTGATTCGCTCTCTCATTCGTGGTTCGCACCCCAATCATGATTGAAACTACTTGGTTCGGCATATTCTAAACCAAGTACGAACCACGTACAAATTACTATCATCTGCAATTTTGATAACAAATTATCGCTACTTCATCTGAACTAACTGGAAAAAACAAAATGGAAGAAAGAGAAAACAAAAAAAGAGTGTAAAACAAAATAAATGGAAACCTTTGCAAAAATAATAAATAATATAAGTATGTAGATACATATTGTACAAAATATACATCGTATAAAAAGTGCAAAAAAAGGAAATTGAGAAAACGAAGTGCCAAACTGAACCATAGTTGGCATCGCGGTTCAGAGAGCGAACCAAGTGGTTCATTTTTGTCGTGTGAACATTATTACATATAATATTCGTATTAACGGAAAATGAAAACGAAATATTTCAAGCGTGTTGAACAATCTATTTGAATTGCAATCAATTATAGTTACTTTTTGTAAAATATAAAAAGGTATTCTGTCACTTATAATGAATACATTTGGCAAGTAAAACTGCCATGGTTTTATTTTTTAATCAAATTAATTTCATACCCAGCCTTAAATGAAATTTTTAGTGTAATTGTCATGTTTAGAACATAAAATGCATATTTAATACCAAATTCAATAACAGATTTTATTGAATGGTCGGTTATGTAGGCAGTGTTGTTTCTAGATCGGCATTACTAAGGAATGAGTGTAAACCACAAGGTGACACAACACTATTGTCATAATTCCAACTGGCTGCCATTTTGTTATAAATGAAAAACGAGCGCTCTTTTCATAAAAAGTTTATTCGAATTGGTAATTGAAAAAAATCATATCACCCAAATGGCCACCTCCCGACTTGCTGAATAATTGCATTCGTTTCACGTGATTTTGAGGGTGTCTCAAAAAAAATAAAAAGGTCAATCACTTTCTCACTGCAAATGCCGCACCAAGTCACTTTGAAGGGATATGATGGATCTTTTTGCATTTAATTTTTTTTCTTGAACCAGTTCTCAGTGGATATCCCGTACATATGCAATGCGTTGAAACGGAAATAGTTGGATAGAAAGATAGATCCTAATTCTTGTACAACTCTGCAGGTACGCGTTTTTTGAGAATTTGTAATGCAGCGTTGCCGCGCCGGAGTTTTTATGTTGACGCATTCATTTTTAAGTTAAGCGAAATTTACTTATCATTTCAATTCACCGAGATTTTTTATTGCTCAAATGCCGATGATGGAAGACGCTGCTAGTACAGCAAATATAAAAATAATTTTGGTCCGAACGGGTCTTGAATCGAGGATATTCAGAGTAGTTATGGCGTTGACTGTGCAACCAGCACCTCCTGTGAATTCTATGTGTTCCAGAAACGCAAATATCGTTCGCTAACATAACGATTTAAGTGGAAATGCGCTACTGTTTCGGGAACATTTTCTGAGGAGTGCCTTTTTCAAAAAGTTCAGTTTCTTAAAGGTGCTTATTTACAGAAGTATCTGTACACCTCTTCCAAAACAAAAATATTTTGTCCAAGAACTTGTCGAAAAATGTAAAAAATGTTCCTACAAATTTCTTGATTCGAGCATTAATTCTATTTTTTTTCTTGGACCACTGCTCACTGTTTAAAAAACTGCTAGAAGTTTCCAATATGTACATCGCTAACGTAAGGATTTAAGTGAAAATGCACTTCTTCGCAGCGTCAAAACAACATACTGTTAAATTTGCCATTTAAGCAGGAACAAGAATTCGAAGTTCTTAAGATATGTGGCGGTTTCTTGAAAACTAATTCTCTATACCAAAAAAAAAGTGAATGCGTTCACTATGAATTGGCATTTTCATGACTTCTTACGCACATCTTTATCTGAATTCATTTTTTAAAGCCATCTTCAATGTTAACAAGATTAAGAGTTTTGAACTCATGGAAAACACATTCAACTCTAAAGCTTAATTCCTATGAACAACAATTCTAAATGTGTTACGGGACTCATTAACCTATGCTGAAACGTAACCAAATCATGGAACATTCATTGGTACTAAGCCCTCATTTAAATGACGAGTTATTTTGTTACTTGTGAACACATGCTTGCCAATGACAGCCATATTTTAAAATCATGTGTTCTTCAGCAAAATTGAACCAGTCCATTGGCATTAGAACCCATGCATTAACTATTTCTTTTGCATGTCTTTTTTAGCTGGGTACATCACAACTGACATGTGACGCCATCCGAAATAATTTCGTTTGCGCCACCCTGTTTTATTATACATGGTGGTTTTTTTTTATTATAGAAATTTTCTTTAATGTATCATTATTTATTTATTCATATATCAATGTCAATTTACAAATGGCAGATATGTACATATTTAGTCATGCAGACTTTTGTTACCGAATGGATATTTTTTCTTGCTTTTTGCTGTTAAATGATTGGAATGAAGTTTATTATTATTATTGCATTATTTTTTTCCTAGTATTAGTGGTTTCAACTGCCGTTAATGGGATTTTTTTTTTAATTTTTATGTCTTCGTCACAAAATAATCGAGAGTAAGAAAACAAGTGTTCTGGTGTTAAAAAGTGTCATAAATATTGTGAAAACTAGTGCTTAATTACAAATAATAGAAAAATCATTAAAGGTAATTTATTTCTGGGGTAAGCTGATATGAAAATTACTTGAATAGACAAACTTGAAAAAACAAAATATGAGTTTAATACAAACAATCTGTCAAACCACTTTCACGTTAGTTTAGGTTACATATTCCTGATGTAGAAATTGTTTTGAGGACGTGAAATGATTTCATTTTTTCTTGCTGTTTAAAAATTTTCAGTATAAAGAGTAATGATTTTATAAACAAGCCATAAAGCTTTTTTAATTTGCAAAATGTGAGTGAAAATGATGATTAGGTAGTCAAATGTTGCTAGAGATGATAATTTCATCACCGGTATTTTAATAATATTTATTATTTATTTATACGGTCTTTGTTTCATATAAATTAGCGCATTTGCAAGTAATATATGTGCCAATTAAGTGCGCTTAAAAAGTCATGAAAATACCAACTGATAGTGAACGCATTAACTTTTTTTGCTGCTGGGACTTTATCATTATCATTTATTTTTTGTAGCTTCTTTTTAGTGTTACTTAAACATGATAATAAAATGCCTCCCGTTAAAAAAAAAAAAACAAATAAAATAAACTTAAAAATAATTTTTTTTTTTAATTTTTTTTTTTATTTTTTTTAAAAAGACAATACAAACTCTACGAAGCTCTTACGCTTGTCTGTAGAAACACACAGGGTCTAATCGGGAATCGAACCCGCACCTCCATATTGATGAGACTAATGCTCATGCACTAGAATACGGAGGCACTATTAATTTACAAAAAATAATTTCTTTAGAATTTATACCAAATAAAAGTTATAAATATTGCAGATGTGTACATTACAATTATGATATAAAATTCCGTTAATGTTGCGGAGATGTAGGCGCAACATATTGCTTAAGGGCGTTTCACACTATAATATTTTGTGGTAAGACATGCCAAAACTTCAATTATTACGTAAAAGTGTGATAGTGTGAATCTAATGTGTTATGAAAATGACTATTATACTATAATACATTTAGGATCTCATAAGACTTCCTCGTTTTTTAAAATTTTTCGAAACGATAAGATTTTTCATTTTTTTTTTTTTTTATCTGGGACCAGCACTCAGGAGATGACTCCTACTCATGCGAAGCATAGCAGTGCTGAAGCTTCGGTTCAGTAGCCATTTTTATTATTTTACTTCGCCGGTGCTACACAATACCGACGAAGGAGGGCGTTCTGATGCGATTATGGATTGCTATCAGCTGAAGCCGGTATTGTTCAGTGACCAGTGACTATGCCTTCGCCACTGAAACCTTCCGACAACAACTGACACACAAAGACACACTAATGCACATCAGAAAAATGCGAGATGTTTACTTTTACTTTAAAATTTTAGTCTGAAACTGGGGTTGAACCCAGGTCTGTTTTTGGATTTGTAGTCAACGTGCAGACTACCATCCATCGTGCCATCGCCACCCTCAGGGTTATAACAAAATTACAAAAATATCATTTACTTCTCAACAGGGTTTTTCCTTTCTATACTTCTACTTTTCATTTTATTTAAAGTGTGAAACCACAATGTAATATTAATTTAAATTTTTTAACATTCTCACTAAATCTCATGAGATTTCTTCATAACAAGTCATAAAGACTTATATTAGAGTCTGAAACGGTCTTAGGCTAGAAATTTGTCCTACAGCTTAGTACTCGGTTCAGGTCTTCAAGAAAATAAATTTTTTTTATTTAAATACTTTTTACATATAACAACAAATTCAAACAAAAACTGACCAAATGTTGTTTAAAATTTCGTATTCAAAAACTACTATGTCAGAAACATTTTACATGGAAAAACAGGCATGTTTTTTCCGCTATAAGAACACTATTTCGGAAATGTTCTCTTTTTATTTTGAACCAGGGATGAGCCCTATAACCCTCCCCGAAGGAGGACCTTAGGCCCATTGTGACACCAAAATTAGAAACACCCAGGGTCTAGGCGGGAATCGAACCAGCTACTCCAGATTGATAAGACTAATGCTCAAGCACTGGGCTACGGCGGCACCATAAGACACACTAATGCACATCAAAAAAAAATGTGAAATGTATTTATGACTTATTGCGGAACTGGGCTCGAACTTAGAACTTTTTTGTTTTGTAGTCAACGGAATTATGACCAGAAAAGAGCTTTAAACCTTGAAAATAAAATTTACTATCTTTCCAACAATTATTTCACATTTAGAAGAACAGCCGTTTTTTTTTTGTAATTGCCTTCCGTTATATACAAATTTAGAAAAATATATATGTATATATGTATATATATATAACCACATACCTTTTGAACTAGTCAAACTATGACTAATATTATTCCAAAAATTCAGCCTACAGCCAAAGACCTTCATTTCCTTAACACGTTCCTTCATATTGCCCAGTACACTGGTTTCCGCGAGACTAACACACGGAATCATTTGATGAAGACAATTTTATATTTTAAATATTATTAGTACGCACTTAAAAAAAAAACACTATTTGAACTTTTTAACAGTTTCTTTACACACCAAATAAAACATTTAGAAATGATTTTAAAACTATTTTGAAAAATTTGTTTCCAGCCTAAAAAATAAAGAAAAAGTAAACAAATCAAATTAATGTAAATAAAACAAGATAAACGATTTTTCAAAAAGAGCCAACAGTTTAAACAAAAACAAAATATTAATTTCAATGTGTAATCAAAATATTGTATACATATGACTGTACGTATTACGTATGTTTGTATGTACTTAAGTAAATGGTTTTCAACAATTATTCTCTGATTTAAACACATATTTACAAATCATTAAATATTAAACGTCAATCAAAATAAGGTTCGAGGAAATAGGAAACTTGTTAGTCATTAAAAATGTGACTAAAATATGTTTCAAAGGGAAAACTGTTCAGTTAAAATAAATCATGCAATATTTCAAAATTCTTTAACAAATAAGAGAACTGAAAAGATGTAAAATTTATGCGATGAAGCAGTCAAACATATTTTCAGATCAAACACTATTTTTTTATAAGAAATTAAAATGTGCTAAACGTTTAACAAGTATCTATCGCACGATTACCTTTATAGACAAAAACTTTTTCTAGGGAGTAAATTTTTCAACAAGTTCAGTTTCGTGTCGAAAAAGTTATTAAAAATTTGACCAGTATTCATGAGCAGTGTATAAGAAACTGTTACAAGTTTCATTTCATTCGCTTTGATTTTTGCTTCTGCTGCTGAAAGGAACGGCAGTTTCAGACAAGGCAACATCAGAAAACAATGTATGAACAAAAGAGCAGCCCTTCGGCAGTCGTTCGTTACTGGTCGAAAGCAGAAGCAAATCAATGTAAAACTTTTCAAACCAAATAATTCTGTAGTATTATTAAAAATTTGCTTTCTGCTTCGGCTACGACTGCGACTGTCGTGGTTCCCATAAACACAAGAAGAATCATTGGTTCATTTTTAAACAATTGAAAGAAATTTAAAGCAGTTAATAGCAAAACTTTTATGACATTTGCTATTTCGACTTGTGTTTTTGAAACACTGCTCAGGAGATATCTCCTACGCATGTTGAAAGGGCATAGGTGTTGAACTGACAAGAAGGATAGATAGATATTAATTCTTATGTGCTCTTTCTTCAGTTGCGACTTTTAGAGATTTGGTAAAGCAGAGTTACGCAAAAAAAAATAGACACGATTATTGCGTGTTCTTGGGGAATGTACCGCTCCATGGCTTGTTCACTTGTATTCTACATCTGTCTAGTTCACAAATGTCAAAACAGATTTGACATTGGCCGCCATTTGCAAAAATGAGAGCATCTTTTGGCCCACCTTGTATATTCAGAATTTAGATCAGTTCAATTGCGAGAAATGTTCAAGGAGCTTTTTTTTGAATGAATTACATGTAAGACGGAATGCTCTAAATTTATCCAAAAAGCGGTCAAGATAACAATTTTTGTGCAATGTTGAGAGAAAATTAAAGAGTAAAATTTTTCATTTCCTGTACAAAGTTGAGTAAGTTCGGGCTTGATTAAATTATCGGATGTTTTTTATTTACATGTGAAACGAAGAAAGTAATCAGAAAATTTCCAAAGAAACGACAAAAGTTTTTAGTTAAAAATTTATGACAAAGCACACTGGAAGATTTTAAAAATAAACTTGCAGTTGTAAGTACATAGATTTGTGCACATTTATCACTTTATTTAATAAAAAATGGCCTTTACTTTTTTCAATTTACAGTGAACTCACAGAAACGTGAACTAATTTTTACCGACGGTGTTCACGTTTTCGATTTTGTTCACGATTTAGATTGCACTTTTTCTATAACACATTTTAGTTTCTTTAATCTTTTATTTACTTTAATTAAAATAAAGTACGTACGTTATTTTTCACCTTTGAAACATGTTTTGATTCTACTTTTTGTAAGTTCCTGCCATATTTTAATATTCTACTATGGCTACTATGGTTTGCAAAAGGGTTTCTGACATACTAATTTCTAAATTATGTTATTGAATTTATCAGAAATGGAGGTTAGCTGAATTTAAACTACGAAAATTATAAATATGTTTAATTAGTTTTTATTGAAAAGGAGCAACAACAAAAAAAAACATTCTTTGATACAAAGGCAAATAAATAATTTTTTAAGACAACAAAAGGGTGTGTTAAAATTATTTCATTCAAAGGTTTTATACACATATTAAAAATGATTTTAATGGCTCATTGAACGAGCTGAACAAAAAAGCCGGTGATCTCTTGCTGACGTTGTTTTTCCTTGAGCATTTGTAATGCAGCTTTTTCTTTGAGGTTTTTTAATACTCTGTGTCTTACTGAACAAATCATCTATTTGGCGACATTATACTAACCAGTTACAGATGAATCTTTCCGTAAAAACTCTAAAATATCTGACTTTTCTTGTAGATTAAACACTTTCGGTTTTTTATTAGACATACAGGGTGGCTGATGAAAGCCGCTACCAAAAACAAATTTAATAACTTTTTTTCTATTTAATGAATCTGGTTAATTTTAGTTTTATTTTGCAGATTGATTTTTAGATTTAACAAAAATGGATAACTGGGACACTGAAAAAAGAATTTGGATTATCCGCCGCTATCACGTACTGCAGTCCGTAGTTTCGGTTCAAAGAGAGTATAGGCACACGTTTGGCGGCAATCCTCCGAGCAGATGGACCATAATGAGACTTGTGAACAATTTTGCCGAGTATGGAACAGTCCAAAGAACACCTTACCATCGAAACTCTTCAGTTCGGACGGAGAAAACAATCGCTGCTGTAGCTGCTGCCATGCAAAACAATCCAAGAGTTTCGACAAGAACCTTATCTGCTCAAATGGGTATAAGCAGACAGTCATTGCAGTCAATTTTGCACAATGATTTGGACTTTGTCCCATATAAAATTCAAATGGTCAACAAACTGAACGCAGCAGACTTACCGATTCGCTTGGAATTTAGCCAGGAGATGCTTCAAATGGTGGAAAAGGACGAAAACATGTTGAACTGTCTTTTTATGTCTGACGAGGCCCATTGCGATTTAAACGGCAACATAAACAAACAAAATTGTCGAATATGGAGTGCTTCCAACCAACAGATACTCCATGAGACGGAATTGCATCCACTTCGTGTCACAGTGTGGTGTGCAGTTTCAGCACGCTGCATTGTCGGGCCCTACTTCTTTGAAGAAAATGGTCACACCGTTACAGTTACTGGAGACCGTTACTTGAGCATGTTGAGAGAGTTTTTCTATCCAGAATTACGCCGAATGAGAATTCCTTTCAACTCTGTGTGGTTTCAACAAGATGGTGCAACTCCACCCATAGCACGGCCTGTTATGACAGAATTGCGACGAAAATTTCCCAATAAGTTAATATCCAGAAACTCCACATTCCGTTGGCCCCCCGGTCGCCTGACCTTACTGCTTATTACTGGTTATTGCAAACCGGAAGTCTACAAAGCAAAACCAACAAATTTACATGACCTAAAGCAATCCATTCGAGAAACAATTCCGGCTATTCCTGTCTCAACTCTCCAAGCAGTAACGAACAACTTTTTGGTAAGATGCCGCACATGCATCAACGAGCGGGGGGCATTTAAATTCCATTATTTTTAAAACTAATTAAGCATATTTAATAAAATTGAATGAGCTTTGACATGAATAAAAGAAAAATTAATTCCATACACTGAAAAAAAACTTATTTGAGTTTCCTGATGTAGCAATATTCATCAGCCACCCTGTATTTTCAATAAAAATATTTTTAGAGATCACTTGTTTATATTATTTATATACCTACATATACATAGTTTAAGCTTTTTAATCACTGGTATTGCTTGTTGATTAATTTTGGATGGCAGTCTGCACGCTGACTACAAAATCAAAAACAGACCTGCGTTCAACCCCAGTTTCAGACTAAAATTATATAAAAAAAAAACATATCGCATTTTTCTGATGTGCATTAGTGTGTCTTTGTATGTAAGTTGTTGTCGGAAGGTTTCAGTGTCGAAGGCATAGTCACTGGTCACTAAAAATACAGGCTTCAGCTGATAGCAATCCACAATCGCATCAGAACGCTCTCCTTCGTCGGTATTGTGTAGCAACGGCGAAGTAAAATAATAAAAAAAATGGCTACTAAACCGAAGCTTCAGTACTGCTACGAGTATAAACAAAGAACGTGCGGCAGCAGAGCTATAAAATAATTAATCAAGCTTTATCTCATGTCGTTTCTCCTACTATCCCTTTCCTATAGTTCCAGCACAATG
Organism: Dexiosoma caninum; assembly: GCA_963924685.1. NCBI lineage: Eukaryota > Metazoa > Arthropoda > Insecta > Diptera > Tachinidae > Dexiosoma > Dexiosoma caninum. Next base: position 47,378,200 of record OZ004727.1, on the reverse strand, counting down.
CTTCGCATGTGTAGGAGTCATCTCCTGAGTGCTGGTCCCAGAAAAAAAAATAATAATAATAATCAGAGCTTCGAACCGGAACCGAAAACTTAAAAATAACGGAATTTATAACCAAACCGTAACCGAACCAAAATATTTTAAATACAAAAAAGTTCTTGTATAAACATATGGAAATGGTGCTCAAAAAACCGATTTCGAACCGCAAAAATATTGAACCGTTGCCGGAACGAAAACTAAATTTTTAGAAACGAAACGTAACCCGAAACGATTTTAGGAACGGAACTGAAAATTTTTTATTTATTTTTTTTGCTTTAAACACTACAAGATGTGTAATGTTTAGCAACATGTTGATATAAGAAGACAGGATTGCTTTAAGCAACAAAATAAGCTAAAATTCTTAATTAATTATAAATGAATGACAACTTAAATTATTCTTATGAGCACTGGGAACATTAATACTCTTATGTTTATCCAATAAGTTCAGAAATAACGCAATACATACATACATATATTGTATTTTCATCAAAAAATGCCATGTCACGAATTCTTCAGTAAATTATTGTAATTACATATATTGCATGTTTTTTTTTATATAAAATATTGAAATTTTTTTAGATAACATGCATATTTTTGCAATTTTTTGTACATAACATGCATACATATGAACTTATGCTATGATTTTTTTTCAAAAGCAATGTAAGAAAGAAGCAATTTCTATAATTTTGATTACATGTTTTTTTAATTAAAAATTATATGTAAATATATTGTGGTTTTTTTAGATTTCATTGAAATGTTTTAAAATTTGTTGCCGAACAAAGCTTTGGGTCAAGGTCAACAACGTGTCTTCAATTACCCACAAAGCGATTTGGGCCAATAATCTTGCATTAATAATAAAATTATACCATGAAGCTTAATAAAGGCGTACAGAATTGCTATGTACCAAAAAGTAAGTTGAAAAGGAAGAAAAAATGCGCACGCTGAAAGAAAAAAAGAAAAAACATACAATGCCGAATATAAATTAAATTGAAAGTTGTTTTCAATAAATTAAAACCAGGTTTTAAGAAGACAGCTGCAGCCAATACAAACATGCAGATAGACAGACAAGTCAACTAAACGAAAATCCCAAAGTGCGTTTCCATAAATCAGGTCAAAATCATTCTTATTTATTCATTTATTTTTTATTTTAACTAAAGCTGATGTTTAACGTGCGCAAAAGTATTAAATCCCCCTTCTTTCAAAAAGGCAAGTTGCACAAAATGGAAGGGATTCTGCTGAATCGAAATCCTGCAAAAAGTTTAGCACATGTTATTAAAACTTTTTATTTAAGTTTTCACCTTTAAGGCATTCAATGTTTATGTTTCTTAATGTGGCTTTGAGGTGCATGCGTGTAAATCTGTTGTAAATACAGACCAGAAGCGGCAGCAGCCGCAATAAACCACACATTCAATTTGAGGAAAAAGTCAGTCATTACCACTCTCTCTACACTCGCATGCATAAAATAAACACATCCAGTAGTGACTTGAACATATAAAAAACCCTTTCCACCACACCAGCAATAAGCAGTGCAATTATGTGCATGTTTATGTTGAAAATTTGTCTTTCTCTCTCTCTCTCTCTCTCTGTTTTTCCGTTTGTTACCGGCATCCGTAACCTGTGCCATGGAGGCTGGCTGAAGAAAGTCGCGTGCATGTGTAATTGTTTTTTGACGTGGTGCCTGTCGTCCCCCTTCACTAAAATGCAACGAAATATCTCAGAAACAGCAGCAAACAAAGCAACATTTTGCAATATATGTATGTATGTATGTATGTATGTATGTACCTACAATCGTACTCGTACATACCACATATTATGTATGTGTATGTACGTATGTGTGGCTATGTATGCATAAATTTTTTTGATAAACATCTTAAAATTTTTGTTAAATATTGCAACAACAATATGCGGGTTGGTCTGTATTTTTTTAATTTGTTTTGTTGTTTTCGAGTATATAATTTATGTGGCTTTCGTTAAACTGTGACCAATCATAAATTTGTAATCGTATCGTTAAAAGAAACAGCAAACAACATCTACAACAGCATAAGATGTGTAGTAGTGACATACCGAATAGTCGTATATGAACTCTCCAAATTCAAGCGAATATTTCGCGAATACGTTGAAAAGAATAGCAGACATAAAATCAAACAAAAATATTAATTTTTTGAAATTTTTATTAACAGAAAACCTTTATAATAGAACCTTAATAATAGAATTTTTAATTCAACTTTTCCTTTATTCAAATCAGGAATGTAATTTCTTCACAATATTGTGATAAATTAACTGTGGACTTAAACACGACAAATTTTCTTTAATAAGAAAACCTTTATCTTAGAAAATTGAAAAAAAAAAACAAGGAAGGAAATAAAATGGAAAAGTCATGTTGTATTAAAATTAAAATCTCTGTAGAGGAATGTTGAACTTTAGAAATAGACGCTGAGAATCCTTTTCTCCTTCAAGCCTATTACGATCCGATGTTTAATTTCTTAACCACTACACCGTCTACAGTTTATACAAATTCTATGTTTTCCTCACTAAAAAAGTCCGAAGTTGTCTTATTTCACTTAAAATTACTTAACAAACAGTGTTAATTTGAAAACCACCACGGAATTACTTTATGAGAAATAAGCATTTCCAATAAGATTTTGGGGAGAACCGAGAAAAAATTTTAGTCAATAAAAAATAAAAAAACATAAAGAACTCAATAAAATCGGACATTTTTCTGCTAAGTATTAGATATACATATACATATATATATTTATATTGATATATTTTAATTATGAGCAAAATATTTCTTTTGAATTTAGTTGTTTGTGAATCTACAGGCGGTATTGCCGGTGGTAGTTTCGTTGTAATGTATTTGTAAGCGATTAAAAAATAATAATTATTACAATACTGCTCATCATTATTAAAGGAAAAGAATGTATGACTATCACATAACAATTCCACATCTTTTTCTAACCAAGACCCTACTTAATTGCGAAAAAGCAAACCATCCTATAACGAGCCTGAGATATTATAAAATAAATAATTTTCTTGAATGGGGACAAAAAAAGTCATATAAATAAATCGGTATTCACTGTTATGGTGGCAAAGGGGAGTTTTTTTTTCAATTAAATTTTAAATATCGAGTGGCGCTAACTTTAATTTTGAACATTCGTATTCGCTGAATATTTGCATTCAAATTCGCGAATATTAAAAATTTGCATATGTAACATCACTAATGTGTAGAAAAAATATGTAGTACGTAGATATGTATGTGTGTATGTTTGTGCAGTCAGACAGATTCGTATCTTCAAGTACCGTTATTATTATTTAGTGCTGGCACAAAATGCATTTTTAGCAAATTGTGAATACCCAAACAGTTTTAAAACGAAAGAAAATCAAAAAACAAGAAGAAATTAATATTACCAAAGAATTTTAAATGTTGGCTGAGGGTATAATAAAGGCTTTTTGTAATTATTTTGAATATTATTAATATGAAAAATGTTCCTAGCAATCGTTGTATTAGCTAATGATTAGTATTTAAATAACTTTATATAAATTTTCCATTTCAAAAAAGAAAGACAAAACAAATTAAAAAGACTGTTGCTGGGAAATATATGTTGCCATCTAATAAATTTGATATCTTTAGAGTGACATCTTTTCTACCACCAAAAGGACACCTTAATTAATAAAAGGTCCTGCCTAGCCTGTCATAATAATATTTGTTATATGATGAGAAAAATGCAAATGACAAAGTAGGATGCACGGTTTTTAACATCTGACAAAAAAGTTTTTTTAATAAAACTAAAAATTCTTGCTCATCAGATCGAGCATGAATCCAATAATGGATACATTTACAAATGTTGTCACTTTCTTTTTCTATTAAATTATATCCATTAATAAAAAAACAAAGTGCCAGATGTATAGTAATATGAGGAATTTTTGGAGAACAATTTTCTAAAATTTTGTTTCGCCACTATTACGGATGAATTGTTTAGAATAAAACTACTAGCGCTAAGCCAATTGGTTTGTGTCTAGGGTTTCAATTTCGAAATTTATGTATCTTTACACAGGTTGCAAACTATTGCACTTTCATTTAAATTGAATCTATGTATAGAATTCTAAAAACAATAAACATATCAAGCCTTTGGTGCAATACCGTAGTAATTCAAAATTTGAATTTTTTGAACTGGGTATGCAGAAATGATCTTTGGGGAAATATATATCTAAAGGAAAAAAGATTATGGTTCTATCTCTAACTGTTCAGATTCTACAGCTACAAATATCTTTATTGCCTCCAGCTATATATGAAATATTACCTTTATGACAAGAAATTTACAAACAGAAAACATTACAAAACATGCCTCTTTATTTAAAGACTTGTAAAAATAACTTTAGTAAACGAAAATACTATCAAAAAGATGGCTCAATACTTCAAATGCATTTTTCTCAGTTCACGATTTTTTGAATTACGACGGTATTGCACCAAAGGCTCGATATAAAGATAATCTATTAAGATCACATACGTCCTGGAATCGCCTGCCGTGTTGCATGTGGCAACATCTTGTTGAAACCACTTGTCAACCCAGTCTAATTATTCCTTTTTGGGGAAAAAACCTTCCATGTGATCGAATAACACAAGGCCAATTGTTGACAACGGCGACGAATTGATATATCGCGATTTTCTTATTTACGTTCCTGGATTAATTTCCAATAAAGTGCGACAGATGCAAAAATTGGAAACGACAGCTCGAATGTCCTGTTCGGTGGATCGAGTAAGACGATCATAAAATGGACGTGATTTACGAAATGCATTTCTCACACAGCAAGTTTGCAAGCGATGTTCGTTTCTTAGTCCGTTTTATGGTGAAATTACTAAGCAATTTTGGTATTGCTACATGTGACAAATCTTTTTTTTTGTTTCACTGAATACCCAAACAGCGGAAGGCCAAATAGCAAAAAAATCTACTGATACATTTACAATTCTTAATATATTTAGCAACTTGTCATTGTCAGGGTGCACCGGTAGACTAGTGAGTAGTGTGTTAGTTTATCAGTTGGGGGTTCTAGGTTCGAATCCTAGCAGAGATTCTGGTCTGTATCACTACAGCACGTGAAAGTTTTTTCGCAACAGGTATCACAATGGGACCACAATAAATTGGACCCAAGTGGGCTGGGACCTTTCTGTACATTTACATGCAGCAACCTCCCGACTTAATCTAGCATCTTGTCAGCAGGAAATTTTAAAATTTAAAGTAAATGTTGTTGAGCATATTGATTTTTTCTGCTCAAAAAATATTATAAATTCATTATTTTTACCTGAAATGTATGGCTTTATTTACCATATTTAACAATCCAATTAGACGATATGTTTTCTACATCCGATTTGTTAAGTTTCCCATTGCAAAATATGTACATGTCGTGTGTAACTTTTAAAACATTTTTCTGCTAAAGTCAGACGATAAAGTCAGATGACACAATATAAGTTAGAGCGTGTAAATTCATCTGTTTTGATATAAACAGCAGCCCAAAGGTAACGAACAAAAAAACCATTTTACGTATGTATGTATATTCAAAATAAACACAAAAATTATGTCCACTATCAGATGTTGAGAACATGAAGAGCTTATCTGAGATACGGATAAACATGTACGTTTGCACGCCAATATTACAAATCTTCTGTAAAATAACAATTATAAAAGACATGAAGAATTACATTGATTTACAAAGTTATTAAGTCGGATGTAAAACCCATTTTCTCTAATAGGGTCTTCAGAATAATCACGTTTAGGTAAAATATAATAATATTTTAAAGGTAACTCTAGTATGCCTCGCTTATAGAAACCTTTGCTATGTAGGATTAATTAGTAATTAGGATTCACTTTAATTCTATTATATCCAGCTTCATGAATAAGTAATTAAACTAATAAGTGTTTGCGGCTTTCTATTTTTTGTTTGAAATCGAAAATTTCATAATAAAAAAAAATTTTTTCACCTGATTCTCAATAATTCCAAAAATAACGTTTATACTAAAAAAATTATATTCGAATAGCTTAAAGCTGGCACAATTTATAATTTTTTGACACTTTGCGTAACAAAATCAAATACATCGTTTCGAAGTTACGAGTATGATAAGACGTCTGAAGGAACCTCTCTAAAAATTTCATATTTTCAAAAAAAAAAAAATTCTAAAAAAAACGTAACCATAGAATCTGAAATATTGATGATTTTTGTACAGCCTCAAAAAATATAGTGGTTATCGGAAGTTTTTTTTTGGGTGCTGCATAGTGTTACCTTAAAGGTTTTAACATTGCTCTTATTACTAAATAAATTATAAAAATATAATTTCGTAAATATTTTATAACTGACAATGTTCAGGTTTAAAACTTTACTTTATTGCTGAAAACACAAACATCACAATGGTTGTTAATTCATTCTCTCCATATTTAAATATATATGTATGTTATTAAATGGATATCTCTTCGCAACATACTGCTGATATCATGCTCAGTTTGGTTTTCTGAGGAACTCTAATTAATGTTTTCATTTTGCAATTAAAAATTTCTAGGATTTTTTTTCTAGATTTCTGATTTGCCCAAAAGTCATGTAAATAAAATTTCCAATCGCAATAAGTGTCGCCAACATCAAACTAATTAAATGCCACTTTTAGTTTTGTAATAAATCTTTAGACAAGTTTGTCCCAAACAAAAAGAATTTACATTTAAATACTTTTTAATTAAAATGTTACAGTGACGTTCATGCTGAGCCCTTTGAAAGAAAACAAATAATTGTCATAATAGAATTCATTTGATGTTGCTTTCTGCTGTGGCATGTTATTGGTGGCTTGATCCACATACACACATACAACAACAATTCGTAGAAAGCAACCATGACAACAAACTAATGAAAATTGCCACAGAATGTTGATTGATGAATCAATGTAACAGTTAATAATGAACATTCATATGCACTCGCATACACACATATGCAGCACACAAGCCTCATAAATTGCAATCAAGTCATGCTGATGATGGTTTTTGTATCAGCTCGTAGATGGTGTTGGGAAAGTTAAAATGGCATTAACAATAGTAACAGACACATATGTACATACATACATATATACATTCATTCATACATACATGTATATATGCACATCTGTTATACATACATACGTATATGTACATACTAGAAAAATTTCATATAGTATTTCTGATGATAAAAACAGGCTGTCAAAAGATTCTGCAAATGCTTATGCTGTACTAAAGTCTTACTTTCAGAGAAATATTTAGTAATATTTTGCTTCAATCATTTAACTAGCCTTTGTTTGAGTTTTTGCGTTTCATCAATGCTGCTGGTTTCACATTTACATATAATTTATACTATATCTGTAGGTGGGAGGTAAGCCACAGCAGGTAAAATTTTTTCAAAATACTTTTCTTTACTGTTGGAATCAGTTTTTTATTTCCTCGATCGGTAGAAAAATTCCAATAAGTCCTATCTAATGTAGTTTTCGAGATATTGAACAGATTGAATAGTACCAATAAGTACATATGTATATCGTCAAAGAAAATGCAAGAAGCCCTATTTAACATTTCAAAAAGTTTTACAGGAGAAGCAAAAAACCTGTTTGAATAAAAAGTGACTTATTTTAATTTTTTAAGACTTTAAGAGTGGCACAAAAGAAGTGAAGGTGTTTGAATTCCTTATAACTTTTTTATTATAATTTTTTGTTTTGTTTTCAGTATTTTGTAAAGACGACGTGGAGAATTTATAATGGAACAGTACACAATTGAACAACGTGCCAAAATCGTTTAACATTATTTCAGCACAAAATCATGATCTTATTCAAAATTTAATTATGAGCGATGGAGCTCATTTCGAATGGAATGGCAAAATAGGGTACGGAAAACCCAAAAGTAGTTCAACAGCGAGAATTACGCCCACTTAAGTGTACCGTTTGGTGCGGTGTTCCGTCGGAAAGGATAATAGGCCCATATTTTTTTGAAAATTAACACGGTGTCGCCGTTTCCATCACTGGTGTTATATATCGGATAATGTTGCAAAATTTTTAAGGCCAGCCGTGAAAAACCATCCGCAAGTATGGTTCCAACAGGATGAAGCCATAGCGCACACTGCAAGGGAAACAGTGGCACTTTGATGTCACACCCCTTCGGTCATTTTGGGCCACCGTGTAGATGATATTACTGACTTTACAACTACCTCCCTGTTGACACAAAGAGTACTGATGACGTATGTATATAGTGGCTTAGAAAATACGTACATATGTATGTATTTACATATATACATATGTAGGTGTTCTATTCAACTAGTGTTGGAGAGTAATTGTTCTTTTTTCTTTTCTTCTAATCGAAACTAATTTTTACAATATTGTGATGAATTAAATATTCATTCATTCATTCATTTGTAATAATTGTAATTCAAATAAATATCACTAATTCTAAAGGTAACAAATAATGTCACCATTTTTGGTAGCCATCTTAATTGCATAAGTTTTTTTTTTTCACTCAGTTATTTGACAACTTTGCGAGATTTGTGGTAGAATAAAATCCGAAAAAAAATTTCAAACAAAAAACTAAATATTTTTATTTGCATACATATGCATAATAACGGAAGTTTTTTCTTGGACCATGTCAAATGACAAAAGAAATAAACGCCCTATATATATGTACAATAAAAACTTTAGAAATTTTGAAAAAGAAACAGTGAAAGTTTTCAAAACCAGAAGAGAAAAATAAAAATATGTACATTCTGTAAAAAACAAAAAAGGAATAAATAAAAGCAGCACCTTTATTGATAACGAAAGATAAAACAAAGAGTTTCAAAAGAACAAATAAATTTTACAGTAATTTATATCCGCTAAATGAATTATAAAATTGAAAGGCACACATTTAGTACACACACACACACACACACACATCAAAGTTCAAAGAAATAAAAACATTTTATAGGTCAGTATTTCAATTTAAAATTTTTTTATAAAAAACTTTTCCATTAAGATTATTTGCTTTTTATTAAACAAAAAAAATCAATAAAAAATAAAAACAAGTTTGCCAAACCTTTTTATCTACAAATAATAACAATAAAATGTTATACATACATACATTCACTAGCAAACAAAATTTAGTAGTTTGGCAACATTGTTGTTATTATAATGTTGCTATCTACATATTCATGTTTGAATTACGCATAAATAGAGCAACATGTGTAGCTTCAATTATTTTTTATCTGTTTTTTTATAAAAGTTATTAAAAATGTTTCGGGCAATTTAGTATAAATTGAAAAATAGCATATTGAAATATACAGTATAAAACGAGGGTTGCTTTGAAATCTTTCGATACGCAAAAACATGTTTGTCTTTTACGCCTATTGGAATTTTACTTTTCAGATACAACGAAAGGCAAATTCTATGGGCATAAAAATTTCATATTTCATTTGGGAAGGACAAGCAGTAATTTTCTTTCGAATTTGGATTTAAAAAGTTCCTAGAACTAGAGAACTAATTGCGAACTTAACATTAGATTTGTTGGCAATAGACAGAGTTTAACAAAATGACTGGTTCTAACAGAAAATATTTAGAGGGGTATTTAAAAAAGAAATTAATTGAATTAGATAAATTTTATATCATACATTTTCATTAACTACCAATTCATAAATTAGTTATTTAAAGCAACGTCCCATGTTATCTTTCATTTGCTGGCAAAATTTTATTATCACGTTGTGTTCCAAATTAAAAGGCTGCACAAAATGTACTAAAGTAGACAGTAGTCTACTGTGCAGTAGTTACAAGCACTGCGTTTTAGTTCAATCATATCAATAAAACAAGTACTTCACAAAACATTTCAAAACAAAACAAACACTGCATAACTTCAGAAGACTTTCCCTACAGTCGTTGACAGTATTTCATTTCTATTTTATAGTAAAATCCAAACCAAAACATCAGAATGAAGCACATAAGCATATCATGACGAGCATGATGCAACAACTAGACAACAAATATAACATTACAACAAAAACCGAATTTTTGTTTGTGCGAAGACACAGCTGATGTGAAAAATTATGAATATATTACCCAAAGTACGCACACGCACTACCCTATTCTTCGTAGGGAAGTTCGACTGTATTGATTTTGAAAATGTATATTTAAAGAGAGGTTTTTTGGATGTAAAATTGTTGATATGATAATTGAGTTCTTGTTTCAGCTCTCATATTGCTCAAACTTCTCATTTATTTAAAAAAAGGTTAAATATAATATCTGTAGTTGTTCTAAGAAAAATTTGGGTAAAAGTTTCCTGAAGATCTGCATTAGCAACAGTGCAATGCGACGACGGAGAGCACTGTCACACTATTGCGAATCAGAAAAATGCAAAGTGTTTTTATAACTTAGTCGGACAATGGGGTCGAACACAGGACATTTTGTTTTATAGGCAACGCGCTAACGACTTCAGTCCCCAACAAGCTCAGTTTGAGTGGTGCGGTAAATCTAGTGCCAATACAAAAACTGACTGCACTAAAAGAAACCTACAGATGTATGCGGCTGTATTCTTTTATACACTTTCCTCTGAAGATTGATTTTCAGGATGTTCAAATATTCTGGCCTGCGTATGTTGATTTCGGGATCTTTCTATATTTCCCCATTTCATAGACTAGAGGTAGAAGGCAATTTGGAGGTTATAGTAACATAAGCAAGAATCCAAAGTGCATAAAAATTTAAAAGTATGTCAACAAGAAAAATATCGTCAAAAGAAATTGTTTTTGTTTTTAGTAGAGTGAAAAGGATTTCCTGTATGCAACACAGCAATCCTCGTTGCGGCCGTCAATTTCATCTTAAGTATAGGGAAGACTTCACAAGTTTTCCAGGAATATTAATAGGAGCAGCACACAGTAAGAAATCGTTTCTTCAAGGGTCATATTGATGCTTGCTGGGTGGTGGTTCAAAGAGATTAAGCGTAAAATTTAAATTATTGTCGTCATTAAGAGGGACCGAAAAACGGGCACGCTCTTCTTCTATGTCCATGCAATTTGTGAATATTCTTGTCACATTTTGGATTTCGTTGAAACTCTAAAACATGTTGATGATAAATTTAATAATATTGAAAAATTTAAAAGAATCCAACAAAGAAAACATGACACTAAAACTCACGGTGTTATTAGAACAAATTTAATTCGTTAAGGCAGAACGCCTATCTGAAGGCATAAAAAATCTTATGATGTCATCATCTTGGTTATTTTGCTCTCAAGTACTGCTGCTGTTTGTTACACAATTGCATTGCGACAAGATAAAAAGATTATTCATCTCCCTTGTGTAAATGAGAAACATCTATTCATACATCCAACAAAATTCTTTCCAACTATTTCATTTATGTATGTATGCATATGTTGCCAAAACATTATTGTATTGTATTACAAAAAAAAAGTCACTAGAACTCACTGGGATGCTGCTCTACCTGTCTAACAGAGTTAGACAGCTAATGCTGCTCTAAGTCTGCCTAATAGTGACAGTCTTTTGACGGTTTATTGTTTCCTAGCAAAAAACCACACGTACACAAACAAAAACAAATAAACGACTAAAGAATATAGTTTTAGAGATCACAACAATAACAACAATATCTTCATTTTTTCATTCGTTGGTTTTACCTTTTTGGTTTGTTTCACGAAAAATTTAAAAACTACAAAGCGTCAAAACAGCTACAGCAACAACAGAAACAAAAAACAAACCCCAAAAACAAATAACAATGCCGTCTAGTCTGCAGTTCGCCTATTATTTTCTATTAACAAAAGCTGTGGCATTTTTTGTTGGTTGTTTTATGAAGATGGTGACGTTGTTGAAGGAGATGACAAAAAATGTACGTTAAGTTCCTGTATTTCTGTGTAAGAAGAATTATTACTTGAAATTCATAATAAAGAAAGAAGTTTACTTTCCTTTCTTATAATTTTATGAGGCTTAAACTTCATGTGACCGTTAAGACCAACAGTTAGTTAACTTTTAGTAGACTGCTTTTCATTCATTTGGCAGTAAGCGTGTGCATTTTTTCTATTTATTTTTTGTGTTAACAAGTGCGTTTGTTTTTATTTAATTGTAGTATTTATTATTATTATTATTCTAATGGTTTAATTTTATAGAGGACGAATTTTTATTTTTAACAACAATAGATTTTAATCTAATTTCATCAGAAATTTTAATATGAAAATGTGACAAGATTAAAACAGAAAGAAAAATATATAATTCTCAAAGGTTAATGAATTTGAATTGAGTGAATGTTCATATGTGTGTGTGTGTGTCTGTATAATTGAACCCAGGACCCAGGTAGCATTTGGAAGATTCTTTGACGAGTGCGATAATTTTAAGACTTTTTTTTTTAATTTTGCTAACGATTGTTGGAGAAATCAATTGCCCTTTACGAGGTTTGGCGATGTGCATTTGTGTGGCTTTGTGTCAGTTGTTGTCACAAGTTTTCAGTGGCGAAGGCATAGTCGCTGGTCACCGAATAGTAACGGTTTCAGCGGTATCCAATCCACAGCCACATCGGAACGCCCTCCTTCGTCGTTATTGTGTAGCACCGGCCTAGTAAAATAATTCCGATTGTTGGACAAGTGATGTGTATTTTATATTAATTCAAAATTGCTAATTATGCATTCTGACAGTGCCTCATCAATAGTTTTTCTATTTAAGCAATAAAGTAATAAAAGAAATGGCTCCCCTGATAGGTTACAAAATTAATGTGTCCGACATAACATCAAAGAACAAATTATTTTTGCTTCTTTTCATCTCAGTATTTTCATAGCTCGTCTGCAGTAGGAATATAAGAATCTTACACGATTATTTTCGGAGCATTGTAGACGATTCACATGGTAGAGTCGACACCATGAGACAGTTTCTCCCATTGTTCTGAACGTGCACGATAGGAATACGACATCGCGCGTTGAATTTACCCGGCCACTCCGATAGCGGAAGAGTCTTCTACGATTGAAAATGCTAGGTGGGTAAGTCGTAACGAAAATGTTCCTACACTGATACAATATACATTAGCTGTCAAATCAAATAAAGAAAAAATGTATTTAGGCATAGTTTTAGCCGCATTTTTTTGAAACCGGTTTCAGTTTATTCAGAACATTATAGTTATTCAGAAAATACATCTAATACGTACCAGAAAAGAAACACAAAAATTGCAGTCAAAATAAAAAATTTTTTTTTGTTAAATTTACTAATATATTTTTTTAGTGGTTTTTTAAAACGAGCAACAGTTTTTTATTTAAAAAAAACATCTAAATCGTTTCAAAATGTTTCTTTTAGTGAAATAAAGTGATATGAAAAAGCTGTTAATCGGACTTTACGCTGCATAACTTTTATTGGTTTTATATTTAAAGATACATTGTGCACTCCAATGCATTCCATTTGTACTGCATTTTAATTAGTTTTCATTTATATTTTATTGTATCTATTTATTTTTAAATCTTTTTTATTTTCAATTATTATTTTCAGTGTATTTTAAATACTGTTTTAACTTTTTAAAATAAGTTACGCACAATGATACAGTAATTTTTTTATAAATGTTCGTTACTTTAAAAATAAACCCAGTTATATTTTACTTACATTTTGACATAATAAATAAATAATAAATATTGTTCATATAAAATCCGTTCACAATACAAAGGCTTTTTAGAAAAACCTATTGGCAGCACTTCAAATTTTTTTAACATATATTTTCTAAAAATGACAACCGTTATTCTGTATAAATATTTAATCAGCCGGTATACATTTTTAAGCTTGGTTAGCAATTGAAAATGAAAAAAGAAAAAATATTGTGCATAAATTCCTTGAAAATCCGACATGGTCGGGTTCTTTGATCGCAAAAATAACTACAGCTCCCAAAAAGTACTGTGAATGATTGTTATAAAAAGATATAAGCAAACCTTGAGCACAGATCGTAAGCAAAAAGGAAGAAGAAAAGTTATACGTTCAGTCAAACAGAACCCAGGTCTTTCCAACAATGATCGAGCAAAAAAAATTTAACACTAGCGTAAGTACTGCAAGAAGAATTCGCGTGGATGCTGGTTTTAACACCTATCGTGCAATTAAATACCCAAACCGAACTGAAAAGCAGAATAGCATTGCTAAAAAATGGGCACGAATTCTTTACGACAAAGTGTTTACAAAATTCAACGGTTGCCTTATTGTTGATGATGAAACGTATGTTAAAATGGATTTAAAACAGTTACCAGGACAAAAATTTTATGTTGCAGCAAAACGAGGAGATGCCGATCCAAAATACAAATATGTAAAAATGGATAAATTTGGTAAAAAGGTATATGATTTGGCAAGCAATTTGCAGCTGTGGTTTAAAGAGCACGCCGTTTCTCACCTCATCAACAATGACTTCGGATATTTATATAAAAGAATGTCTTTTTATTAAAAGTCACCACAGTTTAGTGGCCTGATTTAGCTTCCTGTCACTACGCAAAAGCTGCAATGGACCTGGTTTAAAAGAAATCAGGTCAACGTAATAGAAAAATATATGAATCCACCAAATTGTCGCCAGCTTCGGCCAATTGAGCAATATTGGGCTATTGTCAAAGGAAAGTTAAGGAAGAGCTGCACTGCTGTTCTTGACAATAAAAAAATGTTGGCTATTTGGAATAAGTATGCAGCGCAGGTGGATTGCAATGTTGTGCAAAAGTTAATGGGATCCATTATTTTTAATTTGTTATTTTATTTTTTTCTTAAATATCAATATATGAGTATCATTTATTAGTTCAATAATTAAATAATATCTTGTAACACTAAATATATATTAAAGCTTTAATTCGACCGGATTTTATGTGAACAATACTTCATATACATATATAAATTTTTTTTGGTGAAAATCGGTGACTTCGCTCATTCATCATCTGAACAAATGAAAAAAAAAAAAACTTTATACTTATCGCTCACTTCAACACAAACATATCGTAGTAATCGCATGGTGCCGCCACAATTTGGTCTTTGTAATTATTCGAAACGTAAAAGGCAATTTTGGTGCAAAATCATCCTTCAATCTAACGGTACGTATTTATGGCTTTAAAAAAAATAACAAACATTTTAATAAAATAGACCTCAACAGAAAAAATTTAAAGAAAAAAAAAAAAAAGTTAACAAACTAGAAGATTTTCTTTCAACGTTATTTTTTTCCTCTTAATAAAAATCATTTGTTTGTATGTTGCATAGGATTCATTACCATTTGGCTACAGGGTCTCGCTTTCTGCAACTTCAAATTCAAAGATTCATGTAAAATGAAAATCGCCTGACTGACTGAAAATGATACAAACTTACAGCCAAACAAACCAGATTTAAAATACGTTATTCATATTAATACAGCCGCGTTAAAAAAATGTCAGTATAGTTCGTATATCTCATTTTACTTCAGCTTAGTAATGAAAAATAAGACGAAGAAACAGAGTGCGTACCTTCCGTAAACATGATATCTATTAGTTTTCTTTTTTTGAATAAAATAATACAAATAACTCACTTCCTAATATTTATTTGAGAATTAAACTAAATACCAGATTCACACCAAACGAAATGACTTTGGCCCCTACGCATAGTCAACAATAAAAAATATTTTAAGAATTCTAAACGTTTTTTTTATTCTGGACCAGCACTCAAGGAGATGACCTCTACACATGCGATGCATTGTGTGGGAACTAGAAGAAAGGGAAAGTTAGAGAGATGACAGGAGGTGAAGCTTCTTCACCGTATCCCAACTCTGCTTTTACTCGTTCCTTATTTTATAGCCCTGTTGAAGCGCCTCTGACGTTAAGGAGACGTATTAAAATTTTTTGAGAAGCTTCGTTTGAGTTGTCATTTTTCGTAATTATTTTAACGACGAAGGAGAGCGTTCTGATGTGCCTGTGGATTGGTTACAGCTGAAACCGTTACTGTTCAGTGACCAGTGACTATGCCTTTGCCACTGAAACCTTCCGACATCAACTGACAGAAAAACAATGGACACTGAAACTGCGGTTGAACCCAGGAAATATTTGATTTTGTAGTCAAGGTGCAGACTACTTTAGCTATCGCCACCCTCTTTACTTTTGTTAAAAGCACACTTTTCGTTAACTAAAGACAACTAAACGTATAGTTTTAGCGTAAAAACCAACTTTTGATTTAATACTAGGTGCAGTTTTTTTAATCAAGATTACTCTCTTGCATTGCTCTAACACCAGATCGAAAAAAATTCCACAACTTATCGGTATCAAAATGTAATTATATAGAATCAGCAAATGGAACAATAAAGCTAAAAGGCTAAGAAATAGTGGAAACGCGTATATAAAAAGAAAATATAAGCTCATACCATCAAAAAATCCTCCACATCACATACATTTTTTTTATTTGAATTCCTATTTTTTAGATTTGTGACTACAAATGCTTTTTTAATGGCAAAAATTTAGCATGAATCAAATAAAAGAAAAGTTTTTATAACTTCTATAAACAAAATTATAATGTACAAACGGATTTATTGGCGACCTTAATAGAAGTGATTAAACCTCAAAAAAGTGTGTAGCAAAAAATAACTTTTCACACATTCCAGGTACAATTTTGTTGTCGCATGTAATTTTTGAAGATGCCAGGCTTTTAAAAGATTTAATTTTATATTTTTAAAACGATGTTGTATTGTTATTATTGTTTTTTTGTTAAAAATAAAAATAATAATTTCTTAAATTCTACAATATACCCATATTTTAAGAACAGAAAACAATGAAATAAATTTTTATTAATGGGAATGTTTTCATTTGCAAGAATAATAATTTTTGTTAATTATAATTTTAATTTTCAACATTAAAATCGCGGAATAGCGGTTTAAAAACCATTTGCCATGAATGCTTTCGTAATGGAAAAACATTTTATCGTTTGACACAGAAAATTTACATGTAATTTGATGATAAAATTTCTCGATTTGTTGTATAAAAGATTTTGTTATCATTATTTCTGACAAGCCAAAACAAAAATATTTTAAAAAGAAACATTTCTGTATCTATAAATATAAATATAAATGATTCGTATTTAAAACGAAATAAAAAACTTATTTTTTTTAATTTTATTTTATTTAGTATTTACTTGTTCATTATGTTTGGAAAATGTACTACTTAAAATATTTATTTTCATATACATACATATTAATATAGACAACGTGTAAATTTATTTGGACCAAATACATTTTGTCGACAAAATAAAGAGCACATAAATTATTGTCGCAAAATTTACGATAACAGCTGACTTGAAGCGATAGCGCAATATCGTTAAAAATTTTACTGGATTGCAAATTCGATGACATTTTAACGATACGATTCTCGTAATAAAAGTTTGTGAATTACACTACTGTTTTGGTGTAAACATTTTCTACATTTGAGTCGTCGCCCAGTTAAAGTCGGCTGGATAAAATACATAGTTATTTTTGAAATGAATTTTAAATGCGATAATGAGAGGGTTTTGATTTAAAATCATTTTGAAAAAGCCACCGACTTTACTTTGCGAGTATGATTAGGGGCCTTTTTTAGCAACAAACCAACTCCTTAACCATAGAAAACTAAACACCGCTTGTCTGGCGCAACGAAAGATGTTTTTGTGAATTTAGTATTGATCGGGTACAAGTTACAACACGAACTTTCAAAGTAGTAAAATTGATCTTGTAAACGCACAAATTTTTTTTGTTTCGGAAATATACTACTTTGTTTTGCCTGAGAGGCGACGTTTAGTGTTAAAGGCATATTTCTGAATACACGTTTTTACTAGAATTTTCTTACTTTCTGCAAGATTTTCCCAAATTGCTATCAATGTGATATAGGAAAAAAGGCTTGAACTAGTTTTTATATACAAAGCAAAATATAAATGTTATGTTGAAACTTTTTTATTTTAATGAAACCTGGTATAAATAGATATAAGAAAACTGTGAATTTAAGATTTTTATTTTAAAGTTTAATAATATTTTTTTTATTTCATAAATTTACTTACATATAAGATATAATGGAAATAAATAAATAATTTATTTAATATTTTTTTTATAATCTTTTAGAACAAAAAAAAAGAAGTGCTGTTGTCAGTTTATCCTTTAAAGATTTATAAAACCAATTTAATAAATTAAATTTTTATTTTATAATTAATTAAGAACAGATGTTAAATACAAACTGTTTTTTTTTTTTTTTTTTTTAAGAAAATGAAAATCAAAAAAAACTTTTCTTTTTTAAAAAGTATCCTGAGAGGCGACGTTTAATTTAAACGGTAAAAAAGGTTTAGTTTTCTAAGGTTAAATAAGGTGTTTTTATTTACAGTCAGCGCAGATATTTCCAATTGACTTAATTTTTTATCTTGGACCATTACTCATTGGATGACTGACCCATGCGATGCATTGTGATGGAACTAGAAAATTAGATTATAGGAAGTAGTGTTTATGAAGACTGGATTTGAATCTTCCCGCATCAAAAGTGACAGACAAGACCTCTGCAAGAAGTTTATTCCACATACGCGCCGTTCGGGCGAAAACGGAATTCTCTTTGTAATGCGTAGTGCGATTTGCTGCCAAATCGACCAAATTGATTAAGTCTGGCGATTGCGCAGGCTACTGAATATAGTTTCTATTTGTAAAGACAATCATCCACAATAGTATGGCATATGTTTGTTGTTAACAACAAAAAAAAACAATTTGAAAAGTAGTGTACAGTAGTTTTTTATAGTCGTCAACGTAAATCGTGGTACCATAATTTTTACCAGCAGTGTATGTGGAGTGCCTTTTCGAGTGAACGATTTTAAATCAATATGTAGCTGGAGTCTTTACTAAATGCACATCTTCAACGCGTACGCCGTCAGTGTGTTCATTCTGGTCACCAGATTTTGTTTGAATTTTTTTTTGTTTTTATTTTCTCGATTAAAAAAAAACTTTGGCTTTGTTTGCCTTGTTATATTTGACCATTTTGCAAATGAAATTGGTTGCTTTTTTAAATTTGGTTTCGTGCATTGTTGTTTTATATCTTTAAAATTTAAACAAGTTTTGTGGCCTGTGTGTTGGTATTTCTTTTTTTTATTGTTTGTTTCTTCCTTCGACATGAGCGTTTCTTTGTATTGTGGTTCAAAAAATAAATTTCTAAGCCTACGTTTCTCGTTGTTACTCTTGGGGGATTTGGTTGGGGTTTTCTTTAATTTTTAAATTTAGTTTTCTACACAAGAAACTTTGCTGTAAAATAACAAAAACTGGTTATTTTGGTCTACTGTTAATTTGGATTTTTCTCTTAGTTTTTTTTTAGTATTTTCAGCAAATGGAAAAATTTCATTAGAAAAAGGTGTTGAATTGTGTTATTTTTGTTTATCGTAATAAGTGACTTTAAGTTAGATAATTAAAGGAATTGTTTTTTTATTTTTATCGAATCGTAGGAATGTGTTGCAATGGCAACATACAGCTAGAAATAGTTTTGTAATAAATTTTGTGGAACAACTAAAGAAATCGATTAATTAATTTGAAAAACAAATTTCTTCACAAAATCGTTTCTTAAGAATGTTCCCAGCAACAGTTTACCAAAACACGTTTACTATATTTGAAAAGTAAAATATAATATTAATTTTCGATTATATAGTTTATAAATAATTTTTAAAAAACAGCGAAAGAATAACTAAAAAACTACTGTATAAAACCTTGATAAAATTACATTGTACTTACTTTGTAACAACTTAGCATATTCAAAACCAATATATTTTGATTAATAAATCAACATTAATCATTCAATACAAGAACATTTTGAATTAAAAATAAGTTTGTTTTTTCATTGCAGAAAAAACACCACTACAATATGAATATCTATGGTACATATGTATGTGTATATGTATGTAGGGCAGCACAAGCACAATGAATGTGTCTTACAAAATAGGTCTGTTCGGTTACTCAAAATTGGGCGCCCAATCTTACCCAAAAGCGTTTTCTTACGCAAAAATTGAGTAAATGAGAGAGGTTTTGAGAGAGAGTAATGCTCTTGTTCTTCTCGCACGAGAATGTCCGTACTTTTTCTTCGGGCTAGTTTGGGCATGAAGAACAAGCAATCAGTTTGTTTATAATAAACATTGAAAATAACAAAGCAAAATTACAAATGTCCCAAACAGCTGACAGACATCAAAAAAAAGGTTTGTGTTAAAAATTTTTCTTAACAATAATTAATTACAAACTAGAAACAATATTGCCAAAAAATTCCCCAATAATATACTGTATTTAAAAAAAAAACTATAATAATCGCATAAATAAAAAAGTTATAAACCATTTAAACCATATAGCTCATTCCGCGCCACCCTGTAGAACCAACTGAAACAATGAAATTGAAGTAGAACATCGCTGAAGTATAACCAATTGAAGTAGTGGCTTTATCTGTTTTCAGTAGTTGATTTATTTTTAATCCATTATCAAATTTGTATGATTAAAAAATAATATTAGGCTTAAAGTACATTTAATAATTATAATTTATTTTTTATTTACATTTAATCAATAAATGCATAAGTATATACATATTGGAGTGCTAATGGCAGGTTCGATTCCCAGCCCTGTCAAGTAAAGAAATAAATTTGTTTCCAAGTTTTCTGTGCTACAGCATCCTCCTTCGTCGGTATTTGAGCAATAAAACGTCGGCGAACTAAAATATTAAATAAAATGGCGGCGTTCAAATTAACATCAAAAACGCCGCAATTTTACGTTGTAATTAACACGCAAAGTAGTGCACGAATTATCGTCCTATCACTTTCCCCTGTATATTCTCTACTCCATCCCACTCTCTATATGGTTCCATGCAATGTATTGCAATGTAGGGCATTTCAAGTGAGCACTGGTGCAAGATAAAAAAAATATATATGTACATATATAAATTTATAAAGTAAATACGAATGTGCTACAAAATCATATTATACGGTTAGATTTAACGTGGTTGCTAGTACTCCTGATAAGTGGTCTAATAACTTTTTACCCATTAAGTTAACGAAAAAAGTGTGAAAGATGTTTTTTGTGTAATATTACATTTCCCTTCAAATTTTGTAAAATTAAAATAAATTAGTAATTGTATTTGAAAAATACGAAAGACAATTGTTTACGTGTAATTTACATACATATATGGAAAAACTGAACGTCGTTGGACGTCGCATAGAATCAAAATAGTGGAAGAGGTTTTTTCATACAGGCTATAAACTTTTGAGGCGATAGCAGAACAACTTATTTTTTGAACGCCCCAAATGTTAATAGATACAAATGCATGAATAGGAAACACAATTCGGTTAACAAATCTTTAGAAATATATTTCTAGCATAAAATATGTTGCTTTAAATTTCTTGAATACCTGGAGTTTTACAGATTGCTGAAAATGGAAACTAATTAAAAGAAACTACTAAAAATGCCGTCAGGGGCAAAAATGCAGTCAAATTTTCCTGATACATATAATAAATATTGTGACAAATTTTAGTTTGAAATTATAACACCTCCATCGTATATGAAAATTTGGGGGAGAATAAAAAAATACTTGATCAAAAATATACTTCTCGTGAAAGGTAAAGCTGGTAGTATGGAATAATTAGAATATTAATTTTAACTTAAATTTAAAAAGGGCTAACAACACCATCTGAGATTTTGTTACCAAGGTGAGTGGGTTAAGAATTTGTGTAGCGAATGACATCATAAGATACACAACATTGTCATTACCTGTTCCTTTTCTTTTTCTTTATGGTATGTATAGATTGTATCTGGACATTTTGTTCCTTGGCTACCTAAATTTAAAATCTTTCTGATAATGATTCCACATGTCTTTTTTATATCCATGAATGGGAACTAACACACCCCTCCCAACGACGAGCTTAGTCAATGTTATTAGGTAGTTATTTAGGTTCCCGAAATAATAAAAAAAATTATACCACCGACACAGTGAATCGTTACAATATCTTAACCGTTCTAGTGTACACAAAATCATATACAGGGTGTCTGGTAGCAGATTTATATTTTCAAACTTAAATAAAAAACGTTATAATTGACACAAAGTTTTATTGAGAGCATTGAACGATAGAATGGAAATGCGGATTTTATTTTTTAAAGACTATGTCATCCATTTTTCTTCCGTCGAGTTGAACACACTGTTCAAAACGGAGCCTTGTGTTGTGCACCACACGCTGCAGTAAACTTGCTTCAATTGAGCTGATTTCTCGACGAATATTTTCCTTTAAAGGCACAAGAGATTGGAGATTGTCATTATAAACACTCCATGGGAGTTAGATCGGTCGACCTCGGTGGCCATGGGATGTCGCCAAAGCGACTGATCAGTTTTTGGGGGAAATTTTACCGAAGAAAATTCATCGAAGCTCTGGCTGTGTATGTGCTCGCTCCATCTTGTTGAAACCACGTGTGTGAAGACTACAATGGATGAGCTCGCTGGTTTGCAAAAAGAATTCCGTAATCATGCGTCGATAATTTTCACCGTTGACATTCGTCGACTGGCCTCGAGAATTTTCGAAAAAAAAAATTTTCCAATTATCTCATGCGTGGATAAGGCACACCAAAGAGTTACCCTGGAGCAATGCAATGGTTTTTGATGTTTCAATCGAGGGTTGTGTGTTCTTGGAGACCAGTAACGGCAGTTTTGCTTGTTGACGTGCCCGTTTAAGTGAAAATGAGCCTCGTCGCTCCAAAAAATGGAATTTACGGTGCGAAAACGCTCCAACATCGTTTTTTTTTGCGTAAATCAAAGTCACTTTCTTTCAGTTCTTGAATGATTTGAATTTTAAAAGGATGGAACTTCAGATCCTTTTTTAAAATTTCATGAATAATCGCTCTTGGAAGTCCCGGAAAGTCGCGGATTTTCACGTAAACTGCCTTCAACCAGTTCAATGTTTTCGGGAGTCCTTGAAGAAGCACTTGCGCGGAATCTCTGCAGCCACGAACGAATTAAATTTACACTCGGTCCATGACTTATTCGTCGAATACCGAACTTTGAACAAAATTGTCCACTGCGACATCGTGACAGATAAATCCGCACAATCGATAATTCCAACGGCGCCACCCTCCCTCCGCACCGTTTATTACTTTTTGAAATAATCGTATTTAAAAATATAAATTTGCCACCAGACACCCTGTACATACAACACATATATCTGCCGCAATATGGAAGAGTAGCTTCATGTAATTTTTACTGCCTGTATGTTAACTAACTGAGGAACGAACATATGATGAATGCATCCTATTGCTTCATTGCGAAAGGATAAAATCTTAGCATAGCCATCTGAACGCACTACCAGAAATTGGTCTGCTATCGTTAATAACAAAATATTCTCTGAGTGGGAAAAGCATGCGTTGTTTTCGATGAACGGATGGATGGGTTAATTAGAGTATTTCAGCAACTAACGAGTTCATTTTTGAGAGCTCATCAGAGCGATTCACATGATGAAAGTTTGGCGTGATTGTAAATAGCATTCGTATTTGTTTAGAAGCGAACGGGATAGAGAAGCAGGAAGCGTATACAAATAGGCATTATTTCGTTATGACGGCTGAAGCATTCTCCACGTTGACTACGAAACCATAAATTTTCTGCCTTCGACCCCAGTTTCAGACAGATAAAAATATCTCGCATTGTGTGGCTTCGTGCCAGTTGTTGTCGGAAGGCATAGGCAAGGGCATAGTCAGTGGTCACTGAACAATACCGGCTTCAGCTGCAACCAAGCCGCAGTCACATCAGAACTTCTTCCTTCGTCGGTATTGTGTAGCACCGGCGAAGAAAATAATTACTAAAAATTACTACTAAAAATTTGAGCTTCACAATTTAATACACATCAGAGGCGGTGGTTCAACACTGCTATAAAAATAAAGAATGTGCAAAAAGCAGAGTTGCAAGTGAGTGAAGCTTCACCTCCTGTCATTTCTCAAACTATCGCTCTCCTATAGTTAAAGCACAATGCACCGCATGTGTAGGAGTCATCTCTTGAGTGCTGGCTCAATATAAAAAAAATCATACTTTGTTGTAGTAGATCAGAGTACAAATGTCGCTTGTTCTGTAGGAACTATCGAATTACTTTCTTAGCAAAGTGTATTCATTGTTTGAGAGCTTAAATTTTCGGAAATTAGAGTGGTGCATTCGGTTGGTAGAAACAGAGATCTGATGAATAAATAATAGAACGGGATACTTGAAGGCAATGGCCTTTAATGCAGAATATAGGGTTTCCTGAGACACAAACATTGACATATCATTCATTAAAATCCGACTGCAAATGCAGTTAAATATAAAGAAAAGTTCAAAAAGGCGTCCTTACCGTCGGCAAAGAACAAATATTTTTATTTTTCCGAAATTGCCATCCAAAAGTACTTTATATTAGGGCGGGAATGGGGAACTTTTTTTTTAGGTACGGTCTAATGTATATCCATTAACATTTCAAGCAAAGTAATACATAAATACAATAGTTAAATTTAACTGTTATCAACACCATTTCATAGAAATAGGTACCTGAATATGCACTTTACCAAATGGATTCTAAACAAATTAAATTCAAATGCTCGATTAACATACGCGATTAAACTTACGTCCAATTTGGATACAAAATATAATAAAAAATTCATAATATTTAAACGGAAAAGTACCTCAAAGTAAGCAGCTCCGGGTAATAAACGATAAATACAAGTTGTCATAGTACATTCCATTTTTTAAACCTTTGAGAACAACCACTAAAACGAACGAATAAATTTTTGATACCAAGTATTTTTGTGTTTTTTTTTTTTACTTTTGCTATTTTAATTTGTGTAATTTGTTGTAGCATTTCCAAGCAATGTCACGTATATTGTCGCATATTCATTAAGTAACAACTCACGTATGACGGATTGTCAATAATAAGTTATTTCGACGCATAGGAAAATATATTGTTAAGCATGCATATACATATCTATATACATACATACTCGTAGATGCATACATACATATGTATATGCCGACTAGAAGTCAGAGTTAATAAAATTATGGAAGTTGGCGGTCGTTCGTGTCTTTGAGTATAATGATAATTATTTTAAGACTTGAAAAAATAAAAGTTATAAATATGCAAATACTCGTACAGCTGTGACCAAAGGAAAATATAGCTTAAGTCGACTTAATAAATCAATTGTTATTTATAAAAAATTAAACTTAGTTGAAAATCAATAACAAAGAAATATTTATTAAACAAAGAAACAAAAATAGAATTCTCTTTCAAATTTCGATTTGAATCGATTGCCTTAATTTGTCCCAAGTATTTTCAGAGCACAAGTTACAGCATTCGATATAGAACGCAATTCCAATACATTTTGAATAAAATACTTTTTAAGGTAAACTATTTTTTAAATAAAAATTATTCAATATCACATCCGTTTAAGTTGCTTACTGGTTAAATACTCAACAGCCCTACATTTGTGTTAATTTGTACATAAAATTGAATTACAGTAGTAACTCGATTCTTGCACACCTCAAAAGTTGCGCAGCCTAAAATTTTACATTACATATTCAGTAGTTGCAACCTTGTAAGAAAAAATTTACGCTATACTTGCAACATATGTATGTGAATTTCTAAACTCTTTTTACTTTATTAGGGATTTTATATTATTTTTGTTTTTTTAATAACTGTAAAATACGTTAATTTTGCGTTTGTTTCTTTTGTGTAAATAATGAATAATACCAAAACTCTTTAGTTGTATGCCGCAATTTGAGTAGAGAACACACTGGTGAACAAAAAATTTACATTGTTAAAAAGCACAGATTTTAAATAAAATGGAAGAGGGTTTTTCAGTAAACGGGCGTTCCAAACTTTTTAATGTACACAGATCAACAATAAATAGAACAAAGAAAAATAAGGCTGCTATAAAAAACTTTGTGTTTAGATCTGAAAGCGGTCCAGGGAAAAGAAAGACATTTAAGTGGTCGGAGTTTCCTAAAATGGAAAAGTTATTGTACAAGTGGTTTGCAGAACAACGAGCCAAAAATTAATAATATGTATTTAAATGTACAAATATGTAATACAAATGTATTAGATCGTGAATTTTATCAATAAATTGAAATAACAGTGAATAAAAGTTGTTTTATCGCTTTGAAATAAAATTGTTCGGTACTTGTGACATCCTCGAAACGTGCACTGCGTACGATAATCGAGTTACTACTGTATGTACACGTTAAATATAAATTGAACACATCCCCAAATAAGTCTGTCCAATCTAACAATTCCATTTCACACAGTCAAAGCTTCAAAATAATCACAAATTGTGTATAGTTATTTGTATTGTACAGGGTGGCGCAGAATGAGCTATATGGTTTAAATGGTTTATAATTTTTTATTTATGCAATTATTATAATTTTTTTTTTAAATACAGTATATTATTGGGGAATTTTTTGCAATTAGCTTTGAAAAATGTTATCATGTGAGTGATGTCCATTTTCTGTTCGCACATACGTGCTCTTTTTAGGATATTTTCCATAACTTTTCGCAAAATTTCAGTTGTAATGTATGCTTCTTGGTTTGTTAACGTACACTCTTTCTTTCAAATACCCCAAAAAAAAAAAAAACTGTCAGGAGCTGTTAAATCTGGTGAACGTGGAGGCCAGTTAAAATCGCTTGCGCGCGAAATAATGCGTTCGCCGAATATGTCTCCGAACAAAGACATTGAAGCACCTGCAGTATGTGCTGTGTTCGATCATGTAAGAATTAATAATTAATTCCCCAAGTCTTCTTCACAAAATGCTGAAAAAAATAATAATTAAAAAAGTTATAAAGAATTCAAACCATATAGCTCATTCTGCGCCACCCTGTACATACATACATACTGTGCTTTAGTACATGCACTGTGTTTTAGTACAATCTTTTCAATAAAACAAGTACTTCATAGAACATTTCGAAACAAAACAAACACTGCATAACTTTAAAAGTCTTTCGCTGCAGTGTTTGACAGTATTTGGGTTCTACTCAAAAAATCAGAAGTAAGCAAATAAACCGTTAACCGTTAATAAGATAGTGAGTGCAATAGAATATTGACAAAGAAGATGTAAAGTAAGGTGTAGTGTTAATAATATTGGACTACGTGGCTCATTTTTGTTGAAATGGACTGGTTCAAAAAAAAGGTTTACGTAAACACATAATGAAATTTTATTGCTTATCGAAAGACATGGATTTACACACATATACATGTCTATATGGGAAATTATTCGATTGCAAGTAACTATAAGTAGCTAAATTTAACATATTTTTCGATCATCTCTTCGGAAGAAGAGAAGGAATATTCCCTTGGTGCAGGATTGTGGATTTCAGTGTAATAATCCTAAAATGGGACGAAAAAAATTTTTTTAAACAAATTTTGGATCGTAAAGTTTTTGTAATTTGGCCTCAAATTATTGCGTATAATCATTTTTTTTCGATGTGTGTCTTTGTGTCAGTTGTTGTCGGAAGATTTCAGTGGCGAAGGCATAGTTACTGCTCATTGAACAATATCGGCTTCAGCTGATAGCAATCCACAATCGTATCAGAGCACCCTCCTTCGTCGGTATTGTGTAGCATCGGCGAAGTAAAATAATAATAAAAATGGCTACTAAGCCGTAGCTTCAGCACTGCTACGAGTATAAAAACAAAAGAACGTGCGAAAGCAGAGCTGCAAAATAATTAATTAAGCTTCACCTCCTGTCGTTTCTCCTACTATCCTTTTCCCATAGTTCCCAGCACAATGCTTCGCATGTGTAGGAGTCATCTCCTGCGTTGGCGGGTTCGCTCCTGCCACCGTGATAGGGAGGATGCTCGAGTGTGAGGACAATTGGGACGCTGTGGCGCAGTACGTGGGATACGTTCTGCGGAGGAAGAAGAGGGACCTCGATGCGCTGCTGCATAACGGGGCCCACTCTGACGGGGACCAGGCGATACGGGCGGGGCCATGGCGCCGGCTGCGGACTTGGCGGACCCAGACGTGGGTGAGTGAGTGTGGTCCTGATTGGGACGTAGCTCTGGGCCTTCCCGAAGTAATGCGGAAAGCGGTCCCGGAGAGGAATCTCCCCAGAGGAGGAGGAGGGAATCTTTTAGTGGCAACACCACTCGACGCAGAAGATGACGGTCTCTGTAAGTGCGAAGGCATTTTCAACCCTACCTCACACGCCAAAAAAAAAAAAAAAATCTCCTGAGTGCTGGTCCTAGACAAAAAAACAAAAAAAAAAATACTAAAAACCACAGTTAAATAAAACGATTTAATTTTTTTTATGTTTCAACTTCGCTTTTCGTTTCGCTACTAATAATGGAAAGTTTTAGTTAATGTAATAATTTTTAATAAATTAATTTGATGTTTTCGAGTTTTTTTTTAACAATTTGTCAATAATTGATACCAAATGAGGAAAAAGCGCAAACAACAGAAATAAAATTAAGGTTTTGCATTGTTATGTTAAAATAAGAGTGTAAATTAGACAAAGTTAAAAAGGCAACAAAAGACAGACGACATAGTTTCGCAAACAAAAAGAATATATTAGAAAAAGACTGGATAGAAATTTATTTATGATAGTGGCTAGATGCCGAAAAGATTGTTTTCCCTAGAGTAGATAAATAATACAACGTTCCAGTTAAGAATAAATAGAATGAAGGCACCATGAAAGTCAAATAAACATTTTTAAATATGAAACAACCAAATTTACATAATATGTACAATACATATACATATTATGTACAATGTACATACGAAAACAGAGATGCATACACATATACAACAATAATTTAATATTTCTTAGCAACGGTAAAATCATGCAAATTGTAAAATGTGTTTCTGGAAACACTTCAGTGAATGATTTTTTTAATTTAAATACATAAACATTCATACATAAAAAATAAGTGTTAATGCGAAATTCTTAGACAGCAAGTTTCTACCATATTTTAAAATTTGTTTGCATTATTAACCTGTCTGTCTGTCTTGCCTGTTGCATTAGAATAAGTGAACAATTTTTTTAATGTTGCCGAGAGTTGCCAGTAACATAAAAAAAGGTAAATTTAAGGGAACCAGATAGCATTGAATGTTGCTTTTTTTTCAACAATTAAATTCCCAAAATAAAATGTCGTGTATTTGTGTAATTGCCTCAGTACCAACTTTTCATGTTAATCATAACTGTGTACATATGTAATTGTACGCTTATGTTAGTAGTAGGTTGTGACAAGTTATCTCAACAAGCAGTGCCGATAAAAACTAAAGCACGCTACAGACGATGCAGCGGTTGGCACAACTTGAAGAGGCTCTGAAAGAGATTGAAACGTTTGCGGGCTTGTTGGTGTTAGGGGTCTTCCAATGAGTGCCAATTCAAATTTTCTTTTCCTTTTTCCTTTATTACATACTGCCCTATTGATTGAATATGTATTTTTAAGTATGTCATATGATTTGCGACTCCGAAAGCTGTAAAGGCGGAAGTACACAATACGCGTCAGTGCGCGCTGTATGCATCTGCCAAAAAGTTTATTCAGTTTAATCTTTTTCACGAGTTGTATATTTTTGACACCTAATCAGTTCTTATGAAAACTTTAGAGGCCCATAACTGGGAATATATGGGTTGCTGGCAATTTTTTTATTTAATTTTTATTTTTATCGTGGACCAGCACTCCGGGGATGACCTGTACATATGCATTGTGCTAGAACTAGAAGAAAATATATTGTCCAAGAAAAAAAAACGAAAAAAAAAGTTGTGTCGGTTGTACGAAAAATCAAAAAATTTGGTTTTTTTTTTTATTGGACCGGCACTCAGGGGACGACCCCTACACATGCGTTGCATGGAAATTAGGTTGTCGGAAGGAGCATAGAGGGAGTAGTGTTTATTGACATTTGATTTAAATTTTCCCACGTTAAAAGTGACAGGAAACACCTCTGCGGGAAGTCCATTCCACATACGTGCTCTTCAGCCAAAAAACGAATTTTCTCTGTAATGCGTAGTGCGAGTCGCCGCCAAATCGACCACAAATGGATGCGCTCTTAATGATAATCGCGTCGTGCGCGCGAAACATCGGGTTTCGAGAACTAGTTCCCTGATTTCATTAGAACACATCCCATTATAGTAACGATAGAACAACGAAACGTTGTACAGCAGCGTTGTAAAGTTTATGTGGCTGTATGTTTATTCTTGTTATGACCACTTGGCCAATGACACAAAATAAGAAGTCAACTGAAGTGCGTAATTTTATTTTATTTGACAAATCCATGACGCAATTTCTGAATTGCAAAATTAAAAAATTAAAAAACCTTAAACATTCTTCATAGAGGTTATTAGTTAAATACAGAAAAGTTGAAAGTGATAGTTCTTCTTGCTCAAATACCTCGTCATTATAGCATATGCGACAATATTTAATTTTATCTTCACTTCATGATAACTTTATTACAAAATGATGTTGTACATTGTAAATTGTATTATGTAGCTTAATTACCTCACTAAGGTATTTAAACGTATTCCTTTAAAGGCTTTCCCCGCATAATTACACAAAAATATTGGCTTTTTGGCGAGGTAATTAATATTGGAATACTGTATGTATAATTAACCCTGGAAGTACAAGTGGCAACTCCATACAGTCATGCTTTGTCACCAATACGGTTAATTTTTTCGAACTTGCAAGTCTAATTACAAAATTAATAAATTAAATCAAATGGAAAATACTTGTTGTGTATAAATTTGTGCAAGGTCTTAGAATTTTCTGATTGTATATTAGTTATTCTCAATTACTTTTGAAATTTTTTACATTGTCAAATGTTAGAAAAAAAAGAAAGAAATAACATATACAACTGACCATTGAAAAAACGGCGTGTAGCCGTTCAGAACAGAACGCTGTAAAAAAAATTCTTAGTATTTCGCTAACATTTTAACATTGACTCCGGTTTATTAGAAAACTCGTTGTATATGTACATGCAAATCCATATACTATATCAAATATAATGAATATCATCAAGTGAAAATACTCATACTTTAATTATTTCATAATTATATAACAATTGAAAAACCCTCCCCCCAACAGAAACAGTTAAGCGCACTTTTGTTGACTCTAAATGAGGTAGAGCTTTCTTAAATTATAAATTTTTTGTATCATTTAGCGTTATTTTATTCTCTTACGAATACAAAAGAGAAAAACATTAAAACCGAAAAGTATTTTGTCTTTTTAATCACTGCTAATTACTTAAGCAGCAACAAAAAAACTACTACTAAAATAATAAAAAAAAGTACATAAACAGAAAATCTCAAATCGCAACAGAAAATTGTATAAGAATTATTAATTAAGTGTAAAACAAGTTAAACTCGAGTTTTGGAAAACGCAAATGTGTATGTACTCGTATTTGGCGAAAGTAGTGTAACTGACTATTAGAAATATCAGGCGATTTATCAAAAACCAAAATGTTTTCGAATTGCAACATACAAATTCGAACGGTGTTCTTCCTTAATCGTATTACAGATAATTATTTATTAAATTCATTATTTTTTAAATCAGTAATCCTTATAGCTGCGTATTCAATATCTCAATACATCCTTCTCTTCATCTTGTGTATATCTTTGACAATAATAGTGACTTATTTCGTCAAATATTTGGCCAAGATGGTAGTACCAATCGTCTAATCATTATAAGGTCAGCTCGGCAATTCAGGTGATCAATTTGTTTTCAAAATCCTGCTTATCAAAATGTGTTTACGTTTTGTTGGACCCATTTTTATCAGTGTTGCCAGCTTAGCACTTTTAGTGCTACATTTAATACTTTTTTCTGATTTATCATTAAGAATTTCCAAAAGTGCTAAATGCTAGTTTAGCATTTTTTGTAATTATTTAGCACTTTTAGCATTTTTTATTTAGTTCATAAAATTACAAGTTTTACTAACTGTATAAAGAAAAACTCATATATACAAAAATTTTTGATGATCAGAGAATTAAAATCTGGTCTTCCCCAAAAAATATCAACATTTTCTATAGATAAAACGTTGAAACAAGTCAAGGATACCGTAATTCATATTTGCACTAGTAAAATAGAAGAAAATTAAAATTAGTTGAGATATATAACTAAATAGATAGAGAAACAGAATAGAACCGAATTCTGGACAATTTTATACATTCCATGAACGAAAACCACGTGAAATATGTAGTTGTCAAGCTGTGTATTTTCTCTTTCACTTATGCCTTTGTCAAACGCAGAAGTGTAGTGTTTATATACTTAATTGGACCGAATTGAAAGCAAACTCAGAACTAGAACGAACACAGAACTGTTGTGTAGTTATACGTTATACGGGTGCTAAATAAGACAACGTTTGCTGTCACTATATAAACATGTCGAACGATATTGTTAGAAAAATCGGTTCATCTGGAAAGTACCAAATTGAATTGGTATATGAAGAAGGTGGCGATGGCTGAAGTAGTCTGCACGTTGACTACAAAACAAAAACAGACCTGGGTTCAACCCCAGTTTCAGACTAAAAAAAATAATATGAAGAAGATGAAAATAACGTGGTTGAATTTTTGAATTCTCTCAATAACTTAATTTAAAATATATTTAGTCTTTTTGCTTCAAAAAACATGTATTCATATGTATAACACTAAAATTAGTGTTCATATTAAACAAACTGGATTTAATATACTAAAATTTTATATGTTCATAAAATATAAAACCAAACTGGTTTAAATTTCCCATATGATAAAAATGTTTTTAAATATGTATAGATATTTTAACTGCAAACTGTTTCTTTTAATTATATTAATAAAAACCAATGTTACAAAACCCAGCACTTCTTTTTAAACTGTGGAATACTGCACTTTTCTTCTGTCTTCTTATGGCAACCCAGATTGTTATATTCAAAGCTTTGTTTACTTTTGAAAGTGTAGTGGAACTTTAGGACATTGTAATAATTATAAATTGAAAGAAAAATATAAATAATTATTCGTTATTAATTCATTATTATTTTTTATTCTTTAATTCAATTATATTTATATTTTTGCCTATAAAATAATATACAGCAAGTTGAAACAGCTTATAAAAATAATACACAGGTGAAATTTACGTTTCTATTTGCTATTGTACTCAGCTGCTTTTGACAAGCAGAATTTTACTTCACACTAACAGAATGATTGTAAACATTTTTATTGTTTTCCTGCGCCGATCTTATATTGATAGATCTTGGTAGTACCTTAGAGCTGAATTCACCCAAGATTCACAAAAATTTTGTTCCGAAACAATTTTTTTTATATGTAGTTTGACGTGCTTCTTTTTGAGATAGAGAGAGAGAGAGAGAAAGAGAGAGAAAAAGAGAAAACTCACTTCGGAACAATTTCAGCTTGAATTGGTTTAATTTTAATTTTTGTTTGGCAACAATGAAACTGTGCTGCCAACTACTTTAAATTTTCGAGGAAAATTTAACTGAGCTGCCACATCATATTATATCTTCATATGTATATACATATGTATAATAAAGCACAGAGTATACTTGTAAATGTTTCCGTATCATTTAACCGCATCTCTGGGACCAATGGGTGGAAGTACCCCTTTTTCCTACTTTCTTTCAGCAGCTACCTGACTGCAATTCTCTTATTTTTTATTGTTTTGTATATACATATATATATATATACATTGCCATTAAAAGAGCTTTGTTAATTCAATTGCTATTAGAACAAGCAGTTGACTTTTATTCATTATTATTTAATTAAGATTTTTTTTAATTTCAAATTTGTTTATAGAAAATAAAAAATATGTGTATGACACCAAAAACACAACAATTTGCAATTGTATTCTGTGATTGCAATCATCTGCCACTGTGCTGCCTGCTTGTAAAGTAACACACCTCATTTACACATTTGTTTCATATGGTAGCTTTGTTTTCCCAGAAAAATTGTTCGAAGAACGATTCACCGTTTCAGAATAAACTCTCAAAAAACTTAATTTATTTCGGAACAAAAATTTGCTTCCGAAACAATGGGGGAATCCAGCTTAACTGGCACGCTATTAAGTCATTAATTAAATATATGTATATACATATGTATATGTATTTATATTAATAAGTATATACGATACGTACATACATAGAAAATTACATGCACTGCATAGAAAATTTAAAAATTTTTAATAAATTTTTTTCTGACAAAAAGCTATCAGTAAATAAATGATTTCAAGTTCATATGCCTGTTCCATTTTCAAAGATACTACAATTAAAAAAAACTTCTGCGGGCACAGTTTTGACACTATTTTTTTGAAATTGATTTCATTTTGTTCAGAATATTATAGCTATTCAGAAAAGAAGTATGCTGTACTTATGTCTATAAAAAAAACTGCGTTTTTATTTGTTTTTTTAATTATTTATATAAAAAAAAAACTGTCTGTATCTTTAAAAGATACACTGTCTATTTACCAATACGACGATATAAAAACGTATTCCACATTGATTTTGAAGTCAACTAATGGCGTTTTCTTTTTTGCGAAATATTCTGTATTTATATTTTTTTATGTTATTTTCTGAAAAATATGTGTTATTATTTTAAAAGTGTAAAGTATTCCTTTCTCATAATGTTTTCCTTACAAAGAAAAAAATGCTACATGCTCAATACTCAAGATTAGTCGTAGAGTTGAACGAATTTTCATAATCGGTTCAAAATATTTAAATTTTATCGAACTAGAGGGTTCAAATAAAGAGGTTGATATATTTAACCTTAAGAATTCTTAAGTTTACATTTTTCTAGCAGCGTTCATTTTAATATCAATAATATTTAATAAGTGAAAACAAGTTAATTTTATATTGTTAATCGAAGTTAAAATTTTTGATTTGTAAAAACAAAACCAGAATTAACAGTTTTTTAGTTCTGTTTGTTAAAGTTTTTGTTGGCTCTTTTTTGTAATTAAGTAGAATTATATTTAAATACTTGTATACAAATAAATTGAATATTTACTTTGAATTATTATATCTGTAAAATTCCTCTTTCAGAAAATGATTCTCTGAAAGGAAAATGATGATAATCCGGTTTTATAAGTTGTTTCGAAATACAGCAAGACTTTTTTTAAAGTATATTTGACTATTATAATTAAACAAAAACAAAACAAAATCATCACTTCTTAAAACAATTATTTTTTACAATTTATTTTGTTAGTGATATTTATTAAAATATACTCGTAACTTGAAAATTTTTTCAAATTGAGATCATTTTCATTGCACTCCTTTAAGCAATATGACAATTTACAGACTTAATTTAAATGCAAGCAATAAATTAACAGCTCACATTTTCACTTATTTGTTTAAAAATTTATTATTTTTCATTTACTTAAACTCTTTAGATTGCATTTAAAAACAGACAAAAGGCACATTAAACTTTTTATTTTATTCTTTACGCGTAAAATATTATGAATTGAAAACAACGCACCATAGAACTTAAATTGATACAAAAAATTTAGTATCTTGAGGGAAACTAAAAATCTACAACACTAAAATTCGTTAAAAATTATGAAATTCTATCTACGCGCTAACAAACGATTACATACGTTCAACTCTCGTAGTGAACTGAAGTGTTTGGTTTAGTTTTTTATTAAAACTCGAACAAACAATTGATCGTTTAGTAGAGGATTTTCAACACCAGTCAAATACACACTCGCAGCAGTGTTGCCACTGAAGCATTCGGAAATTAGACATGAAAGTGTCTAAATTACACATTGGAAGAATACTAACAGTTGTTGTCGGAAAGTTTCAGTGGCAAAGGCATAGTCACTGGTCACTGAACAGTAACGGCTTCAGCTGTAACGAATCCACAGACGCATCAGATCGCCCTCCTTCCCGGTGTTGTGTAGCACCGGCGAATAAAATCATTACTAAAAGTAGCTACTAAAACGAAGCTTCAAAAAATTAGCGGGTATAGGGTACAAGTTCCCTGATTTCATTAGAACACATCCCATTAGAGTAACTAGAGAAACTTCAAAATAGTCTTTGAAGCACCGGCACATACATGAGAGTTGTATACTACTTTCGGTCGAAAGTAAGCGGAATAAATAGTAAGGAGATCATATGGGCTGATGTATTAAAAAGCCGAGGCACTTGAAGGATTTCTTTGAGGCCTGAAAAATATGCTCAGTTCATAGAACATCACACTGAATTTTCATGCCAAGAACATCAATGGCTTCGATTCCGAAATATTTACACCACCCATAATTACAGATGAGGCAGCGTGATCGCGTAGTGTCGATGTGGAAGCATGCAGCATTGGGTCTTTTGAGAATTGGAATCAACCCTGTTCTCGTGACCCCAATACGATATCATTATGAGGTCACTTATTAGTGAATCATTCATATTTTGCCTCATCGCTCCGATCCCAGTCGATATTGGCCTAAAATCAAATGAATATGAATGGAAAATGGCACTGTCATCTGCAAAAGAGTGGAAGTTTGACATAGAAAGCCTTTAAAAAAGATAAAAAAAAAAAATAGAGTGAAATAGCATTCCAAAACTCACGCGGAAATATTGAGATAAATATCTGTAGATTACAGCTGTTGTGCAACTTTATCTAATACCTTATCTTTTATTAAATATTTTTTGGAATCAACTTCCTAATGACTCAAATATGTCGTTGTTTATAAAAATCTTTTGAAAATTCTCCCAAATAAAGTAATGAATAAAGCTCTGAAAAATTTGGAAAAAAAACAAAGATTTTGCTAACATATTCTCACAATCGAAAAGCATTTATTAGAAATTGTAAGTGAATTTTTAAAAATCGAATTTAAATTTACGGAAAATCACAATTCAACCTGGCATATAACAGGTTTTTTATACACCCTTTATGTAGGTTCAAATGACAAACCCTCAGTGCACAGTCAAAAAAAAACAAGACCCAAAGTGCCCTATTTCAGAACTTAGTTTAATGTTATTAGTTAAAATTTTGCAATTTTAATTAGGTTAATGATCGGTAACATACAGATGGTGAACTAAATGAAATATAAAAATTATAAATCACACTGGAAAACACTAGCAGAACGGAAGAACATGCTCTTTTCAAAGACTGATCCACCTTCATCTTCAACGTTCTTCGTGTTATGTCAACTGTGTGTGGTGATCGGTAGGTGTAATTATCATTAGATGTAAATTATATCAGAGCAAAATGACACACATTTCTGATGGCCTGCACATGCAAGGAGAAATTACATACAATATGTGTAATTATACACAAAGTGGCAATACTGTTAGCAGAGAACAAGTCTACAACAGCAAAAACAATAAAAAAAACTAAAACAGAAGTAGAATTAGCGTTGCCACAATTAAAAAATTTTCTCAAATGACACTATACACTACTGTAGGATTTTATATTTGTACAACTTGTTTGTGTATGTCAATAAAACTTGTACAAAATTTTTTTTTAATTTGTTTTACTAATTGTCATTTATTAAGTTGCTTTGAATGCCATTTAGAAATTTTTTAGTTGTTTGAAATAATGTGCATTATATTTGTAATGCATTAGCTGTTTTACTGCAGTAAATTTCACTGCTCAATGAAAAACAAAGCAGTAACCAATAAAGTTTTACTGCTTATTGAAAAAAAATTCTGCATTCAATAAATTTTTAATAACAATGTTGTTTTAGTTATATGGAAATTTTAATTAAAGACAAAAAATTCTTATTGACAAAAATATTTGTTGACATTATCAGTAAATTTTGATACAATTTTGATATAATATGTTTTTTTTATTTTCTTCAATAGATAATAAAAATTTATTGAATTCTGAATTTGGTTCACTCAGCAGTAAAATTTTATTTTCAGTACGCAAAGTTTGAAAATTAATGTACCTATGGATTTCTTAGCTGTTCCTCAGCTGGGTTAAATTAGTCGCGTAATGACCATGTAGTATGTAGTACTTGTGCTACAAAATTATTAAATTTGATGTTTCACATATTTGATGTACTACTTTACTAAAAATCTTAGTAACAACCCTGGTTGACATATGTAAACATTTATTTTTTCTCAACAAAAAGTTCTGTTTGCTCGTTTTCCATTTCAAAGTAATTTTTTTTTTCAGATTAAGCTGACAATGCACTATTGCACAACAAATTTGGTAAGTATACTCGTGTTATTATTTGACAATTGCGACAGATAAAAAAAATGTATATGTACGCTGGGATAACGCCAACAGGCCAAAAGAGCAACACTTTTTAATAGTATGATCTATTCTAAAACATCAACCGAATTACAAAGTTTCAAAACAAAGTTTCAAAACAAAAAATATTGGAGTTCATACTATGTACATATGTAAAGGGTGGTTAAATTTCAAGGGCCGATGTTGATTTTGAATAAAACACAAACTATTTAGGAAATTATTGTAATTTTATTTTATTATGATATATTGGTATTACTCAATTATGTATGGAACAAAATATCGGCCAAATGGGCGCCGCGACCACGGCGGCACACCTCCATCCGATGGTCCAAATTTTCGATGACGCTGAGGCATAATTGAGTTTCTATGCCATTAATGTGCCGAATTATCTCATCCTTTAGGTCTTGAATTGTTGCTGGCTTATCGACGTACACCTTTTCTTTCAAATAACCCCAAAGAAAAAAGTCCAACGGTGTCAAATCACATGATCTTGGCGGCCAATTGTCATCGCCATTACGTGAGATAACACGGCCATTGAATTTGTTGCGCAAAAGAGCCATTGTTTCGTTAGCTGTGTGGCAAGTGGCACCGTCCTGCTGAAACCACATATCGTCCACATCCATATCTTCCAATTCGGGCCATAAAAAGTTCGTTATCATCTCACGATAGCGAAC
Organism: Dexiosoma caninum; assembly: GCA_963924685.1. Lineage (NCBI taxonomy): Eukaryota > Metazoa > Arthropoda > Insecta > Diptera > Tachinidae > Dexiosoma > Dexiosoma caninum. The sequence continues at coordinate 47,339,417 of OZ004727.1, read as the reverse complement.
ACCATTCATAGTAACTGCCTGACCGGCCTCATTTTGGAAAAAATACGGCCCGATGATGCCGCCAGCCCATAAACCGCACCAAACAGTCACTCTTTGTGGGTGCATTGGTTTTTCGACAATCACTCTTGGATTCTCATTCGCCCAAATGCGGCAATTCTGTTTATTGACGAATCCACTGAGGTGAAAATGTGCCTCATCACTGAAGATGATTTTCTTCGAAAATTGATCATCCACTGTTGCCATTTCTTGCCACCACTTGGATTGTGTATCTCTCCATGGTTCAAATTGAGTAAGTCTGAAATAGAGAAATGTCAAATAAAATTCGGAAAAAAGCTTGGCGTTTAGGTGTGGTTCACATTCAACATCGGCCCTTACAATTTAACCACCCGATATATAGTTTCGTAAAAAAAAAATTAATTTTTTTGTTACGCTGGAATCTTCTTATTCATATAACAAGCAGAAAAAATTATCGAACTCGATCCAGCAGTTCTCCCGCTTAGCTTAGCAACGAACATCATTAACGTCAACAGTCACGGTTTTAACTGGCTGATGTTATCCCGAGCGCACTGTAAATGCATATTATACGATACATCTGTATTTACAGATTTCACAAATAAAGCTGAGTTTAACCACTTAATACCAAAATTATATAGGGCTAATCTCATACTCCATTCACAGGGGAATGATAGAAGAGTCTGGCCGACATTAAAAAATCGTATCAAAATGCCGTTGTAAGTCCCACACCACAATCCACAAACTATTAAATATATAATTAAAAATTATTTCTTATTAGCTATGACCATATTTTTTTAAATTAATTTTTTATAACGCCAACAAAATTCTCATATGTTTGGCTAAAATCGCATGAAAATTATCATTTTATGAAAATTTTCATAAAGTTTTCCAAGTCGTGCGAGTTGGCAAAAAAAACCTGTGAAACAGATAAATTTTTAGTCCAACTACTTTTCTTTTTTAACACACATGCAAATCTTGTGTTTGTATAGGAAATAATACTAAAATAATCACCACCTTATGCAAACATAAAAGATACTGAAAAAAATATTTATGTATATGGTTTTGAACATAATTAATTTACAGCTTTAATCGTGAAGTCGTCGTTTTGAAAGTTTCGGAATCAAAAATCGTCAAAATGATGGTAAATCGGCAAATCTGGCAGCAGCGTTTATGAATGAAGTATTTTCATTGCGCTCTTAAACAATCTCCATATGTATATGTATGTAGTAATATTTAATTTTTATTAACTCTAATAGATCGATAAAAGTCAGGGTTGCCATTGCATAGGTAATTACCTGAAGTTAGTGTAATTTTACTGTCGTATGTAAAACGTGGGTAATTGCTCCCAGGTTTATTTTTAATACCTCCGTTTCAGAGCACCAGCTTTCAATGTTTATGACATTTATTTCATTTCAACATACAACTTTCTTTAATATGCATAAAAACATCGATTGTGTAATTATTTAACAGTTTTTGCGCTTTAAAAATTGAAAAAGATACAGAATATTTTAATGCACGCCATTTATTTTTTAAAAATTATTTTATTTAAATGCTGCAATGTTGCTCGTGAGCTCCAATTTTAGCATACTTTTTCCATTATTTCGGCCGGTATCTCACCAATGGCAACTGTCGTCGTCCAGGGCTGGAATTGTGGTTGTGTTGTCTCTGTACCCGAGAAACTCCATGTATCCCCACAAAAAAAAGTGTAGTGGAGTCAAACCCCATTATCTTGGCGGCCAACGGTTGAACACTGAAATAATTTCCTGACCAAAGTCACCTCTCAATAGGTACAAAGACTGTGTGTCGTGTGACATGTGGTTCTGTTAAATCCACATGTAAAAAAGTTCAATTCTTCCATTTTGGGCAAAAAAAGGCGGTAAAAGAACGGTTCAATGATGCGGCCGTACCAAAAACCACAAACCAAATAACACAGCTTTCGGGTGCATTGGCTCTTGAACTGCCTCTGGCTGCTCTTCACACCTACCTTGGAAATTCAGTTTGCCAAAAAAGAGCTCCGTTGCTTTCGAGAAAAATGGAAAATTTCAATGATAGGCTAACAATGCAAGCGTTATTTCTTTGTTTGTCTATTCTTGGTGAAATAGCAACCCTTACTGAGCACTTTTGGCATTGCCACATGTCAGCAATCTATTTTTAACACTGAAAAACCAAATAGCAAAATAATCAATTGTTATAAAGATCAAAAAATAAACGAGTTTAATTTATAATTTGTCAATTCTCATGTTCATTCGCATGGTTTATCGTTTAAAAAGAGAGGATATTTCTTTAGAGCTGATTCACACGTATTAAGTTTACCCGATCAGTTTTTGTTAAATTTTCTTTTTAACCTGCATTGCGTTCATACACTAAACAATTTTTGCGCCATGTTTCGCTTGCTTTACAATACTACGGTTCAGAAAAGAAGAGAGAAAGAAACATACTTAACGGTACCGTCAAGTCTGTACCATTCTATCTTCCCTACTCTTTCAAATACCAGTTGCAACACTCAGCGGATATCCCCTACACATGCGATACAGTGTGCTGACAATAGAGGAACGGCCTAGTGACAGAGATGACAAGAGGTGAAGACTAACTATCTTACAACTCTGCTCGCTTTGAACGTTTTTTTTTTATAGCAGTGTTGCAGCGCCTCTGATGTCAAGGAGACGCTTGAGCTTTGTTTTAGTAGTCAATGTCAGTAATTATTTTACTTCACTGGTGCTACACAATCGTAGATATTTTTGGGATTTTTATATTTTCATCTTAAAAAAAATTTGCTATTCATTCATTTCATTAAATTAAAACGGGTATGCGATTTTAAATTTGATACGAATTGGTTTTAAAATTTTTCACGAAAAACAATTTTTATTCAAATAGTTTGAAAATGTAATCGAAAGGCATTAAATATATAAAAAGTAAGAAGAATTTAATTTCTGGTATTAGTTACCACATTTAAAAGATTATTTAAAAATTAATCATAGAAATTAAATATTCCCACACCTGACCTCAATGCATATATTTTAAAAACATGTAAAATGGAATCCTAAAATCAGAACACACTTTTGTGTGTATAATAAGACGATTGCACAATTCATACGACGTAATACATATTTATAATTTACTTCAAAAAGAAATGATACCTTAAATATTTTGGAATTTATTAACTGATTGAGATGTGTTTTTCAAAGATTTGATTTTTAATTTTTCTGGATGCAGTTAAAGGCGAGTTCCAAATTTTGTCAAATTCATGATATCAAGCTTATTGCTTATATTATAGTAAGAAAAAATCGATAAATGCTACCTTTTGCACTATAGATACTCTCATTAATGTGCTATCAAAAAAATGGAGAAAATAAAAAAAGAAAAGAAAATTTCTCTATTTTAGAACACTTCAAAGCCGTTCTAGATCCCAGAAATATCCATATACATAACCACACAATGATTTTTTGTAGATTAGGATCAATATAAAATACATAAATTTCATTTCTAATGGCTTCAGCTAAATGAATTCAGTATGTACTTAAGTAAACAGATTACGATTATATAACAATTTTTTCATAACGATTGTTTATCTACATATCGAGCAATTGGTGCAATACCGTTGTAATTCAAAAAATCGCGAACTGAGAAAAATGCATTTGAAGTTTTGAGCCATCTTTTTGATAGTATTTTTGTTTAATAAAGTTATTTTTTTACAAGTCTTTAAATAAAGAGGCATGTTTTCTGTTTGTAAATTTCTTGTCATAAAGGAAATATTTCATTATTGCAAATAAATATTGTTGGAGGCAATAAAAACGTTCTGTGTTATTCGTATCGGGTGTAATTTCATTGCAATTGCGTAATTTTGCATTGTTCGAGGTGTAGTTTCGAAATTATCTGTGGGGTAACACTGATAAAAATGTTTGTATGTGTGCGCACAACTCTTTTTTTTGATGTGGACGCTCTTGCTTCTACTTTTTTATTCTGTTCATTAAACAAAAAAACTATGAAGTTTTTCAGCTTCCTAGAGTTTTTTATTTTTATTTTTAACTGCTGTGGTGTTTCTTTATTCCTTCATTTAATTTAGCCTAAAATTAAATAAAAAATATTATTGTATATCCTCAAGAAAAACACATCCATACATAGTTATACATACATATGTATGTATATAAGGTTATTGATTTTTTCATGTCGTTGCAATGTGTTTAAACGTGCTTGATTGGATTTCTGTTAGTCTACATACACCCTACATTGCACGATTTCACTACGTTATGTTGTTAAAAATGGTATAGAACAAAAATTACCGAGTACATAAATATATGGGGAAGTCCCACTAACAGTCCACCAAGCATAGAATTTTTAAATTAAACCAACCTCATTTTTTTAATGAAATATTAGACTTGACCTTAGATGCCGATTTCCCAAACCACACCTCGTTCCGTTAATTTTAGTCATCCTCAGCGTTACCATATATTTTTTAAGAAAAACTTTTAATTTAAAAAAAAAACTTAATTTTGCAACAAAAAACTTTTTTCCACAAAAGTGTAGAAATAATGAAAAAAGCACAAAAATATATATTTTAAATTAATTTTTATTCAAAATAAGATAAACAAAAAAAGTTAAACAACAAAAACAAACTTTCTTCCCACGATTTGGAGCAGATTCCAATTTTTTTTTAGCTTTTTTTGGACCCTCCGAAGTGTCTGTAGCGTATTCCAAGCTATTTTCTGCTTAAAACTAAAAATATACCATTATCCTTACCGTTTCTCTTTAAATATTTAACCATGCGTTTTTTTGAAATTGAAAACTTTTTAGAAAAAAAAGAGGCATAAAAACTATAATATTATTAATACAGCACAGTTGTATTAAAGAGGGAATAGACACTGAATTGATACTGAAAAATTATAAAATCGTTTATCTATATTTGTAATTAAAAATTAATAAACAAAACTTGAAAATTTTAATGAATTTCAAAAAAAAAACTTATTTTTGAAGCTAAAAACTTCAAAACTTTTGTCATTTCAAAAACCTTGAAAAATAAGGGAAAACTTGAGAATTGGTAACGCTGGTCGTCCTAGAGATGGCGACGAGTCAACATGTTCTGTGACAGTATTGATATTTTTTAAAATACAGTGTGTAACAAAACTTTTCTAAAACATATTTTGCTTTACGCATAAATGTAGATGATTTTATTAGAGTTTTCGTATATACAATCCTTACTTTTAAATTTTAAACATTGGCACTGCTACCCAGCAAAAAATTATCGAAATTTAAAAGCTGTCGGAGGCAATAGATTGCATATGGTTACAAAAATGCTGTCAAAATGCATTAGCGTACGTGGAACACTGTTTATAGCTGTATAAATTCTTAAAAAAGTGCCTTCTTGTGCGTTTGTGTTTTTGGATACATAAAGTAAAGCGGTTCATCGCGAACAAAATGCAATTGCAAGTGATTCCTTACCTACAAAAACGCTTCCAGGCAAACACTCATTTTTGTTGTGTAACACTTGATAAAATCAGTAAATTTTTACTGCATTTTGTTCTGTAAAAATTTTAAAAAGTTATAATGAACATGTTTTTTATTTTACCAAGTAAACAAAAAGCAAATATATTCTAAACTATTTTGTTATACATTTGTTAAAACCAAAATATATTCTTGTTATTAAACTGTAATGAAAATCTATTCGCACACTTTTGCCTGTCACAGCTACAAAAAATTTTTCAGCAGCTAGACATATAATTTTAAAAATAAAAAAATTTATTTCGAAGATCATATAATATAAATATAAAATAGTAATTATTAATTATTTGAAGATATATTTCTCAATATTCTTCCGTTTTAAAAGGAAAAGAATAGACACGAGTAAAGAAAATTATTCTAGCTGCTTGTCAAAGCACGCAAAAAGTTGAGAGTTGACGAAGTTATTACTTCAAGCTGCGTTAAAAGTGCTTTATATGGCATGTTTCTTATAAGTATGTACATTTTAACTTAGATGTCAAACCGAATCTGCAACGCAACGCGAAGCAAAAGTTTTATCTGACATGGCCGTTAATGTTATACGAGAAAGAAAAATTTTTATTCTGTTCATATCATTACTTTAGTGTTGACATACATACATATGTAGATTGCCAGAACTAAAAACATATTGTAACGTGCGTCACGCAAATTAATTTTTTTTTATTGTCAAAAGAATAAATTTTTTTCTGCTTCTCACGGAAAGAGTGCAATAGTAGGAATTGAAGCTGTTGTAAAGCCACAAATTTGGAAGTTAGTTAAAGCTCAAAATGTTATATCCAATAATATATTCGAAAAAATTAATATGAATGGCATTTTTATTTTATATGTCAGCAGTAGATACATACGTATATAAAAATCGTAGTGGTTTTCATTCGGAGATAAATATAAGCTAATATAAAGAGTATTCCAGCAAATAACTCAGACTCGCCAAACCATAAAACTCAACTATAAACATATTTACCTTCATTAATCACAAAGCATAGAAAGGTTCACGGCAAATAAGTTATTTTAGAATTCTGTTATATTCATCTTTCTTTTAGGTATTAGATTTTCTGTGCTTTAGTATACAAAATTGTGTAAAAATTACGAAAACATACCTCAACTATAAAAGTTACTTCGGTTTTTTCTACTGTTAATTATTTGCAAACAAATCCCTATTAAAAAAATTATGTTTTATTCCCTTCGAAACTACACTTAAATCCGACTAAGTACATACATATGTATGTATAAACTTGAAGTCATGTCTTTTGAAAGACCAAAAAATGTTTATATTTTAATCCGAAAACGATAAAAAAACGTAACATTTGCCTTGCAGGATTTGTCGATTTGTCAGATTTGCGGTTGTCATCGCCGACGTCGACACCAAAGCGATATGCGATAGCTTCCACTTAAATGTTATTTGATTTTGACTGAAAAGGTCGAATTTTGTAAATGCCAATTTAAATTTTAAATGAAAGGCGCAGCATATTGACGTAAAAGGGGGCTATGTTTTGGTGTTGACCTCGACAACCACAATAAGGCCGAATGCTTTTGCAGATCCAGATTAGATTTAGAAATTAAAAAAGAAAACCATTTTCGGCAATTCTGCGTAAATAATTAAAATTCGAAAAACTCCAAAACAATAATCCTATTTTCACAAACGTTTAATGAAAAGTGAAAAAAATAATACTGACTGAACCAGTTATAGGCAACTCGCTTTCCACCAAAGCGTTATTTTATTTAATCATGTTCTACAGTGAAATTTTAAGCTCTATATGTCTGATTGATTTCATCTGGAAATAGTTTATGTGATTCCGTTTTAAACTTGCTTTTTCTTCAGATATCGGAAGTTTTTGTTTACAAATTTTACTTTATTTATTTATATTTTGTTATGTTTAAGCGTTCTAACTTGTAAATGTGTACATACCATTACATTAATTTTTTTAAGTACTAAATGGAAAACAAGATATTCAATTCCTCATTTTTCTCTGCTTCCTCATTGTACTTTTCAATTTATTTTAAATTCAAGACAAAGTACAAAGTAAAGTTCCCTTGTCTAAAACATGTCTTATGTGCAAATATACATATACATATTTTGTTCTTAGGCTTTGAAAAGCAAAATGCACACGAGCAAATATAATAAAACGTATAAAAACATACAAAAACCAAGATCCGTCATTCTTAGTTGTGTCTGTTCGCGCAGGGATGCCAGGTGCTTTTTATCGACATCCCCAAACAAATTTAAAAATATCCCCAAAGATCGCCAATATTAAAATGGACGTTTCTGCTGAAAATAAACATACAGCCAATCCCACAATGTCGTGAAATTTCGTTCGCATGCATTTTAAACGACAATCAGCTGTTTTGCGTCCCACTAACAACCTTTAGCACGACAACTCGTATGAAAATTTATGCGAACGATAACGTAAGCATTTCAGTACAAAATTGCGTCCCACTATGCATTCTCGCTGTCACTTGTGCGAATACAAATGTCAAAATCAGGCACTTGTCTTTTATTCTTCGCCAAGAAATTTTTCATATGTTAAACAACATACATATGCAATTGCAGAGAAAAAAGAATATATAAAAAGAATATATATAAAAGAAAAAGCAAAATGGTAAGTAAAAAATACATAAACAAAATATATTAGTTTAATAACTTGCTATGTTTACATATTAATATTTCAGTATTAAAAAATCGACATTGGTGCAACTACAGGGTCTAGTGGAATATATGGAGTAGCATCCTGAGTTTGCTAGAGGAAGTGCTGTTTTCGGTCGCAGCAAAATGACAGTAAAACTGGAGCAGTGGCCAGTTTTATGCAAAAAATTAAATTCACTGGGACCCCCCGTACGTACCATTTCGGAGTGGAAAATTGTGGTGAATATTTTTTTTATAACTTGTGCGTTTATAATTGTGTTTTTATTTGCAGTCGTGAGCCGACTTCAAGTCCCGTACAAAAAAGAAGATTGCTGACAATGCAAAAATCATGCGCGAAACTGGTGGTGGACTATACGGTGTTTCCAATTTATCCGAATTAGAACAAATAGTGGAGCGCACATTGTTTTGACTAAAGCTGCAGCACCCAGTGGTAGTGTATTTGGGTATGCAGATAGACAGTTACCGACAAATCCATTAAAATTATTTTCCTGTACGATAAAACACTTGTGAAAAATAAATGTAAATAAATAAATTATAGAAAATGACAGAACATTTGTTAAAAGACAAGTAGCATAGAGTTGCAATTTTTAAGGTCTCATAAACACATTTAAGTGATTTTATTTTAGATATAAGCGATTAATATGTGGAATTGTTGATGTGGCAATATAGTAATTTGACAAAACGTAAATTGCTTATGTTGATAACGTAAACCCAAGCGAACGACAAGTCGAAAAATAGTGGGACGCTTTTTGAAGCGAAATGAGTGACTGCTTTTCTTTCGCTTTCGTTTGCGTGTGACATCGTGGGATTAGCTGATAATCTTTTAATAGAAGGATGTTTTCTTGCGTATTATAAAAACAGGCAGTAAGTAAAAAAAAGAACACAGAAACAACAATGACGAGAATGAGAACACAGAAAGGCGGACATTGTTTTTTTTTTAGCTTATATATATTATTTATTGATCATATTTTTGCTGATCGCTAGCTTTTAATTTAATTAGTCAACAATTCATGAACGCATTGTCTGTTTAATTTTTCAAAAAAAATTATATCGAATAAAGGAATGTTTATAAAATAATTGTTGTAAAACCTACTCAGCTTAGCCTTGATAATTCTCAAAGATTCTGTGTGAGTTTTAGCATAAACATGTGAGCTTTTTAAAAAATTTGCAACGAGCAGCAACGAAATACAGCATAAACTTTATGCCTTAAGTATGCAACAAACATATACATACATAAGTAATCGTAAGTCATTCCGACTCGCTTTGAATAAATAAAAAGAATAAATAACTAATAAAAATTAAATTAAAGATAAATTAGCACCAAATGTAATGACCACCTAAACCATATAACAAATATAGATAAATAATCGCAATAACTAATAACTTCAAAACAATTTTAGTAATTTTTACTCAAACATAATTTTATAAAATTATCGGTAATAAATATAATTCTGAACAATTTCATCCCCAACAAATTTCCATAATATTTATTGAATATCCCCAAGAAAATACCCTATCCCCAAACAAAATTTTTCGTCCCCAAACAGTTGGCAAATGCGCATTACAGACAGTCCTGGTTCTACGGCTGGATCTCACTACACACATATGGTTGATTTTTTTTAAAGCACAGCAAATTTCTGGTGTACATACATGTACAGACAGTTCTTTCCTGCTGATGTTTCATTTCTCCAAACAAAAAAAAATTATAATAATAAATAAATAAATAAAGAAAAGAAAGAGTTCCTCTTCATTAGCTACAGAGAGGAAGCAATATCGTCAAACTTCTAGTGATATATTAAATAAAGAGACGTAAAAACAAATGAATGAAACAAAAAATTAAAAATTGTACCTCTAGGTTTTTGTCTGACTTCTTGCTCAATGAGTGACTGACAGGCGGCTGGTTGACTTGCTTTCATGCATGCGTCTGCATGCCTCAACAAAAAGTAAGTCTTATCCCAATCTATCCAAATTCATGTTTGTTCATATGTACATATGTACATACATGTGTATAAATGTATGCATAAGAAGTTCATGTTCAATTTCTTCCTTAATACTTGTGTTACATTTTTATATTTTTTCTTATTTCATATCCATGCATACTACGCATATATATAGTATGTACATACATATGTATGTATGTGTATCTAGTTCTCGAAGCAAGGAAACATAAAGCCACAGAAAACAAAACCATACAAGATGTAACACGTTCACTACCCTGCAGATAATATTGAACTACGTGGTCCAATGTAGCTGAAATGGACTGGTTACAAACATGGTCGTCTTATGTAATACATACGTGGACCATGTCATTGAAAACAACAGCTAATAGTTATACCACAAGTGTTCCTGCTATTCTTGGTGTTTACGATTGCTCCATCGCATTAAATATACTCCCTGAATCCGATGTAGTGTAAATGCGGGTTATATGGTCTACCCTCAGTACATCGTAATGTTAAATAGACCATGTTTTCACCATACATTTGGATTAGTCTTAGACTAGTCCTATAAACTATACATGCATGTATGGAGTAGTCACATTAACTGCAGGGTACTGGCAACTCTTTTAGTTATGCAATGTGTTTCGGGAAGGCAATAGAGGACTATCACACTTATGTATGCAGAGCTGGGGACATTAGATACATAGAAAGTCAATATACAAAACCATCAAAGCGTATTCATACAACAAAGTGATTTTTTGGTTGAATAAAATATCAAAAACATATGGTTAAAGCGAATAAAGCGACGAAGCAGGGCGCTCTGATATTACTTGTGGATTAGTATCAGCAGAAGCCGATACTGTTCAATGCCAAGAAAAAGGAAAATTAATCACCCTTATTCTTCGGTTCGATTACGTTGCCGCAGTCAGTTACGCGCACATCGAAGGATTCTGCAAAAAAATTAGTCGAAAGAAAGAAAAGAAGAGAAGAGTATGCAAAACTTTGCAACACTCCAAATGGCTTGATTTCTAAAATGCAACAGTGATATACTAGCTGATGGGCAAAAAAAGCATCAAACGTGCAGCACAAAAATGGCTGATGCAATAAAGTGTAAATATTAAATTTATGCGGCCTTATTGTGGTTGTCAACGACGACGTCGACACCAAAATGTAGCCTCTCTCAAAGCGACATGCGATAGCTTTCACTTAAAAATATTATTTGTTATTTACTGAAAAACACGAATTTTTGTAAATGCCAATTTGAATTTGAAAAGAAAGGCGCAGCATATCGACGTAACGGGGCTAAATTTTGGTGTCGACACCGACGTTGACAACCGCAATAAGGCCGATTATAAATTTTGTTAATTAATTTTTTTTTACTTTGTTTAGAATAGAAAGTGATGTAAACAAATTATTAATTTGTCGTCTGGGCATCAGCATCAGCGGAGTGGTGCATTTCCCAACAGGCCCAATGTTGCGCGTGATCAACATCGACGACGATAGCAAAATTTCTCTCTCTAATCGATACGCCATAGTTTGCAATTTACTGCTTTACTGACATTTACTACAAATAGCAAATGCAAAGTACATCGACGTAATAAAAGTTAAGTTTGGGTGTCTACGTTGGCAACTGGAATAATTATGAATATTTTATTAGCTTTCATTAAACGAATCAATACACATTTTGGATAAACTATGTAAGTTTTTTTTTAATTCGTAATGAATTTAAAACTCAAATATTAAAAATCAGTCAGTTATAGATTTAAAACAAGAGAGCAAGAGATGAAAAGCCCAAAGTCTAGCGCAATTGCACATATTTATCTAGAAAACAAAAAAATAAAAGAGAAAATAATATCGCACCCAGTGTCTCAATATCTGTGCAAAATTTTTAGCAAAATATATGTTAATCGTCTATTCAATTGTTTTGCCAGATTTATAAAAAATTACGTTTTGACTTTAACAATGTATCAATATAATAGTCGAACGAAAAAAATTTATATTTCCTAGCGCAAAAAAAAACTTGCGTCCAGTGCAATATTTAGCTTTTTCACATTTTGTCACATTCTAATGACCCCAAAGATAACAGTGCATACTATACATTCTACGCATTGCCACAACCTACGCCACTGGCAAGAAAGCAGAATCAGTGTATTTGTATGTTGCAACTGACATATCACAAAGCGTAGAATGTTTTGACGTGTGAAATTCGTCAGTTGATCTACTGTCCACTTTTTAAAGCGTCACCAGCAGCGTGTGAACTGATCAGATGATAATGATAGCCATATATGACAATTTTTATTTTCAATCTTTTCGATGGGCCGGATGGAATTCCTGCACTGGTCCTGAAACAGTATTCTTCGACGTTATCACGTCCTTTGGCAATCCTTTTCAGCACTCTGTACCATGCAGGCCAATTCCCATCGTGCTGGAAGGTTGCAAATGTAACGCCGATCCCAAAACAGGGTGAGGCAAGCAAACCTGAAAATTACAGCCCAATCGCAATCTGTTCCGCGATTTCCAAAGCAATTGAAATTATGATGAATTTTCACCTAATGAAATATTTAGAGTCCAACAATTTACTGAACGACCGTCAATACAGCTTCCGTCTAGGACGCTCTACGGGCGACTTATTAGCCTTCCTCTCGGAAAAATGGTGCAGTTCTATTCTATTTTGGCGAAAGTAAAGTCGTGGCTCTGGATATTTCTAAAGCATTTGATAAAGTGTGGCATGGGACCCTTCTGCTCAAACTTATTGCTTTTGGTGTTGGTGATATCTTCTCTCGATTTATATCGAGTTTTCCCAGGGATCGCGTTATAAAAGTTGTTATAGACGGGATCTCATCTAACAAGTACAAGATAAACTCAGGGGTACCGCAAAGCTCCACTCTTTCTCCTACCCTATTCCTAGTCTTTCTTAATGACCTCCTATATCAAACTTCCACTACGCATTACAGGGACCAGCACTCAGTGGATGACCCCTACACATGCGATGCATTGTGCTGGAACTAGGAAATCAGGTTATGGGAAGGAGGATAGAGGGAGTAGTGTGAATGGACATTTGACTTGAATTTTCCCACGTCATACGTGACAGGAAAGACCTCGGCAGGGAGTTTGTTCCACATACGCGATGTTCGGCTGAAAAATGAGTTCTCCCTGTAATGCGTAGTGCGGTTCGCTGCCAAGTTGACCACAAATGGATGTGCTCTTAATGATGAACGCGTCGTGCGTGTGAATGATCGGGTTTCGGGAACAAGTTCCCTGATTTCATCAGAACACATCCCATTATAGTAACGATAGAACAACGAAACACACCCCACGTTTCGACGATGCTCAAGAGAGTCAATAGAGTTGGTTACCCTACTGTCTCTTATGAGTTTCTTCGCTCTCTCCTGGACACGGTCGAGTAATTTCAAAATAGTCTTTGAAGCACCGGCCCAAATATGAGATTTGTATTCCATTTTCGGTCGGATGTAGGCGGTATAATTAGTGAGGAGATCAGATGGGGTGAAGTATGTCTTGCACCGTCTTAAAAAACCGAGGCACTTGAATGCTTCTTTTGATACCTGAAAAATGTGCTCAGTCCATCGAACATCGCACTGAATTTTCATGCCAAGGACATCAAGAGCTTCTGATTCCTCGATGTTTATACCGCCCATAATTATGAATATAAACAGAGCTTTTTGAGTAAATATATTCACTTTCCTATATACATACGTATGTTTGAATTAATTTAAGACTATATTTATGGGGATATTTATTGCATATTCCTTTTTATTTTATTTGTTAGTGCTTAAACATATGTATTATAATAATGATAATGATCTGCATTGCAAACTTTTTTTACAGCAATATTGCAATTTCGTACAGCGTAACACTTGTGACTGATGATATTAGATGTTTGCTTTCCATTATATTTCAATATGTTATTACACTTCTCACATATCACCACTCCATCAATAAGCCTACTACGTCATTTTCAATTTGACAGAAAATATCCCAAAATTTACATCTGCTTTGTTTATTTTAAACAATACGAAAAACACCATTTTAAATATTTTTTATTATTTCGGAGTTCATCTCGAGAACTTATTTAAAACAAATTAAAGCACTGATTTTGCACTATGCAATCAACTTATCATTGAGCTTTTATGAATCATTTGAATGCTTTGCATACAAATCAAAACACAGTTATAATTTTTGATTTGGTATTGCTAACGGCATTTAAAAAGTGATTGAGAGAATGACAAGCAATTGTGAGAGCGCAAGCACTGTAAGAAATATTATTAGACATGTTGATGATTGAAAACAAAAGAAAAGCAGTGAGTTCATACATATAAAAAAAAAGTGAATCAACTCATGTACATCTCTGTTGTATATGCATGTATCCTGAAGGAAGACTGTGGTGAAGTATCTCCTAGTCACCACTTATGTCGCATAAATTGGTGATATTGTCGAAAAATCGTCAAAACTTTTTACTTTGAAGTTTGCGGGTAGAAATTTTTGACAGCTGAAAAACAATGTTACTCCTCTTTGGATTTTTTTAATTGTAATTGAAGTATTGTGCTGGAAATATAGGAAAGTGATAGTAGGAGAAACGACAGGAGGTGAAGCTTAGTTAATTATTTTGCAGCTCTGCTTTTGCACGTTATTTGTTTATACTCGTAGCAGTGCTGAAGCTTCGGTTTAGTAGCCATTTCTTTTTTATTATTATTTTACTTCGCCGGTGCTACGCAATACCGACGAAGGAGGGCGTTCTGATGTGTGTCTCTGTGGATTGGATACAGCTGAAGCCGTTACTGTTCAGTGACGAGTGACTATGGCTTCGCCACTGAAACCTTGCGACAACAACTGACACAAAGTCACACAAATGCTCATCAGAAAAAATGCTAGATGTTTTTAAGAGTCTGAAACTGTAGTTGAACCCAAGAAAAGTTATTCGTTTTGTAGTCAACGTGCAGATTACTTCGACCATCACCACTCTCCTTCCTTAATATGCTCTTTACCTTATTTCTGTACCTACAGTAGACCCTGCAATTCTGTTCATTAGCATTCTCCTGAGTGCTGGTTCAAGATAAAAAAAATATAGTGAAACCTCACCTAACGGACACCTCCCATAACTAGACAAACTTTGTAGAACCGAGATTTTTTATCAGTTTTTCAGTACAAAATATATTCTCATAACCGGACACTCTATTAGTCGTTCGCGGACAAATTGTGCGCAAAAAGCCTCTCATAAGCGGACAGAAGCGTTAACTTTAATTAATTCGCAGTATTTCTTCATTTTTCAACTCTGCTTCATATTTCCGTAAATGCCATTGAAAATTCTGATTGCCGTGTTAACACGAATGTACATACTCATGTGTTGGGGATTGCATAGAAATTGCTGTATATTTGAAGAAATTATTTGCTTAGATCGTATTGTCACTTTGAGAGTCACAAAATGACGCAGAAAAAAATATTTTATCAATTAAAAAAATGCAAATTACATGTACTTGATTCCTTAAATACTTGAGATTGCCGGTTTGAAGTACATATTTTACTTTTAAAAACATTTAAAATAATTTTGAAACTCAAAGGCTCACATGGAACCGATCTAGGTTAAAGCAATCAATTATAACATAAAGAAAATATTTAAAATAATAAATGTGTACCTCTGATAAGCGGACACCTCTTATAAACGGGCAAAGATACCGGGACGGTGATTGTCCGCTTATGCCAGGGTTCACTGTACTCCCACTGCAATTATTATTTTTATATTTATATTAAATATGAATTTTATTTACTTTTTATAATTCCAGCTCAATGAATTAGCTCTTCTTTGGTAATTTTGTTCTCATTTTTGTTTTAAATACAGAACATAAAATTATTTCAGTTAATAAACTGGGAGTTTTATTTATTACTAGCTAAAACCCGGCGCGCTTCGCTACACTTATTTAAATTAAAAACATTCAATGTAAAGCATATGTTTAATTAAAAATTTCATTTCTACCAAATTTAGAAGATTTTGCTTTAACACTTTCCACGATCTGCAGAAATCAATATTTAGTTTGTATGGGAGGTTGTCGAATACCTACCAGTTCTTGACTGATGCTTTGTTTTAACTACAAATATATTTGGACTATATTCAGAAACTGTCACTTTGACCGTTTTAAAGATATGCAAAAATAAATAGATCAAGTTTTTGAAATTTCTATAGCCTAGAGTTCCTTCCACATATACAGAGATATACTGTCAAAATTTCACGAAAATCTGTGCAGCCGTTTAGCTGTCCATAAGGCACAAATACACATACACACATACATATATGCTAACATGTCATTTTATATATAAGAAGAAGATGCCCATTTGGCATCCCTAATATCCATTTTGTTCTATTCACCCATGAGTTGAGTGATTTATGAAACTACTTCGTGTATGTATGTATGCTATTTTAATGACATGTTAATTACATGTGTATTTTCATAAGTTGTTATTTTAAGGATTCTCTATATTAGGATGATGTTTCAATTCGGGGCATGGGATGGTAATTTCTGTTCTTGGAACAGTACTCAGGCGATGCCCCTTACGTATCCATTGCACCGGAAATGTTTGGAAAGGTAGAGAAGCAGAAGGTGGCGAACTGCTAGCAATAGATCTCCATTCTTGCACAACTCTGCAGTTACGCAGTTACGCAATTATATATTATTATTTTTTTTTATAATTTCTAAAGTTGAAAAGTGCACCACCCGGACTTGAGAAAAAGAATTAAATATGTGCACCTTTTTTTTTTTTTTTTTTTTTTTGGCGTGTGAGGCAGGGTTGAAAATGCCTTCGCACTTACACAGACCGTCGTCCTCTGCGTCGAGTGGTGTTGCCACTAAAAAATTCCCTCCTCCTCCTCTGGGTAGATTCCTCCACGGAACCGCTTTCCGCATTACTTCGGGAAGGCCCAGAGCCACGTCCCAATCAGGACCACTCTCAATCACCCACGTCTGGGTCCGCCAAGTTTGCAGCCGGCGCCATGGCCCCGGCCCGTATCGCCTGGTCCCCGTCAGAGGGGGCCCCGCTATGCAGCAGCGCATCGAGGTCCCTCTTCTTCCTCCGCAGAACGTATCCCACGTACTGTGCCACAGCGTCCCAATTGTCTTCACAATCGAGCATCCTCCCTATCACGGTGGCAGGAGCGAACCCGACAACCCGCTGCGCCATTGCACCCCTCTCAGCATGCCACCTGGTGCAGTCGAAGAAAGTGTGTTCTGCATCATCATCCGTAATACTACAGTAAATGCAGTCGGGACCATCTGCCCTGCCCATCCGGTACAGGTACTTTCGAAAGTATCCGTGGCCCGAGAGGAATTGTGTCAGGAAGTAGTTAACTTCCCCAAATTTCCTCCGAATCCATACTTCCACGCAGGGGATGAGCCTTGCCGTCCACCTGCCGACCGTGTCCGCGGTCCACCTGTCCTGCCATCGCCGGACAGTTTGGGGTCTCAGACCAATAGCACCAACACCAGGGTCCTCCCCCCTCGAGTTCCAAGCCTCCCACCGCTCGCGCGCCAAGAGGTCTATGGGTATTTCCCCACATATCACCAGGACCGAAGCGCCCGAGACCGTGCGGTAAGCCGAAGCAACCCTAAGGGCCGCCGTCCGCTGTACCGCCTCGAGTACCCTGCGTTTGGTTCTCTCACCCAGTACATTTCCCCAAATCTCGCTCCCATGCAGCAAGATCGACTTCGTGACCGCCATAATCAGCCTCCTCTTGCTCTGTGTCGGGCCTCCGACATTCGCCATGAGTCTGCTCAGCATGCCAGTCATCTTCGCCGCCTTAGTCGCCACATGCCGTATTTGGGCCCAGTAAGTCAGCCTACAGTCGAGTCTGACGCCCAAATACCTTATGGCACTCTGGGTAACCAGAGACACATCCCCTATCTGCATGCCGACATCGAGTGGTATGTGTGCCCGCGTCATCAACATCACCTCGGTCTTCTCCCCGGCCAATTCCAAGCCGTGGTCCTCAAGCCACATCCGGGTCCTAATCATGACCCGGTTCAGCTTCCCCCTGGCGTCATCCATATCCCGCGCCAAGATCACCGCCGCTATATCATCCGCGTATCCCACGAGCTGAGCATCCTCGGGCATTTCCACCCCAAAGATCCCATCGTAGGTTAGATTCCATAGGTCCGGGCCCAGCACAGATCCCTGGGCCGCGCCGGACGTGATCGTCCTGCTCCTCCGCCCCGTCGGCGTATCGTACAACAGTACCCGATCGTCCAGATAACTACGGAGAATTCTATACAAGTATCCGGGAATACGAAACCTCCCCCGTAGCGCCTCTAGAACATCAGCCCATCGTAGGCTGTTGAAGGCATTCCGAACGTCGAGTGTTGCCAGGACAACTATGCGCTTCGGATAATAGCGCCTCTCGCTCTGAGCGCGCTCGAAGCACTCAACCACATCAGCAATCGCCCCGAGCGTTGACCTGCCTGAAGCCATGCTGTCTATCCGACAGCCCCCCAGCCATCCTCACGGCCTCCGCCAGCCTTCTTTGCAGTAGCTTCTCCAGCAGCTTGCCGGCACCATCCAACATACAAAGTGGCCGATAAGCCGATGGCTGGGTCGGATCGCCCCTGCCCTTGCTAACAAGCACGAGCCGCTGTGTTTTCCAGCGTCTTGGGAAGACGCCCTGGACTAAACAAGCATCATATACCGGAAGCAATGCTTCCGGCCTGCTCTCAGCCAGGATCTTGAGCACCTCCGACGGTACCCCATCCGGGCCAGGGGCTTTCCCCGTCCTAAGAGCCCCGGCGGCGATCCTCAGCTCCTCCCCGGTAAAGGGCGGTGGAACCTCATCATCGTAGGGCCCACGTTCGCCAACCAGCGGAGGGTGTGTGGGGAACAGGCCCTCCACAATCGTATCGATCCGCGCGCCGTCCAATTGCACCCCAGTGCGGCTCGCGCCCAATTTTCCCGCCACGATCCTATAGCCGAGTCCCCATGGATCACGGTTCAGGTCGCTCCGAAGTTCCTCCCATTTCGCCCTCTTGCTCGCCATAATCGCGCGACGCAACGCCCCGCGGGACCGCTTGTACTCTTGGGCCTCCAGTAGAGCCTCGCCGGCCCGCCTAGCCCTAGTATAGACCCTCCTATTGCGGAGGCAGTCACGCCTGAGTCCAGCAATCTCCGGGGTCCACCAGTACACAGGTCGCCTCCCCGCCCTTCGCGACGATCGGGGCATCGATGCGTCGCATCCACGGACAATGCGCCGCATCATAGCAACCGCCAGGGAGTCAGCGTCCCCCCCACCGTCCAAAACCATAGTACCGTCGAAACCGGCCAAGAACGACCCGCGGTCTAACCTCGCGACGTTCCATCCACGCGCGCCTCTCCCACCGTGCGACCGCGCGACGCCCGCCTCCGATACTATCCCAAATTCAATATACTGGTGATCACTCCCAGTATATTCCTCGAGTACCCTCCATCCTTCGATCATCCCAGACAGATTCTCGGATACCAAAGTGATGTAAGGAGTGGTGAACTCGCACCCCGGCCGCCTGAAGGTAGTCGCACCGCCAGCGTTCATGACCACCAGGCCCAACCTGGCCGCCATATCCAGGACGCACCTCCCCCTCGTGCTCGTCACCGGATCACCCCACTCCACAGCCCTGGCTTTGAAATCACCGGCCACCACAAAGGGTCCGGCCATACCAGCCAGAGCGTCCTCGATAGCGGCCATCTTCGCCCTAAATCGCGCCACGTTATCGCCAGGAGTGAGGTAACAGCTCACCAGCACAAAACCGCCGATCCGAGCCCACGCATAGCCGCACCCGATCCCGTACCGCGCAACCGCGAGTTCACCGCCGCCAGGTAGCCAGAGCGCCGCCGTACCCGTTTCGTCCCCGAGCCAGAACCCCCGGTGCATCGGACCGTATTGTTCGCTGATAACAACCACGTCCGCGCCCCTCTCGGCAACCATCTGCCATAGCAGAGCATCCGCCGTCCTGCTCCTGTGCATATTCGCCTGGAGCACCCTCATCTGCGGGATAGCGGGCAGCCCTTCGAGCCCGGCAGGTGGTCAGTCCTACCGCGCCCCGCCCCCGAGCACAGAACGCACTTGGGGACCGCTGTGCAGTCCCTCATCTTATGTCCTGCTCCTCCGCACCTTATGCACAGTTGCCTCCTGTCTGTCCCAGTACACTTTGCCTGGGTGTGTCCCGCCCCAAAGCATCGATAACACCTACCGACACTCTCGGACATCCGCATCGCAGCCCTGATCCAACCGACACGCACGTAGCCAATATCGATCAGTTTCGCGGCGCCCTCCACCGATAAAGTAACGTACGCCCGAACCTGTTCGCGCACATCCGGTGCCGTCACCCTCACGCGTAGCTGCTCTTCGCGCCCGGCGAGCAGACCACGGACCGCCTTCTCTACCTCCTCCACGACCGTCAAGGAGTCAAGACCCCGCATCTCCACGGTCGCGCTCGGTCTTAATTCCGCGACCGACTCTGTCTCGCGGACAGCGTCCCTCAGACACCGTACAAACTCCGGGTCAATCCTGTCGCCCCTCCCGAGTTCCAACAGGATGTCACCGGCCCCCGTCCTCCTGACGGACCGTACCCCCTTCGCGTCGCCCGACACGCTGCCACGCAGATCCTTCAGCACACCCGCATAGGTGTGCCCCACCGCGGGCTTAATGAGCACCGCCTCAGGCTTCGCACGCCTAGGTCGCCACCGACGGCCCGCGGGAGGTGCCCTCCCATCGTCCACCGCCGGGGTCCCCAAACCCCGTCTCTTCCTCCTTCTCCCCGAGGTGACTGTCCTCCAATCACCATCCCCGGTCGCAGGAGTTGCCCCGAGGGTCCCATCCGGCCCCTCCGCCCTGGCCCTCTTGGATCCGCCAGTGGCAGCCGGGCTGGCAGTCGCCCGCTTGGCAGGTGCAGCCCGTTTCGCAGGGGCAGGGGCAGCCGGACAGCCAGCAGCCCGCTCATCGGCGGCACCCGGGCCCCTAGGCCGTCCGGCGGGGGCACTCGGGCCCTTGTGCACCTTGAGAGTAATAGACTTAACTGAGGCTCTTCTGTGTGATATTTGCTCAGCTTGAGCATACTATAGGTTCAAAATAAAGCCTTGTTAGATTAATTCACAATAGAGCATATATTTATTTGCATGAACAATCATTTGCCACACTGTTCAACTTACCTTGAGCAAGTCAAAGAAATAATGAAATCAATATGCGTACATACCTGCAAAGACAAGAGACAAAGAAAAATAATAAGTTAATTAAAAGTTTCATCATACAGTATTTAACGAATACAAATGAATAATTGTGTAATCGCGTTACTTACGCATACACACTCACTAACGGCAAAGATTCTTAAGAAAAACGCCTCAATTATATGAAAAAATATATATAAATATATTGTAATCAATATCGAGCATAAATACCACAATAAACCACAGCGCACTCAAAATAAGATTAATGGAAAAATTACAAATGGCCTGAAGCCACAGACAGTTTTCGCACTGCGAACTTAAACTGAACTGAACTGACAAAACAAATGGAAACAAATGGAAAAACTACAACAATTGCAAAATAAAAAAATTAATATTTGTATGGAATTGAATAAGAGAGGAAGAAATTACAGAAATAAAAAATTGAGGAAATAAAGAAACTTCAAAGCCAAACTAAACAATGTTTGGAACGGTAGAGAAAAAATCAAAAAAATTAAAAATTATTTAAAAAAAAGGAGCAAAAATAAATAAATTACAACCGGTGTTTAAAGGAAAATAGGAAGAGACCCCTGAATGAACAAAAGGTGTGCGGGAAAATTTCTAACATTTCCAAAAAGTAAGAAAATTCTAACGTTGTTCTTATTGCACTAGCGATGAAGTTTACAATTGAATTTTTGTTGAATCAAGGCGAGAAAGACTATTGGCAAAATAACTACAGTCTAATTTGAAAATTTTCCAGGAGAGCAAAAATACTTTTAAAATGGTGAACAAACCTTTTTGGCACACATTTAAAGAAAAGTAAAATACAGTCGAACTTCCCTATAGTGAATCTCCACGGGGACAGACATCTATTTCACTATATAGAAACTTCATTATACAGAAATATTTTTTTTTTGTTTCTTATTTATTAAAATAATCAGGAATTTTTGTTAGAACTGCATTTTTCCATTTTTCTTTATCAATAAAATCTTCAATTACATTAAGACATTTAAATACATTTGTCGGAATGTTGCTCTCCATCTCATCTGATACAGCAGTTTGTATTCAAAGACTTTCTAAAACACTGCTTGGAATATCTTCATCGGACGGAATGCCCATGGTTTGCACATCAATATCTACACTGAGATAGTCTTCAAATGATGCATCGATGTTAGCTACTTTTCTAAATGAAGCCTGTAGAACAACTAAATCTGACAGTGGAAGAAAATCTACTTCATCCCAATTACTTGTAGTTTGAAAATGCATATCATCTTTTGAAAATCCTGCCTTTTGGAAGCAATTTTAAATAGTCTCTGGATTAACATAGATATTCCACACTGTGCTTAAATTTCGAATAGCTTGAAGCAAATCTTTGGCTATTACAGGTTTGTTTTCTTCCATTTGTGACAATATGTTCATCAAAATTCGTTTTCTGTAAAGTTGTTTTATATTGTAGATTACGCCTTGGTCCATTGGTTGAACAAGACAAGACATATTGGGAGGAAAGTAGACAAGTTCAATATTTTGTAGTTTAGCTTTTACGTCCTTTGGATGCGTAGTGCAGGTGTCAACAAAAAGCAGAACCATTCTTTTTTGTGAAGCAAATTTTTGTCCAGCCCTAAAATCCATTTGGATAAAATTTCTCCTGTCATCCACGATTTTTTGTTGAAATCATAATCCACATCTAGAGATTTTATTCCTTTAAATCATCTAGGGTTTTTAGCGTATAGGTTTATAACGAGCAGTTTTAGTTTCTCCATACCAGTCATATTTCTTCCTACTAGGACAGTTATTCTTTCTTTGCTCTGTTTTCCACCAAAGCATTTTTCATTTTTGAATGCTAGTGTTTTGTTTGGTAAGCACTTGAAAAACAAACCGGTCTCGTCGGCATTGAAGATGTCATTTGCATCATATTTTTCAATTAATCTTGGCAAAACGTTCCTTATCCATTCATCACGTTCTCCTAAATTGGCGTCAGCGTTTTCCCCACACAAAATTTTTCCAACAATATTATGTCGTTTTTTAAATTTATCTAACCATCCAGTACTTGCTTCGAAACTTTCGTGTCCCAAAAAATCAGCAAATTCTTTGGCTTTTTGCTTCAATAATATTCTAGATAATATTCTTAGAACGAGCGGCCGTAACACATGCACTATATGGAGTTCAATATATGGAGACAAAAACACACGTAAAATGTATTTTCGTTTCCAAAATTTTGTTC
Source organism: Dexiosoma caninum (assembly GCA_963924685.1). Lineage (NCBI taxonomy): Eukaryota > Metazoa > Arthropoda > Insecta > Diptera > Tachinidae > Dexiosoma > Dexiosoma caninum. The sequence goes on along the minus strand of OZ004727.1, from coordinate 47,315,923 downwards.
ATTGCAAAGAAAAATTCACTGTATGGAAATTCATTATACGGAGATCAAAATACATTGAAAGTGGAAAGAAAAAGCTGTGTTATTGATTTTAGTTCATATTAATAAGAACTTCATTGTATAGAAGTTCACTATAAGGAAGTTCGACTGTATATTGAAGAAAAGTTACTTCGTCAACCGAAATAAGTTGATTTTTCATATACAATAATATTTCAAACATCGTAGAGACATGTCGATAAGATCGAAAGACGCGCATTGAAAATTTACCTTTATGATAAAAAATCAATTCTATATCGAGGTTTTCTGAATTTATGTTATTTTAAGTTGTTTTCCTTAAATTTATTTTAATGAAATTTTTTGTTAATAAAAAGAAATATTGTGTAGCACCGGCGAAGTAAAATAATAACTAAAAATGTTTACTAAAACGAAGCTTCAAAATTTAAAACGTCACCTTGACATGAGAGACGCTACAACACTGCTATAAAAACAAATAACGTGCAAAAAGCAGTGTTGGTATATACAGAAGCTTCAGCTCTTACGATCCCTTTCCACCAGTTCCAGCACAGTGCACCGCATGTGTAGGAGCCAGCTCCTGACTGCTGGTCCAAGATAAAAAAAAACTAAAATAAAAACTAATTTCGTGATGTTACTTTTATTTAATACTCAGGCAATGATTGTCTGCCTGCTATGTACAATGTATGATACCTAATATAGGGAAGGGTAGTGATAGAGACGACAGTTGGTGAAGGGATAAACAAAGGAAAGCTTCATTATCTTCACAACTCTTTTCCAAATGCTACTTAGTTTATTTTGAATTTTCGTAATTCTCAAACATATTTTGAGAGTTTTTTTTATAAACATGTGAGATTTAGCTTTTTCAAAAATGTCGTTGAAGGTATAAGCACCAACGAAATGTACATTAACAGGCCTGTTCTGCAAACCACTTTTTGTCAAAGTGATTTGAAATCACGGAAATGGTGCTCTGCACACAAAAATTTTAATAATCTCGTGATTTGAAATCGTCAGCTAAATGACTGACGATTTGAAATCACTTGCTTATTTTTTCTATGTATTTCGTTTAAAATTTAATAAAAATGCTATAATATATTTCATGTGATTTGTTTTCTATTTATTTTTGTAATAAAATTGGGTTTGCTACATATAAAAACTTAAATATGAGCAAATTTGTAAGAACACTGCTTTTTTTTTGTAAATAATTGTTTAGCAATGTCGTGGTTTACATTTACTTTTTACCAGTCAGCTGGTTAATTTTTTCGAACATGTTTTTGAGGTTGCCAAAGTAACACAGTCTTTAGAAGTCATGTAAATATATGTTCTGTATTTAAGACACATTTTATATATTGTTGTATAAAAAATCACTATGCTCAAATTTCGTTACTGAAAACACTGGCAACTTCGCAATTATACATATGTACATACATATGTAGGTATTTTGTTGTGTAATAAAAAATTTATGGTTTGTAAAGCTTCACGCTCTTTACTTAAATGATGCTTTCTTAAAGCAATTATTGACAATAAACTAGCTCCTGACATTTTTATATTATTTATTTCATGTAATATTTTAATTCATAATGCAAAAATATAAAGAAATATAAAACATCAGCTGTTTTCTCGTGTTTTCGAAAAATTAAAACCACGCCGAAAAATGTAAAATCGCGTGATTTACAGAACAGCTTCAAATTGTCGGCGTGGTTTCAAAACGGTTCGTGATTTCAAATCACGTGGTTTGCAGAACAGGCCTGATAGACTGGTTTAGCCATGCAACAAGTGTATATAAATAATCGTAACTTTAATAAATAGAAGTTTGTCTGAAATACCATCGAAATTTGTAATTCGTTTGAAAGACCTATTGATGCCAGTATGTGTGAAATATAACATCGTTCAAATGTCCGCAACGGCTTTTAGGCCGCTGTGGTTTGTGGCATATTTGCCTACAACTGCGACTTAAGAAAACTCCACAAGAAAAAGTCTAACGGGGTCAAATCGCATGATCTCCCCGGCCATGCCCTAAAATCGCTCGTGCAGGATACCCAATGTCGCATGAACTGTGTGGCACGTACCGCCGTCCTACTGAAACCACATGTCGTTGGTGTCCACATCATCTAATTCAGACCAAAAGAAGTTTCTAATCATCGTCCTGTCGGTAGGACGACTATGGCGACCGTAAAATGGGCAAAGTGCTCATGATAAAACAATGTTGAATGACGTGTTGTTGAATGATATATCCGTCGATGCTTATGATGGCCGTTATCAACTGTCCCTGTTGGAAGACCCTGTATATGTAAATACACCTATACATAAGCAAATGGTGTCAATTTGAAGTGATAATTTGAAATTCAAGCGATCCAAGAAAAAGTTCAAATAAGATTTCAAATTAACAAGAGTTTAATGCGATACTAAAGTAAATGATATAATTTTTTTTTTAATTTACAAACACATCCAAATTATGGAGTGAAGGAATGATAAACTTCAGATTATAGAACGTCGACGAGCAAGATGTCATTTCTATTTATAGAGCAATGCATCTTAACTAAAATAAATGAATATTTTGTTTTTATTTTACATTTTCCATAAAACACAGCACACTAACATAAGGGTGGCGATGGTTGTGTTAGTTAGCACGTTGACTACAAAACCAAAAGTCCTGGGTTCAACCCCAGTTTCAGACTGAATTATTTTCTGATGTGCATTAGTGTGTCTTTGATTGTCAGTTGTTGTCGGAAGGTTTCAGTGGCGAAGGCATAGTCACTGGTCACTGAACAATACCGGCTTCAGCTGATAGCAATTCACAATCACATCAGAACGCCCTCCTTCGTCGGTATTGTGTAGCACCGGCGAAGTAAAACAATAATAAAAATGGATACTGAACCGAAGTTTCAGCACTGCTACGAGTATAAACAAAGAACGTGCAAAAGCAGAGCTGTAAAATAATTAATTAAGCTTCACCTCCTGTCATTTCTATAAAAAAAAAAGAAATTAACATTATAAAACGTAAAGCCGAAAAAAACAAATTATAACATGTCTGCCTTCAAGATGACGCATCGCCAACAATGCTCCAAAGTTGATACACATTGTGGTATTGGCGTCGGTAGTATGACCCTACCTTTAGAATAAAGCCGTAATAACCCAGCAGTCCGGTTACTCATTACAAATTGAAAGCCATCCGATTGTATAATATTATGTCAATAGGGAAAATAAAACGAAAATAGTTAAGCCCCTACAACTCGCATCTGATTCGGATTTGTCTTTTTCCCATCCAATTGTAAAGTTAAATGTTTATTAGAAAAGACGATCAAAACAAACACAAATAAAAATTTTGCATCGCATTACCATCTGATTTGGATTGCTTTGTAATGTATCATATTGTCATTTCGTTTTAATTATGAATTTTGTTCTTTTTTCTGAAGTAATTTTTCCGTTATTCTTTCTTTTTCATTTTTATTATTATTCCAAAGTAAAATTTGTATCAAGTTCATAAGTGTTTTAAAAGTGAAGTGTTGGCGGCATTTTTTGTGGTAATATAGTTATAAATTATTAAATAAAAATAATTAAAAAAGGTAAGTGACTGTTTTATTTTTATTTATGTATTAATTTATATACATATGTATGTATGTTTTGTATTTTTATTTGTTGTAAAGAATAAAATGAGTGGATTTAGTAAATATATATAATAGTAATAATATATATAATAATATATATAACAATAAAAAATTAAAATATTGAAAAAAAAAATGAAGTTTCTAATTTAATTATGCAATAGTTAAAATTCATTCCAAGATCAATGGCATTCAGATACATCTTATTGCACTCCGAATTCACCATAATAGTTGGACCCATCCAACATTCGCTTACAATGTATATTGTGTTGGACCCATCCAAACTTTGCTTACTATGTATATTGTGTTGGATAATTCTTACAGCCTAGGCCATCGCTGTGTAAATGTAAATAGAAATTGTATACATACATTGGAAGGGTCTTGCTTACATTGTCATTGGTCTCAAATCGAAAATGTATGTAGCAAAAAGTTCACTGGGAAACAATATACTCAATATCCAACATACTCGATCATTGTACAGAAATCAACAGGGGATGGTGATCATTGCTCTTGCGGCGTAAATGCCAGTAATCACCACTAAAAATATTTATGTGTCTGTGATTACCTGATTAGGCCATATAACAAGAAACCGCTATCTCCTCTTGGACTAAAAATTCAGCTTACTTAAACCTAATAATTTGACCTATTTGTTTCTACTGTGCACATGTATTCCCAACATTAAGTTCGCATAATCATTGTCATTTGTACTTTGTTTTTTTTGGAAAAACCAAACCGAAATTATTCCAAAATGTCTTTTTTTAAGGAATCCAAAAAGTTTATAAGCATCTCATTTCCAACCATTTAGCAAAAAAGAAACATAGACAATGAAATATCTAGTAAAGAAGAAAAATATCAAGTAAAGAAAAATTTTAGTAAAAAATTTCTTCTGGTATTATCGGATGATATTAAGGAAGCTGGAGCTGGCTGCCTGACTATCAGGCTCATTGGCTTGATTGCAGCAAATGCGTCTGTTATCTGCGCACGCGAGTGCACAACAAATATCAACTGGCCATGACCACCTTTAATGAAACACGATAAAAAAAAGACAAGAAGAAAAAGCAGCGACCAGCAGCAGCGGCTTAAATAAATAGAAGTCATTAGGAAATTGTTAAGAAACAATTCCGCAGCTTACAAACAACAACGAAAAATAAGACAAAAAACAATTCGAAATATAAGAAAAGCCAACAAAGAAAAATATTTAATGAAATACAATGAAATAAACTACAAAATTAGTTGCCACTACCATCAGCAATTTTAGCCAAAAGATGTGAACAATGAGCAGATTGTACCCTCCTCAGAGTTTGTTTGAAACCGTCAATATACTGTACTTGATGTGCTGTGATGTTTTTAACTTTATTTTTTGTCAGTTTTCGTATGCCATACTTGCAATCTGCAACGCAATCTTGCACTGGACGATTACAGTTTAAAATTATTTGTACGTACTTATGTGGAGTTTGTGGTTGTGTTTTTTTTAGTGTCAATGTGAATTAATTTTTACGGATGTCTGGTGATTGAAAATATGGGCAATTTTTCTTTGCTTAAAGTAATGCGGATTCACTTCCTAAACAAATATTATGACACGGACATTGACAGGGTCTCCTTACTGCGTTTAAATGCTAAAAGTAGAATTAATGCAATTCACTGGTAATGATACATAAACAATGTTAACAAATTTGGAGCAATAATAATAATAATGGCTGTTGGCAAGCAGAAATTCTTTCTGTTTTTATTTTAGTTAATGAGGTGGGCCCTCAAGCTGTTATTGGAGTGAATTTTTCACACAAGCTGTAGTTTCTTTCCGACAGTGTTTCATTTGTTTTGAGGGATTTACCTTTTTGTTTTTCTTACTTTTTATATGAACAAAAGTACAATTTAGTAGCAATTAGTTGAATTTCGTTCGATAACCGCCAGAGAAGGACAAAAATCACTTTTTATGATTTTATCATACATGAAAATTTTTTATTCGAATATGTTTTATTCATACCATGTTGCGAACAGAGTCACCACATTCTAAAATAACAAAAAAACAAAACTTGAGGTTAAGGTGTGACTCACAATTAATATTGTACATTATGGTTGGACCACCCTTTATATTTATTATTTCTTATTAATAGAATACGAGAATTATATCCCCGTTAAATTCTTCATTAATCAAGCTTAAAATTTAACATCTATAACTTATTTTATTGGTTTAATTTTTTATTTATTAATATACATAGTGACTATTTTTGCTTTTGAAGAACGTTAAATATATATTTTAAGTGGAACTTATATGTTATTTAAACTATGCAAAAAAAGTTGTAGAAAATTAACTTCATTTTCTAGCTTGAAATATATTTTAAAGTTCTTTGTAGCCTTTTTTCGGACGTTCTTTAGCTTAATGGTATTTTAGAATCTGGTCACACTGTTCACATATGTTTCCTCATTTACAGCATCACTACATATGCATCTGCTTTAATTGTTTGATTTTATTCAAAATCGAAATACTTGTCGTTGATGCGAACGAATACTTTTGCTTTTGTATTTCATTCTTCATTAAAATGAAACGACACATGAGTAAAATCAGAGAGCCAACATCAACCGAATGATTGAAATAATTAAAAAGCCGCAGCGAATATGTGTGAATTCATTTTTTTATTGTTTGAATACAAAGGCATATTTTTGGGCTGTTAATTACGTAAGAATTTCATTCCAATCATACTTTGTCGATCTCTGATAACCGTATCACACAACTGATGCTGAACTAAGAAATTTAATCGAAAAATTTAAGTGAACTGAGTCGTTATAAGGCATAAAAATGCCAGTGCACATTCATCTCTGTTGTCCAGCTGAAAATATTGCAGCTGTAAAGAAAACATCCACATTAAATGTCATTGAAAATTTAACCATAACAATTTATATGTAGGTGTAATAGAGCACTCCGCGATAGGGATAGATATAACAAGTTCCATTCAAAACGTATGTTAAAAGAATCTGCAGATATCAATTTGCAGGGTCGCAGAGATGCCACTCGATTTAGATTACAGGCGTACAAGCAAAATTCCAAAATAAAATCATTCAAATTAACAAAGGGTAAGAAAATGACATGAAACAAAAGGAACCCAGAGGATAAAAAGCAATGAAAAAGCACACTCAGTTGTGTCGTGGTTGTGATGAGTAGAGCCAGCAGTCAGTCAGTCACCCAGCTAAACAAGCAACAACAGTCAAGGCAATCGCCCAGTGGAGTGCATTGAATCCAATTGTTTGTAAATGGCGCATGTTCTCCGTTTAGTCCATGTTCTCCGTTTAGTATATTTGTTTTGATGCTTTTTCTTCTCCGTTCGTTTGCTATGCTTTATTTGACTTTCTCAAACTGCACCTTTTAAGTTTCTAAAGGTTCTAATGACATTGACTTCTACGTTTGATGTTGCCTTTTTTTAACACCAAATTCGATTTACATTAAACGAAAAAATAGTGGTAATGTTTTATTTAATACTTTTGAAGTGTATTATTGTACAAAAATATATATTCGTATGCATATGTGCGTTCATTGGTAAATGTAGAAACAGAAGGCATCCAAGCAAAGTATTTAAGTTGCAGTAACTACTGGGGTGATTCCGTAGTCCAGTGCATGAGCACTAGTCTTATCAAAATGGTAGTGCGGGTCCGATTGCCGCCTAGACTCTGGTATTAAAACTTGCCTACGCTCTGGTCTAAGTGGGGCCTTCTCTTTCGGCGAAGGTCCGCCACCTAACCTAATTGCTGGAAACAAAATTAAACATTTTTTATCCAATTTGGAGAAGTTAAGTTTTTTTGGAAACGGCTCTGACGATTTTCATCACGGTTCTACCATTTTGTAAATGAAAGTGCCTACTTTCCTACAATATGTACAAGTGCGAAAGCCTGTGGTGGCTAGAAAATTTAGCAATATTAGTATTCTACAAGAAAGAAATCATCCAATCCACAGGCTCATCAGAACGCCCTCCTTCGTCGGTATTACGTAGCACCGGCGAAGTAAAATAATTACTAAAAACGGCTACTAAAACGAAAATTCAAAATTTAATAGGTCTCCTTGACATCAGAGACGCTACAAACTGCTACAAAAACAAATAATGTGCAAAAAAAGCAGTGTTGTAAGATAGTGAAGCTTCATCTCCTATAATTTCTCCTACTATACCTTTCCTCTAGTTCCAGCACAATGCTCCGCATGTGTTGGGGTCCTGAGTGCTGATCCAAGATAAAAAAAAAATAAATATATATTTCCCGTTTTTATTTCCCAAATAACAGCTACTTTTATAATAACATGAATAAATATCCAAAAATTGTCCCCTTGTTTTTTCCGGTTTTTAAATTCCCAAAAACGAGGCTAATTTTGTCGACGTTATCTTGTCATACGTTACGTTTAATTTTGTGTACGAAAAAGAAACAGCTGTAATAAAATGTAATTAGAAAAAGGTTGGGTTGGCCAAAAAGTATCAAGGAGCGAAGGAATTTAGGTGGCATCGATACTGTACATACTCGTATATCGATATGAGCAACCGGCTGTTTGCATATCGTCGTTCGTAAATTTTTATGCTCTATATGTACAGGATATTTATTATCAACGAATATGTACGAATATGTATGTATGTATGAACGGCGAACTGATTTCTTAAATTTGCTATTAAATAGTTTTTGAGTTATAAAATAAAATACGAAAAAAAAATTAAACTTCCCACATACCACTGAAATTAAAATAGCACATCACTATGTTAAATTGTCATGTAAAAACTTCAAGAAATTCTGTTTGGTACAGGTTGGAACGCAAGTTTTCATAAGCCAAAAACGAACAGATGTGTTCATGATTTGCGTGGACACCTACACATAACTTATCATTCCACGGTGCTCTCAACACCGAGTGAAATTAAGACGATCACTACCGCCCCCATGGGCACTTGGAAATACAATATCCTGTACTACTACCAGTGCACACAGGTTGCAATCCTAATTTATAGTTATCCCTGGTCTATAAATTACACCTTGCTGAGGTGTTTCGAGCTGTCCAAACTCTGTGTCACATCAGAATGTATTTGAGTCAAGAACGCTTAACCCAGTAATACTGTTTGTTCGAGGCACATTCCGGTGACTACTGTTGAATGGCAACAGCACCTAATTAAGTAAAAGTCGTATCGGAATATATGTGTCAAACTCACATATATCCCGAACAGAACAAAAACTTATCTACCAGCGTATCTTTTGGTGGCAACCACAGCCACTACGAATCCTGTCCCAAACCAGCACACTAACTCCAACTTTTCGGGGTGGACACGAATTACTCACTTAAGAGTACATCAGCCATAAAACCGTAGCACTAGATTAGAATTGAACTGTATTTCTACAGTCACACGGAAATGCAAGCATAACCTCCTCAATATCTAGTAAGATTTCGAAGAGTCGCCTCTTCTGACATCTTCAAACTCCAAGGAAGTTTAAGGTGATGATATACCTTTAGCTAGGTACCGCGGGCTTCCTAAACACCCGCAGGTTTAGACACAAGTTTCCAAACCCTCCTGCGGGGCCAAAAACGCACATTACGTTACAGCAACGTTTAGCTAATTCTCGATTTTCCTCCACGCTCAATATTTATTTGCGAACATACGCAATAACGCCGGCAGAATAGCAAAACAAATTGTGTAATGAACATAAATCAAAAAATATCGCTGTGAATGGTATATAAAAATTGTTTAATACACTAGTCTGCAAATTTGGCAAAAAAAATTGACTGCAGAAACAAAGCATGTTCTTTAACTAATCTGGGTGCGCTCAAATCGAATCTGGCAACACTGTAAAACAGTCAACACTGACAGTACTATTTCACAATTATTAATATGACAGCAGCCCACATGTATTCTAAATCTCCATAATACATGGTGGGCCAGAAGTAATCACCCGGGGCATAAGCAATCAGCCGATGTCTTTTTGCTGAAATTTTATTTAATAAAAACCTTTGGATCTGCATGTATGGTAATCAACTCTGGCGGCGGTCACTTAGCCCATATCATAAGCAGTGCCAAAATTTGTCTTGAAAAAAAAATTACTGCAAAAGAACATCGGGTGATTAATTTGGCCTACCCTGTAGTAGCGTCTAACACGTTGGCTGCCACGTCGCACGTTTTCATGCGACACCCAAATGTTACCCTGGGGCCACGTCGCACATTTTCGTGCGACACCTAAATGTTACCCTGAGGCCTCGTCCCACATTTTCGTGCGACACCTAAATGTTACCCTGAGGCCTCGTCGCACATTTTCGTGCGACACCTAAATGTTACCTTGAGGCCACGTCGCACATTTTCGTACATTTTAATATGGAATTTTACATGGAATTTGGATTCTCTGGCCTGTGGTGAACATTTTTGTGTATTTCCCATGGCCGCTGTGTATTTTTAATGGTTTTTTTTTGGGTAATAAAAAAGTTGGAAAGAAAGATCAGTAGAAAAACAATAAACTTAAAATTAAAATTCAAATTGTTACTGGAGATCAGTGCAAAAATAATGCAGCTAAAATCTAAATTTATCAAAATTAATTCTTCTGGTCGGAATATTTAGGAAAACATTCTACACATAGTTGCGGTTATTGGGGCATATTGGGCAGTAGGTGGTGGTCCTTTTTAAGCTTTTTCTGGCTGCAAAAACTACAAAAACTACGACTTTATTTTGGTCCCTAATTTTGCAGTTATAACGGTTTTTTGTGTCGCACATTTTCGTGCGACGTGGCCCCACAACATGTTTTATGTTCTCTCAGGCCATGTCGCACGAAAATGTGCGACACAAAAAAACCGTTATAACTGCAAAATTAGGGACCAAAATATCGTCGCGAGTAGTCAAAACTTATTTTTGGGCACTAAGAAACAAAAAAGAACAAAAATAAGTTGTTGGCCTCAGGTGACCAAAATTGTTAAATGACATTGCTACTGAACGATCAAAATTCTAAAAAGGCTTTGGCAGCCAACGTGTTAAGCAAGTCAGAGAGATCGTGTGTTAACGATTCAAGCTATTTTTGCTTTATGTGTCGTAAATATTTGGTTAGCAAAAAAGGATATACAATACAATTAAATGCTCCAAATGATGTTCTTCTTTCGCCGCTGCATATAAAATTGGGCCTTTTTAAGAACTTTGCAAGGCTCTGGACAAATATGGTGCAGCATTTAAATATTTGTTTGCGGTTTTTCCTAAAATTCCATATGCTGAAATCAAAGGAGGAAACTTTCAAGAGCATCGGGACCAGTTTTCTTGGAAACAATAGAAGTGAAAACTAGAGACAAATTGTTAATGAATTATTGAAAAATTATCAGGAATTAGGTGCGCGAATGTCAATCAAAATGCATTTTCTTCATTCGCATTTAAATTTTTTTCCACAAAACCTTGGTGCGGCGAGCGACGAACAAGGGGAGCGTTCTCACTAAGATTTAATGAAAATTTAAAGAAATTATCAAGGATTTTGGAACAAAAGCATGCTGGGAGACTACTGCTGGACTCGAATACGTGAAAACGAACCAACAAACTATAAAGGAAGTTCATTTAACGCCAATCACTTTTGAAAATTCATTGATTTTTAAATAAACTATTGATTTTTTATGTAAAAAACGAATAAAAACATTTTTTTTGTATCTTGAAAACCTGACGTGAAAGAGAAAAACCAATTGCAGATTCGAATTCAGCCCACCAAATGGATGTGGATATAAATGGTCGTGCGGTCCACACGTGGACACTGCATATGCCATTAGATATTGACAGTTTAGTACAAAATTATTTTCGAGTTTATTGCACGTGGAGACCGCTAGTAATAATGTGAATGTAAAACGAATTTACTACATGTCAAAATATTGCAACTTTATTTCGTTGCAATAGAAAACAGAAAGAAAATAAAGGCGAATTAAATAATAAGCAGATTTCTTTTTATTTATAGCACCAAAACTTTGCTGGGTTATTTTTTAAAACTAATAACACAAAATTTGTCTTTCCATTGTGCATTTTAATTTCGTTTAAACATATTTTATTCTAGATTTCATATGTTTGTATGTGGAAATGTTTTTCTTTCGGCTTTCGAAAGTTGAGGTAAAATTCCCACGTTTACGAATCATAAATACACTGGTCATTAATCATTTAACTTTTTTATTCTTTAATTTATTTGGTTTTATAGCTGCTGTTCTTTAGTTCTTTTTTGAACAATTCACTTTTGTCTGAATGGAAGTAGAACTTCTTTAAATAGAAAATATTCATGAGAGACACCACCAGCTTTACGTACATTAATACGTATTCTTATCACTGTAGCCCTCTAATGGTTGATCTTCAATTTTAAGTACATATTTCCTTCTCTCTAAGTAATCTACATCGTAGTCGTACAGTTTATGGTCATTCCTGCTAAACAATTGGTAGCTTTGTCGTATACGCATCGCTTAGAAGCAAACTGAAATTAAAGACTAAAACACTCTCTTATAAACATTTCAGTATTTCTTACTACGAAGTTATAAAAGTTAACAATAGATTTTCCTATTAACTCGTAAAACAGTTGAGCATAATTTTCATCATCGCAAATAAACGGACACGCCACAGTCAATTGATTCAATCATACTGTGAGATTACAAAATATTTAACGTAATAAATTTTCACGATCATATCTTCGTTAAACTCCTTTTATAAAATGGTTTTTAATTGTTGTGGTAAAACTTTTCTGAATGTTAATGCTAAGGTCCATGTTACTTACAACACTATAAAACTATGTCAAAAATGGGAAAACGAAAATACAAAGGCACGAGTTCACACTGTGAAAGCCAAATAAAAGTGTCAAAAAGTTAAACTCAATTGGGAAATTAAATAAATATTTATTATCTTGCTTACAAATCAGACTTTTTTACAATTTACAAAAACTCCACTGAGGCAGTTTCCAGAAAACATTTTAAAACAAAATAATTACTGAAAAAAATTAAATAAATAATATGGAACTAAGTTATGTACAGATCAAATTCTTAGCATACATACATATATCGCCGTCTTATTTGGAAATTCATATAGAAGTAAATTAGCACCAATAAAATTTAAAATGATTCAGATATGTATGGACATACATATATTGGATAATCGGCAGGATTACTACCTGTACTTGGCTTGCAAATTTTTAGAAGTCTGTGGTATTCAGTTATAGTAAACTCGGGTTCTAACAATTTTTAAATATCCATTAAATAGTTTCTTTGACAGGCTATAATTTATTTTTATAAAAAAATCTTACTAGCTTAGAGAAACTTTTGTACAATACCATTTTTTTGCAATGGAGTTTTTTTTTTAAAGATTGGCATTCGCATTATTTCGATGGCACGGAAGTCAATACAATTAAAGCTGGTTAGATTTTCTCTAACCATTTCTCTTTCTTTATTAGGTCTACGCACGCAGCTCTACAACAATGAACCACACAAAAACAGGCATTTTGTTTTGGGTAAATTAACTTTGGGACGTCATAAAAAGAGACTACTACTCTCTCAAAAGTAAACGCACACAGGCTACAATAGCAAGAAAAACATTAATTTCATTTACCTATGAACGCCTTAATTGCTTTTGCAACCCTCTCTCAAAATAAAGAAGTGAAATTTCGCTCTCTCTCAAATTAAACGAATGAGTAAAATGTAAACAAATTTTGACAGTCGAGTATAAAATACTTGTAAAACACATGACGAGTTGCACACAGACTGAATAAATAGACCTTGCTTCTTCCTAGCCATTTATTAATTTCAGTTCTGTAAAATTTTTGTACTCATTTGTTGTGTTTTTTTTTTAATGTGGTGGCATTACTTTGATGTGTGGTTACCGGCGCGTTAGAAACAAATGCTTTGTACGAAAATGTTCAACCGTGTGGATATGGATGAATTCATATACAATTCTTTTTTATAAAATATATGTATAAACAGCTAATCAGAAATTTTGTTCTGCATTCTACTTATGTATATTACAAAACTATATATGCATATATTTTTGAACAAAGAAGTGAAGAATTTTAAATAAAATACACTTCAAACCCATTTTAAAATTTTATGAATATGGAGTAATACTCTATATTTCCCGAACATAAAAAATTAAGTGTACTTTTCAAATTTCAATTTTACTACATTTCTAGTCAACTCACAAGTTGATTTCATTAAAAAGCTGCTACATTAAAAAAAAATAATTTTAAGTGAAAAAATCCCAAATGCTTCACTCGCTGTACTGCTGTGCGTTTGTGTGGCTTGTGTGTCAGTTGTTGGCGAAAGGTTTCAGTGGCGAAGGCATTTTCACTGGTCACTGAACAATACCGGCTTCAGCTGTAACCAAGCCACCGGTACAACAAAACGCCCTCCTTCGTCGGTATTGTGTAGCACCGGCGAAGTAAACTAACTACTAAAAATAAAAATGGCTACTAAAAACGAAATTTCAAAATTTATTACGTCTCCTTGACATCAGAGACGCTATAACACTGCCTTAAAACAAATAACGTGCAAAAGCAGTGTTATAAGATAGTGAAGCTCCACCTCCTATCATTTCCCCTACTATCCCTTTTCTTTAGTTCCAGCACAATGCACCGCATGTTTTAAATCTAGCTATTTCTAGCCGTTTTTGATCTGTCGAGTTGGCAACGGTTATTTGAAGTCTACACAATTTTCTCATGATTGAATTTGACGTTCTCATCTCACATTTTATGTTACGTATGGACCCTAGGTTAGACAAAACATATATAACTTAAAGTTACCAGATTATATACATGTTAATGACTGTTCCGTTAAGCAAATGGGTTAAAATTATGGCTTTAGAAATAGCAATTTAAAACAAATTTAGAAAAAAAAAAACCAAAATGTAAAGAGTTTTAAAATCTACAGAAAAACTTATTTTTTTTAACAATCAACTTCAAAACTGCTCAATGCTTACAAAAACTGTAGAATATAGATAAATCTTCACATTTGACAACGCTCCATTTAGCCAAACTTGGCCTTAATTCTTATCACATTAAAGTATTACAAACATATAAATAAAATTTGTTTGTATTAAAGTAATACAACAAGTACCAGTTTTAGACCATTGAACCCAATTTATTAGCAAAACCCGTTTAGATGGTAAAACACTAATTTGTTCCACCAATATTTTCTTTATATGTACATTAAAAATTCCCCAAAGTTAAATCTAATACACAGTATCAGCTATAATTAGTTGATGAAAATATTTTTTATAAACTTAATAGATGATGCAAAAAAGGTATAAAAGGTAATAGAAATCACTACTGCACAATCGCAAAAATTTTCTAAAGCTAATAAATCATCGAGCCGTAGCATTTAAAATAAATATGTACGAATGTTATATGTATAAATTTTGATAAAAATTCATTTAATTAATTTTGTGTAACATTCATTAATCATTATCGAATTCCATAGCAACCGATTCTACTTCTTGTATAAAGGGTGTCTGTGTGAAACGGAAGCAAAGTACTCTGATGAGTAAAATGTTGACAGTTGTGAAGTGAATAAAATTTGACCAGCCCTGGGGGCTAGCAGAGTTTTTCACGCAACCAAAAGACTTTCTGCAGCAAATTACATGTTACCCATAAACCTTTCGCAAAACTTCAGGTGTTCTGTTGCTGATTTCGTCGCGTATATTATTTTTTATTTGCTGTATGGTTCCATCGGTATACCATAACTGAGAAGGGGGGTCAAAGTTGATGGACTTGGTCCTCCAGTCCTCACGGTCGTTAATATCAACCTTGAAGTTTCTGAAGAGAACCATGCTCGGTCATGTCATGACCTGTCATCATCAAGAATTGTGGTATGTAGATAGTCCCTCGAAATCTTAATACATCCCCCGATGTCCGCACTCTTGAGCTCCGAAAGGCCGCCTAATCTCAGGGCACCGCCACGTGCACCCTTTTCTATCATGATCGAAAGTGGCGGAATGCCCAAAATCAAACCCATTGCATCAGTCGGACAAGTCTTCATTGCCCCCGTGATGGTTCGATGTACTTTACCCAACATATCCCTAGCCCATCTTTGCCCGACCTTCGGCCACCACAAAATAACATTCTATACAAAATACTTAGAAGAAATAAGCAAGTGATTTCAAATCGTCAGTTATTTAGTTGACCGGTTTAAAATCACGAACGAATCAGTCAATTGATCGTTTCAGTTGTTTCTTCTACCGTTCGTTCGCATTTATCTCGTTCGTAAGAAACGTAAGAAAATTGCAACATTTATCCACAGTTAAATTCGAAACATATTTTTTTTTATTTATGAAATGTAAATGAAATAAATAAATTAACAAAAATTTTTTCACTTTATTTTTTATTTTGTCCTTAAAAAATAAGGGTGATGTTTTTGCAGTAGCCAGGCTAATCATATTTTACAACTTTCCTACCACATCTACATATATTGAACACCATTTTTTATCATAAACCAACCAATTTACAGGTTAGTCTATGACTTTAGCAAGTATTTATTGAATTTTTCAAAAAAAAATATAAGATTTTGTTTAAAACAAGTTTAAAAAGGTTACGTCTATCAGTTTCTTCACTTTATTTGTATTTTTGTTTTGTTTATTTTTCGCTGTCAATAAATTTTTGGTATTTTTGTTTTGTTTATTTCTTTTCTTTCGCTCAAAACTGAACGATTGAGGGAACGGGTTAATTTATTATAAATAATTGAACGAAAAAGAGCGATCACTGAAATGAGTGATCGACAGAGCTCTACCAAACAACTTTTGCGTGATTTCAAATCGCTTTAAACAAAAGTGATTTATAGATCAGTCCTGTATTCCTTGTCGATTGACACTTTTATTATAAAGAATTTTATTATTGAATTACGATTATTTTTTTATTTATGTTGTTATATGGTTTAGGTGGTCTATACTTATGTACTACATTCCATTAGGTGTTAATATCAAAATCGCCAGGAGACCTTTAACCAAATTCTTGAAAAAAGCTAAAAATTTTCCAAATGTTTATACATTTCCGACATACGAAATATACAAACAGAATATAATATATAGCATCCTCTAAATTTTCTTATTCATATATATAGTATTAACGAGATTTTGAGCAAAATCTAGTTGTTTTTTTTACTAGATTTCCCAAACAAAACAAAATCTACTTCGTTACTAGATTTTGGCAAAATTTACTCAAAATCAAGTAGTACTTAGGCCCAAATTCGCAGTCATTAGTTAACTAAAGGGTCTCCCAACAAGAACGCAAGATTTAAATTTGGCGCCATTCGATGTGTCATTGTTTGAGATGTGAACAATTGTTATTGTTTGCTAGTAGAAGGTACGAGGTTAGTAAAAATGGAGCGAAGGGAGTTCGTTAATTAGGTATTGGAGAGGCAACATGAAAATGCTGATTTTGCCGATAAAATCATCTTCAGTGACGGGCCCATTTCCATCTTGATAGGCAGAATTGTCGCATTTGGGGTGAGGAAAATGCTCGAGTGATTCACGAGAAGCAAATGCAATGTGGTGTGGATTTTAGGCTGGAGGAATCATTGGACCTTTTTTTTATGAAAATGAGGCAAGTCAAGCGCAAACAGTCAATGGTGTTCGGTATCGTGAAATGATAACCAGTTTTTCCGTGCCTAGAATTGAAGAAATGAATGTGGAGGGCATGTGGTTTCAACAAGACGGCGCCACATGTCATACAGCTAGAAAAACAATTCAATTGCTGTATTTAAAATTTAAATCTTGCGTTCTTGTTGGGACACCCTTTATTAGTAAACTGAAATGATAACTATTGTTTAACTAATACTTCATATTCACAGTGTATTGTTTAACTAACATTCTCAGTATAACCAGAGAATGGTCACCCTAAAAATCTTTTAATTTTCAATATTGGTAGCACTGTATTAGCATATGGTTTTTGTTTACATTTGGGCAGTGACAGTGAATTTGGGCATTAGTGATGCAACCATGTTCTAAAAAAATACAACAAGTTATATTTGTATCATGGTAGAATGATTTACTAGGTAGATGCGGAACTACAAAAAGTGTGGACTTTATTGTTGTTTAGTGCAGTAGAATGACAAGTAATGCAAGAAAAAACATGCTTATGTTAATTTTAAACGTGTGCAAAACGGATATTTAATAGTTTGCGTGTAATTTGATAGCTGTACGTACACAGTCAGCGACACTATGTAAATTAATGTTAGAGGATAGCTGATACAATGTCAAATACTATACTGAAAACTTTCTGTCATAAAATCAAATCAAGCTAAATGTGTCAAAAGTTTGGTTTAAACGGTCTAGATTTCGGGATAGATTTCATGGCAATGTAAATGGGCTATAAGAATTTAATTTCTGGTATCAGTTATCAAAAACAATTGAATATGCCCAGCCCTGGCCTCAACTACAGTCGGCTATTGATAATTTGATTAATAAATTTCTCGCGATAACTTGAATTGTTTTCCTTGTCCCTTGAAAAACATTCAATAAATTGAAGAAAAATATTCCTGTAATTTGGTCCCCTCGGCAATTTGAAATTACTTGAATGCCATAAAAACAAAATAACCATTTATTTTAATTAATATATAATGTTATATAAATAGAAGTAATTGATTTACCGGCTTTTTATAAAAATGAAATTTGTCAATTATTACAAAATATTAGTCTCACTTCTACTTTTATTTTGAACTTTATTAAATTTTTTAATTATATTTATTTTTTGAGCGATGTCTTTTTTTATGAAAAGTTTTTTCAATTATTTATTTTCAAAAATAATTTGTATTAACAAAAAAAATTTTTATTTTTTAAAATTGAAGAAAAAGAAAATATTTTTGAAAGGAAATGAAAATTTTTTGGTAGCGAAATATTGAAAATTAATAATTGAAAAAAAATTTTCATCAAAAAGACCATCGCTCAAAAAATAAATATAATTATTATAAAATACTAGATGCCCGTCCCGGATTCGCACGGAATCTGTTTACTAAAGAGAAAAAAATAAGTTTTGCTATTTTTAGCTGACCGGGCAAACGTTGTTTTGCTATGTATATTATTTCTAGAAAACATTTTTTTAGTTCAATAAAAATAACTATCTACTATAAGTGTGCGGGGATTTTCTTATAATCGCAACCAAACCGTTGTAGACAATGAAAGTATGCTTTATTTAGGTTAATAAATTAATCTTTATCAAAGTAACAAATATATCTTAAATAACAATTCTCGATAGCTGTCTAAACATTAAAAATAATTATTAATATTTTTACTATCAACTGTATAGTGAGTAAGACAGGAGACCGGCTTCGTTCTCATCGCTTTTGGGTCAGTCGCCATATTGGATTTAGGTTGATGATACACTTTTCAAAATCTCCTCATGATATCCTTTCATTTGATACCCATATTGCAAAAAAGTAAAAAGTAGGTAAAAAAAAGTGAGAGTAGTGTGGGCGTGGTTAATTTTAAGGGGATGAAAAATACTATTTTTCGTTACCAATACCCAAAAACACAGATTTATAATTTTTCTATCATACTCAATTTCTAAAATAACTTCTTGATCGGAGTTTCGTTCTTCTTTCGTTTTTAATTTAGATATGGCCCTTATGCAATTAGATGATCTGCTTTTCACAAGGACTATTTTAAACAAACAACTGAAATTAATTAATTTTGCTCTGTGTACTGTAATACCCAGATGTTAAAGGAAAATGTGAAAATTAAAACCAGATGCAATCACAAGCCTACGAAAGTAAACTACATGCAGGCAATCAAACTTTAACTTTCTGTACTGGAGAAATGATTGTGTAGTAGAGGCTCGTATACTTGATGTTAGTCTGCTGCATGTGTAGGACCAGTGATGTTAACCGCACGGTAATTACCGTTTAGTTCGTAAATTTAGACAGGAATTTGCTATATTTATACAGTAATTTTAAAAAGTTTTAATTTTTAAGTGTTAAATTCCAAAAGTTTTCTTCATATTGTATTTACACATGACGTATATTCATATTTCTTGGAAAAACATCTCATAAATAGGACGGTCTGACTACAACTATGCAAAACAACGCCAATTGCAGTTAAATTCTATACGTCGCTGCCACAAAGGACTAACTAATACCTTTTAGCTAAGCTTAAATATTACAAAAATGCATACATTGATTTTACTGAAAGTACAATTTTTTTTCTTTATTTTATTATCAGTACTTTTTTCTTTACGTCTTTGTTGAATAGAAATATCGCTATTTTAATAAAATAATATTTTTTGTACAAGACAGCGTACGGCAATTTTAGCTAAAAACAGTAACTTTCCTAGTGCTGTACGGAAATCCATATAAAAAAGTTAACATCACTGCGCAAGATAAACGTAGATAAAACAAATCGTACATATGGAAGCAAAATATAGCATGTGATACCGACAGACACAATAAAATTCATAGATAATCTATAGCAGCTTATGAAAACGTGAAGAGGCTGCTGGATGATCACGACGAAACGAGCTGTGAAATGATGTATTTGTTGCAGTTGATGTGTCTGTCCGCCCCTTCGTATAATTGTCTTGCCAGCTTTCTAAGTAAACAAAAATGCTAACTGTACCTACTGCATTTAAAAACTATAGTTTCATTTCGAGGGTGGGTGCATATTATTTTATATCGTATTTAATTAAAGAAGTAAATAAAAAAATTGAGAAACTGTTCATGGGCATGCCATACTTTATTACCCGCATTTAATTTCTGAAAAAAAGGATTATTTTAATTGTTTTGAATTAACGAGAATAAAAATGTATGAATAACAATCTTTTAAATTAAAATCACATTCAATTGTATTTATCATTTTTAACTTCTTTAACAGACATTGAAATAATTTAACTCAGATTGCATTGAAAAACAGCTGACAAGCAGAGGACTTGGAAATTGCTTATTGGAGGAATGGCAAAAGTTCAACCTTTATTTGGAGAATGATCATCCATAGCTTTTGCAAAGTTCCAAACAAGTTATTTCAGACTCAAGTAATGGGTACGTTGAGTCAACGCTTTTTAACATATGGCACAGATTTGGTACTTAAACAATGTACAGGATTGTGACTATGGTATTTCTACTAAAACTGTATTGTCGTTACACACATCTGGATATCAAAAGGAATGCCATTATTTTGTGTGTACGTCAAAAACTGCGTTTTACAAAAGGTTTCTGCAAGTGATTTTTACACTATATAACCCCGATTGATTGCAACTTTATAATTTGGATTGCATGCAGACTGTTGTGCAATATTAATCTTTATTAATTGTTACTCCAAAAACGTAGTTCTACTCTTTTTCTCCTGCAAAATTAAATTATTTTGCTACATAATTCCATATTTTAAATTCCATGTTTAAAATGGTCAGAAGAAATCTAAGCCCTTCACGAAATGCGTGATTTAGCTTTTGAAAAAAGTTTCAACAGCTCTCGATAAACAAAAAAAGATTGTGTATTTTACAAAACATAATAATTAGCTTTAAGATTTTTATCGTCATTTGCAGCACTTACAAATTACAAATTACTTCTTGTTGTTATAAAGGGTGGTTAAATTTCAAGGGCCGATGTTGATTTTGAATAAAACACAAACTATTTAGGAAATTATTGTAATTTTATTTTATTATGATATATTGGTATTACTCAATTATGTATGGAACAAAATATCGGCCAAATGGGCGCCGCGACCACGGCGGCACACCTCCATCCGATGGTCCAAATTTTCGATGACGCTGAGGCATAATTGAGTTTCTATGCCATTAATGTGCCGAATTATCTCATCCTTTAGGTCTTGAATTGTTGCTGGCTTATCGACGTACACCTTTTCTTTCAAATAACCCCAAAGAAAAAAGTCCAACGGTGTCAAATCACATGATCTTGGCGGCCAATTGTCATCGCCATTACGTGAGATAACACGGCCATTGAATTTGTTGCGCAAAAGAGCCATTGTTTCGTTAGCTGTGTGGCAAGTGGCACCGTCCTGCTGAAACCACATATCGTCCACATCCATATCTTCCAATTCGGGCCATAAAAAGTTCGTTATCATCTCACGATAGCGAACACCATTCATAGTAACTGCCTGACCGGCCTCATTTTGGAAAAAATACGGCCCGATGATGCCGCCAGCCCATAAACCGCACCAAACAGTCACTCTTTGTGGGTGCATTGGTTTTTCGACAATCACTCTTGGATTCTCATTCGCCCAAATGCGGCAATTCTGTTTATTGACGAATCCACTGAGGTGAAAATGTGCCTCATCACTGAAGATGATTTTCTTCGAAAATTGATCATCCACTGTTGCCATTTCTTGCCACCACTTGGATTGTGTATCTCTCCATGGTTCAAATTGAGTAAGTCTGAAATAGAGAAATGTCAAATAAAATTCGGAAAAAAGCTTGGCGTTTAGGTGTGGTTCACATTCAACATCGGCCCTTACAATTTAACCACCCGATATTACAGCTGTAAGATCTAAAAGGTCTTTACTACCAACCGTAAATTCCGCTAATATATCATTCGATATGTGTTTTAAAAGCATTTTTAATACAAGAACAACGTCTTTAAATTTTTATTCGATAATCCGGGTAATTTTATAAACCGGATTAGGGTGTGCAAACAATTATCCGCATTATCAAGCTTTTACTGTATTTAATGTAATAAAAAATTTTGTTTTTTAAAAGAATATGCATAAATAAAAAGGTTAGGTTAAATGGCGGACCCTCCCGGAGGGGAAAGCGCCACTTCGATCAGAGCTTACCGCCTGGTGATAACACAAGGAACAGTCAGTGTTTAGGTGACCGAATCGAACCCACACCGCCAGATTGATAAGTCTAATGCTCATGCACTATGCTACGGAGGCACCCAATAAACAGCTTTTTAATATACATATGTATATTTGCCGAAACACAAAAAACACAATTCATTTGCAAAACAGCTGCTATCAGCTGCTTTGTCACTTGGAAATAGAACACAGTCTAAATCAAAAGTGTCGTATCTACTGGTCAGTGTACAGACTCTATGTACAAATTTACCATGTTAAAGAGTGACATTCTATATGACAAATAGATGTAAGATGGCAAGGTTTATAAGAACGAGTAAGAAGTGAGAAGAGAATAAAGCACGACACATAAGAGCTAGTGAGGTTGTTGAGTCATTGGTGAGATTGAGAAGCTATCACGGAAAAGATTACGAAAGTGTGTTTCTAATCTACACATTAAAACTACTTACATTTTACATTTTATATTTTATTATATCTATATGAATATATAAAATTAATATAATTAATACATACATATAATATAAATAAAGCTTAAATATACTACAATTGGTTTATTGAACAAAAGCAAACTAACCACTGCCCGCTCTCGAGAGTATATTCCTAACTATTCTAAAGATATATTTTCGAGCTGTGCAGTTAAAAGGGTTTTAGCAAACCTCAACATAAACAAGTCTCTGTATGGATTAATTTCACTCGTCTTGAAACAGTGTTCTTAGACGTTAGCATGTCCTTTAGCAATCCTTTTTAGCACCCTGTATCATACAGGTTAATTCCCATCGTGCTGGAAAGTTGGAAATGTAACGCCGATTCCCAACCCTTAAAATTATCACCCAATCGCAATCTGTTCCGCGATTCCAAAAGTGATGGAAAGTATGGTGAACTTCCACCTAATGAAATATCTAGAGTACAACAATTTGCTGAACGACTGCCAATATAGTTTCCGCAGAGGAGGCTCGCCGGGCAACTTATTGGCCTTTCTCTCGGAAAAATGGTGCAGTTCCATTCACTATTTTGACGAAAGTAGAATTGTGGCTCTAGATATTTCCAAAGCATTTGACAGAGTGTGGCATGGGGCACAATTGTCTAAACTTACTTCTGTTGGTGGCAGTGATATCTTCTCTCGATTCATATCGAGATTTCTCAGGGATCGCGCTATAAGAGTTGTTATAGACGGGATATCATCTAACGAGTGCAAGATAAACTCAGGGTTACCGCAAGGATCCATTCTATCTCCTACCCTATTTCTTATTTTTCTTAATGACCTCCTTTGTCAAAATTGCAACCCTATCCACTCTTTT
Source organism: Dexiosoma caninum (assembly GCA_963924685.1). Taxonomy (NCBI): domain Eukaryota; kingdom Metazoa; phylum Arthropoda; class Insecta; order Diptera; family Tachinidae; genus Dexiosoma; species Dexiosoma caninum. The sequence goes on along the minus strand of OZ004727.1, from coordinate 47,292,292 downwards.
GCAGATGACAGCGGCAACTGTCACTTATATTTATTTGGTCGTAGGCCGACATCGACTATGATCGCGGCGCTGAGGCAGAATATAAGTGATTCATTGAATAGCGGCTTCCCGAAAATGTCGCAATGGGGTCATGGGAACACGGTCGATTTCAATGCTCAAAAGACACAATTCTGCGTGCTTACACACCGACGCATGCCCGATCATGCTGCTTCACCTTCAGCCAGTTGAATCATACAAGAAATACAGGGTGTCTGGTGGCAAATTTATATTTCTAAATACGAATATTTCAAAAAGTAATAAACGGTGTGGAGGGAGGGTGCGATTGTGCGGATTTGTCAGTCACGATGTCGCAGTGGTCGAGTGACATCGCGCGTTCGCTCTGGCGACTTTTTTTAAGAGTAATGTTTCTTACATAATTGCTCGTCGACAATTCTGTTCAAAGTTCGGTATTCGGCGAATAAGTGATGGGGCGAGTGTAAATTTATTTCGTTCGTGGGTGCAGAGATTCCGCGCAACTGCTTCGGCTATGAATGCCCCACAGCCAGGGCTCAGTTCGTCCGCTATATGTCAAAAACAACTGATGCAAATATTACAAAGAAAATGTGTTTTACTTATGTACAGTGGCCAAAAAAACTATTCGACATTGCAATTATTTTCTTAAATTTCATTGAAAACGCTAGTATCCTTTTGTTTTTTATATGTATAAACGTGAGATCACATTGTATTATATGTATTTAATAATTTATGGTCCTAAAAATAATAAAAATTGCACATTTTTTAACTCATCTATCTGTTTGAACGAAAAAACAAAAATTGCAAAGCAAAAAAAGTATTCGACTGGCATTGTTTTTCCCTTATTCTGATTGTAAATTTCTCATTACTTCATGTCATTGTTGGTAAAAATATCGCTATGTTTCTTGTTTATCATTTACAAGAACTTTTTTCTTATTTTTGTGCAAGTGATCGCGACGATGGGACGTAAAGGGAAAGAAACTTCTATTGATGTAAGAAATTTAATAATTCATCATTTTAAATTAGGAAAAACGGAAAAGACTATATCAGAAATCGTTTAAAGGTCAAGAACTACTGTATATTACATTATAAAAAAGTACAAATCAAGTAAAACTGTGATAAACAAGGTAAGGATTGGGCGACCTTGCAAACTTACAGATTCAGATGAACGGCGAATCGTGCGTGAAGTAAGAAAAAATCCAAAACTTACTGCTAACACTTTAGCTAAAAACACTGAGGAACACTTAGGTATATCCGTTACACCTCAAACAATAAGAAACGTCTTAAAAAAGCGCGATTTCCATGCACGATCAGCCAGGAAGAAGCCACACATTACTAAGAAAAATAGAAAGTTGAGATTAGATTTTGCGAAAGAGCATGTAAATAAGCCAATGGAGTTCTGGATGGATTTTATTTTTGCTGACGAAAGTAAATATAACCTTTTTCGATGTGATGGAAAAGTTCTGTTACATCGCAAGCCTAACACAGAATTGGATGAAAGGAATATTGTACCAACTGTTAAACATGGTGGCGGTGGTGTTATGGTATGGGGATGTATGGCGGCATCAGGCGTGGGTAATATTGCGTTTATTGATGGGATTATGGATCACCGAAAGTACATTGACCTCCTAAAGCAAAATTTGAGGTCAAGTGCTGAAAAATTGGGTCTGGCAAATAGATTTCAGTTTTATCAAGATAATGATCCCAAACATTGTGCCACTAATACAAATCTTTGGCTTTTATATAATTGTCCAAAATTAATAAAAACGCCGCCACAGTCCCCAGACCTTAACCCTATTGAACATCTTTGGGGTCACTTGGAAAAAAAAATCAGAAAACGTGAATTTACGAACAAACACCAGATGAAAGTTATCCTGCAGAAGGAATGGAGCCAAATTTATCCGGAATATACCAAAACGTTGGTAAAATCTATGCCAGATCGTTTAAAAGAGGTTATACGTAGGCAAGGAAAAGCAACTCGCTACTGAAGTAGAAATAAGCTTGTATTTCAATTCATGTATTTTAAAAATGCTACCAATGTCGAATACTTTTTTTGTTTGTTTTTTGTTATTAATATTTTAATTCATGTGTTTTTTGCTTTTTTTACTTTGAGATCTCATTTTTTTTAATGAATATAACTTTGTGTTCCTTAATAAAGACTTTTATAAGTTTATTTTGTTAAAAACAACATTCCATATTTTTTTCTTGATAAATATATAAAGTTTACGGCCTATGTCGAATAGTTTTTTTGGCCACTGTACATAAAGTGTGTGTAAGATTTTTAATTTATAAAAATCAGAATTTTGAAAATTAACAATCACAGCTAGGACTAGGATGTGATAATGTGAAATCAAAACTTTTTCATATTTTCATAGTGCTTCTGATTCACGTGCAGTGAAGAAATTAACAAAAATTAAAATGGTTTCACATGAACAAAACAAGTGGAATAAAACAAAAATTTTTCACAGTTGCACAGCATTGCTTATTCTCGTTTTATGTAACAGTGTAAACAACTGACAAAAACTTTTAATGCGAAAAATTTCTTTACACTTCCTATTTGTTACTGAAAACGATGGAATGTCCAAAAATGGAAAAAATACTGCAGTAAGTTGGTTATTTGTGGTTCAATGAATTTGATTTTAGTGAAAAATATATTCAGTTCAAACAAGCTGAGTAAAAGAGGGCCATATATGGTTAAAGTCGGCTAAAGCCACTGTCTCCTTTAGAAGAACGTGTTGTAAAAATAACAATATCTGAAGAGGTCGACAGAGACAGAACCCCTGAAGTTGGGTTCGAAATTTCGTCTATGTTGGGTTCCATTTATAACATTTGTGAACAATCTGACATTATTGTAGCTACTCAACTATAGCAAAAGATGCTGAAGCCTCTTCAAGTTATGCAATTACAGCAAGGGCTGCAAACATATAAACTGCAGCAAGCACATGAACTTCTGCGAGAACTCGGCGCGGTGAAACACACCACAAACAAAAACCACAAACACACAAAAGGAAACCGCAAAATGAAGCAGCACAATTTTAAAAAGTGAGGAACAAAAACGAGAAGAAATGAGAACAGCCAATAATGTAAAACGCAAGCAAATTGCTATTTTAAGATAGCAAGTGCAATCTTCCAGGATTCAAACGGAAGCGATTACAGATCATACACAGGGCAAAGAAAAGCTTGTTCTAAAGATTCAGGAGATAAAAAAAACTCAACCCAAAATTTCGTGTGATAAATCCATTAAAACAATTAGTACAGAATTTTTCTATTATTATCTAAGTGGGTTTATGTTTATTTTTTTATTTTATTGTATTTTATTTTGTTTGACGGCTTCAACTGGAATGAAACATTTTTTCATTACTTAAACAGGAATCGCACGTTGTGTAATTGTAAAAAGATATATCGCGAAGTTGTTATGAAAACGAAAATGAAAATTTTATTTCATTTTACGTTATCGCAGAATGAGAATCGACCACCAGGCTCGATATTCGAAGCTTCTTTCATTCATGCTTCATGTAATATTTAGCAAACTTGTTCTCGTTGTACCCAAATATGTAGAGCAATATTTCAAGTGCTGTAAAATCAAATAAATTGGTTTTATTACATCTAATAGCTCGCTGAATTAGCGAAAAATAAGTAATTATGGCGATGTGAACTTTGCATAAAACTATTAATAAAGAAACCTTACCCACCCACACAGTTGGTTTTACAGCAAAATTTAAGAGATTTTTGTGTATTTTTGAAATTAATATTATGGGCTTATATACGAGGGTGGCTCAATAAGTCCGTGACTTTTTGAATGAAACACAGTTTTTTTTTTTCAAAACAAAACTTTATTTTTCAACATATTCCCCTTTTAACTCAATACACTTAGTCCAACGTTTCTCCACTTCTTGTATCCCTTCCAAAAAAATAGGATTTTTCGAGGTCCTTAAAATAGGCATTTGTTTTCATCGTTGGAGCTAAATCTCTTTCCACCGAGTCATTTCTTTAGGTTTGGAAATAGGAAGTAGTCACTAGGTGCTAAATCCGGAGAATATGGCGGATGAGGTACCAATTCGTAGCCCAATTCAAAGAGTTTTGCCATTGAGACTGCACACGTGTGCACCCGTGCATTATCTTGATGAAAAAGAACTTTTTTCTTGACCATATGGGGACATTTTCTTTTTAAATCCTCCTTAAATCGGTCTAATAAGTTGGCATAATATTCGCCGCTTGTTATTTTTCCCTTTTGATGTGTATTATCCCGCGTGCATCCCAAAAAACCTTATTGGCCGACAAATTTACCTTGGCCTTCTTCGGAGCAGGTTCACCCGTTGAAACCCATTGTTTAGACCGCTGCTTGGTCTCCGGAGTACAGCAATGGATCCATGTTTACAAAATATCACAAAAAGACATTCGAATTGCGGTTAAACAACTCCAAACAATCCTTTGAACACACGTCTACGTTTATATTCAATTGAGAGCAAACGCGGCACCCAACTTGCAGACAACTTTCTTAAACCCAGCTGATCATTTAAAATCGAAACCACACTGCCATATGACATGGCATGGCATCAACGATCTCACGCACTTTTACTCTTCGATCGGACAACACCATATCGTGGAGTTTTTCGACATTTTCGAGTGTACTGACCTCAATTGGCCGTCCAGAAAGTTCAGCATCATTTGTACTTGTGCGGCCACAACGAAAGTCAGTAAACCACTTTTTTACCATAGAAATCGATGGTGTAGAGTCCCCATAGTATTTATCGAGCTTTTCCTTGGTTTGATTGACGGTTTTTTTTTTCGCAAAAAATAATATTTAATGAGCACTCGAAATTTTCTTTTTTCCATTTTTAGATAAATACACGAGGTTGTATGTTTTGAACAGCTGTTAAACGCAAAGTAAATCACGACACTGCTCAAAATTTGGCAGTAGTCTATTAACAGGTGGTACTTGATGGGAACAGTGTTGCATTTCATATAACTACAAGGGAAGTTCGAAAAGTCACGGACTTATTGATCCGTCCTCGTATAATGTTAGAGCTTTTAGGAAATCTACAACGCAAAGATATTTTGAATAGTGTCAACAGACTTTCTATAAGCTCCTCATAATCAAGTGTTCCCAAATTGGCACATCGGGCACAAATGGGTTAATGAACGATTTTGATGTACATAAATTGTGGTGAGTACCAGGCATTACTTTGGTACAAGAAAATTTTTGCCAACCAAAACATATTTATGGAAGATTTAACATAAAAAGTTATTGCACTGGCTTAGAGAAAGATGTTGGAAGAAGAGCATAACTATTTAAAAGATATTATATTTTATGTAGATGAGAAGAAACATCTAAAAATAGAAATATGTATGTGTAATAAAAAAAAAGTAAACTCATGGATTGTTATGTTTTTGTTTATAGATGTTTTGGTTTTGTGTTCGGTATTCAACTTCAATTCTCGATTGATTAGTTGAATTATAAACATATAGATCATGGTTTTGTATTCAAAAATTAGGAAAAATCCACTGATGAGCTAAGTAAGCATTAGCAAAATAGTACTATATGGATAGGCTTTCCTCATCAGTTATTGAGTTTGCTTTTATATAAAAAAATATTTTATGAGATTATCATAAAGTACTCGCATGTAATAATACATTTCACATATATTTTTTTCGGGAACAAGCACAATTTTAAAATTAGAATCATATATCAAGAGATATTCCCAAAATAAATTCAGTTAGTATTATATTTGTTTGAAGTATAAGAAGAAACAATTGTTTCAATTTGCAATTTAATTTGATTTAAATTATTCTATGCAATTAACTAAAAATTTACTATTTATTTTCCTTATTTTCTGTTTTTTTTTTAGTTTAAATTCGATATGTATGATAGCAGTCAGTAAAACTTTTGTTTTTTGAGCGTAATTTAAAAAGGAAATTTTTTCAACATTTAACTGAAACTTTTGCATGAATTATAGATTAATTTTTAACCACGCCCCGTTTTACGCCTACTTCTTTTAATTATGTTACTATTTCCATACAATTTTTAACAGAATTTATAATATAAACGAGCTTAACTTCGCCATTTGTAGACCGACTTTATAAAGGGAATATCAAATAACTTCGTCGTTTGTGAATCAATTTCCAAAATTCCTGTTTCAAAAGGAAAAAATTCTGCAAATTTTTTTTTTAATTGTGCGGAAAAGCAAAGTGCCCGTCCATCCATCATCATCAGTTGAAATTCGGTATGTAGACACCTCTTTCCGTGTTTAGATTCACTAAAAAGGGATTTTTGGATATTCTGATGTTAAGGGCGTAAAAAAGGGGTAAAATCGGGTAAAATTGATGATATAATATCTCAGAAAACTAATACAAATAGAATAAAAATTATAAAAGCATATAAATGCTGCTGAAAAATAAGCGGACATGTGTTTCGTACTCTTTCCATATACAAGGTGGGCCAAAAGAAGTCATCCGCTGTTGTTTGGCTCTCATTTCTTTTCTAAATGGAAAACTTCCATTCTGTTTTTTGATTATGTTTATCTGAACTTTTAGAATTTTATTGGTCAAGTCGAGAAGATGATATCGGCCAAATGGGCGCCATCACAATTGATTGCTATACGGGCTCGTTTTATTGCACTTTTCATCACTTCGGCGAGAACTTCGGGCGACAGATTCTCTCACTCGTGTCGAATGTTGTCCTTGAGGGCTTCCAGGGTCTCGGGCTTATTCATGTAAACACGGGACTTCAAAAAACCCCACAAAAAAAGTCTGGAACGGTGAAATCGGGCGATCTTGCGGGCCAGTGAAAATCGCCAAAACGAGAGATGACGCGACCCGGGAACGCCGCCTTCAGAATATCGGTTGTGGCTCGCGCAGTGTGTGCTGTTGCTCCGTCCTGTTCGAACCACATGTCCTCCAGTCCTAATTCGTTCAATTACGGCAGAAAAAACTCTGTTAACATGGCCCTATAGCACGCACCGTCCACTATTGTTGTTTGACCAGCGGCGTCCTCGAAAAAAATGGCCGGATGACTCCTCCAGCGTGAACAGCGCATCTTGCAGTCACTTTGAGCGGGTGTAATGGCTCCTCGTGCATCACTCGTGGAAGCCCAGAAGCGATAGTTTTGCTTGTTCACGTACCCGCTGAGGTGGAATGAGCCTCATCGCTCATTATGATTTTGGTCGAAAAATCGTCCACTTCGTTCTCGAGATTGAGGATGGCTTGGGCGTAGGTTACGCGCTTGTTCACTTGTATTCTACATCTGTCTAGTTCACAAATGTCAACACAGATTAGACATTGGCCAATAGGGTGATTTCTTTTGGCTCACCTTGTATATGGGTAAAACTAAAAAAAAATAAACTTGGCATTTCTCTTTGCAACCAAATATCTCCCAAAGTATTGGACATTGAAGAAAGGTTTTCTCCGTAATCGTTTCTTCTAGAAAAAATTTCAATGTGCGATCTTACTTCTTCAAGATTCGAAATATATGAATTCAAATTGTACATTTGTACTTTTATCCCATTTATATAGTGCTTATGATACCATTGTTTATTATCTCTCTAAACACAGCCATTATATGGGTACCAAATTAAAGAGATTTTTGAAGGAAGCATAAAATATATTGATATCTCTGCAAACGCAATATAGCGGACGACTATTTTTTAACCACTTCAATGATATGGGTACCAAATGAAAAAAAATGGTGGAGAATAAAGTGAAATGCGTACTTTTAAGCAAAACTGCGTTTCCTACCTTTTTTATTTTTTATCTGGGACCAGCACTCAGGAGATGACTTCTACACATGCGAAGCATTGTGCTGGAACTATAGGAAAGGGATAGTAGGAGAAACGACAGGAGGTGAAGCTTAATTAATTATTTTTGCAGCTCTGCTTTCGCACGTTCTTTGTTTATACTCTTAGCAGTGCTGAAGCTTCGGTTTAGTAGCCATTTTTATTATTTTATTATTTTATTATTTATTTTTATTTTAAAATTTTTCGTCTGAAACTGGGGTTGAACCCAGGTCTGTTTTTGGATTCGTAGTCAACGTGCAGACTACCATCGATCGTGCCATCGCCACCGCTTGATATAACAATAAAAAAGTATTCACATTTGATGCAGATGGCTTGCCGTAACAATATCTATACAAAAGTGGGCGTAATTAGATAAGTTGGGGTGGGGTAGCAAAGCACACCGGGTGTAGCTAGTATATTATATTAGCCAAAATATTTATGTATTATCATCGAAACAAAACGTAAATTTTTTAACAACGGTATAAAATTGGTTTGATATATAAAACTTCATTAATAGTTAATGTGGTGACGTATGGAAGTTTATGCATCTAGTGATAAGTAAAAAAAAAACTCGTTACTATTTCCATGTTCATGGCGTTTTTTATGGGGCGAATCAAATAAACCTCAATTTCCAAAATAATTACAAAGTATTTTTTTGTTCTGCGACTCCTCTAATGAAATAATTTTTCCTATTAGTTATTATATAGATGTAAGTATGTACATACATACATATCTATGTATGAATATAATGGTACTTTTTTGTGACACGAACTAAATATCGAATGTTATATAAAACAAATTTTTTTCAAATGTATTTAGATTTTTTTTAATTTTTACGAAACAATCAACCAACTGAGCTGGAAAAATGGTCTAAAGAGTCGTTTACAAAAACTCTAATTTATAACTGTTGGCCATTACAACTCTTTTGCTCTATTTGCCAATTCTTTTTTGAGATTTGTTTAAGCTCTTAACCCTTATGTGTGTGAGAGGGCACCGTATGAAATCTTTGGGCCCGATTATGGTTTACAACAGTTGTAGTTTTAGTGTTGTAAATTTGAAAAATCCGATTATGGTTTACAACATGTGTATTTATGTGTTGTCAGTACTGTCAAAAACGAACAACAGCTTATTAAGTGTTGTTTCGTGAAAATAACGTGTTCAAAAAGAAAGATGGAGAAAAATTTGTAAGTATACATACAGTTAAAATTTAAAAAATAGAATGAAAAATAATGAATTACAAATATTTTTCAGCAAAATTACGAATAACAAACAAATTGAAAAGCTGATTGAGGTTATGAAAATAAATCCAGACATTGGCCGAGGAAAGCTGCCATTTGGATGCAACAAAATGATCCACAAGGAGAAATGGGGTAAATTTTCCGAACAATTGAATGCCTTAGGACCGCCAATTAAAAGTACAAAAGAATGGCAAAGAGTAAATATGAGATGTAATACATAATTTATATTATTATTATTTATATATATTATATTATATTACCAAAAATTATTTAATTTTAATCATAGGTATGGACTCACTACAAAGCCAATTTAAAAAGAAAATTGACTGTAAACAAGAGAAATTTTCAAGCCACTGGTGGTGGTCCATCATCGGAAATAAGCTTGAGCCCATTGGAACAGAGCATTGTGGAGCTTGTGTCCATGCAAACGCAAATAAACCCAAGTGGCTCTGCAATGGGCTTGACAACCCAGGACGATTCAGATGGGGCGGATTTAACATTTGAGGCTGAGGAGCCTTCAACTTCTATAGAATGCGTACGGCCGCAACTACCCGAAAAGAGAAAATCTATAAATAGACAGGAGGACGAACGCCTGGAAATATTAAAAGCCCAGGCGAAAAATCAAGAAGAAATTTTAAAAACTTTAAAAAAATTAGAAAATAATTCGTATAAAAATTACCAGATAAATAAAAAGATTTTCGAAATGAAAAAAAACAGAATTTGACACTTGTTGGCGCGCATGTATGCTTTTTTAAGTAAAAATCTACTACAATTCCATTACAACTCTGTGACATACACAACACCTAGGTGTTGTAAATCATAATCGCAAAAATGATTAGTGTTGTGTTGTAACCAAAAACAACACAACATTTAGGTGTTGTAAACCATAATCGGGCCCTTTGTATTTTAATTTAAATTGTCTTTGTTTACATAATTCCCAAATGTTTGCAACTTTCTGAGAACTTATAACTTTGGCATATATTTACTTTTAATAAGAGATTTTTGTGCCACGGCTGGGAAGGGAGTGGTATGTTGATCAATACGGATAATTTACAGGGTGTATTGCACAATACTTAATTTATTTGTTCTGTGTATATGAAGCGGAATCCCCATACTTTAATTAACGTTAGGATCAAGCAAAACGTGTTTTTTGCGTTTGATAATGTGCAGCACGAGGTACAGAACGATTTACGTTCAAAAGAAAAAGTGAATTTTGAATTTTTTTTAAAAGTATTTATTTATTCATCAATATCCATTTTGTCCCCTTTAAAATAATCGCCCTCAGATATAATGCACTAATGCCAGCGCTTCTTCCAATCCTTGAGGCACTTCTGATATGCGCTTTTTGGTGTGGCCATCTGCTCGTTCTTTGATTTTGACTTTAGCTCATCAATTGTGGCAAAACGCTTTCCTTTCATTAGTCTCTTCAGTTTTGGGAATAGGAAAAACTCGCAGGGAGCCAAATCTGGTGAATAAGGTCGTTGTGAGTCATGATTAGGGTTTTGTTTTTGGCCAAAAAATCACGAACAACCATTAATGTGTGAGCTGGTGCATTATCGTGATGCAGAGTCCGTGATTTTTTTCCACAATTCCGATCGTTTAAGCCATATTGCTTTACGCAAACGTTGCATAACTTCCTTCTAGTATTTCTTATTAGCCGTACGACCTGTGCGCAGGAACTCATAATGCACCACGCCATTGTAATGGAAGACAATAAAATAAAATTTTTCTTTTGAACAAACTCCCTATAAATACTGGTTTCTTATTACTTTTTTTTGTCACACATACGGGTTAAGTCTTGATTTATTTATTTATTTTTCTTCTTTCCAAATTAAAACTAGTTTTTCAGGTGTTTATATTTTTGCCAACGTATGATATACGATACATATGTACATATGTATGCATAAAATACATACATATGCATTTGTGTATGTAAATATTGTTTGCATATGTATATTTTTGAAGACTAGTTACTAGTGTGACCAGATCTAAAAAAATGTGGTTAAATCGGTTTTGAAAAAGATAATGATAAAAAACGCCAAATAAACCCGCTATCAGACGCCCAAATATTTGCATGCATGTTGTGGGTACGTATTATTAACGAAAGTTTCGCGAAAACGCCCGACTGTCCTCCAAGGTGCATAATAGTTTAACCGTTCAGGTAAAAGTTAATTTTCAAAATTTCGGCTAGAGCACAATAACTAAATTTTCTCATTACTTTTCAATCAGCGATTTTTCTTAGTTTTCTAATATTCTACTCCAAAAATGATTAATAAAAAGAAATCACAAAAAATCATTTTTTAACCATAAAAACTATTACAACTATAAAACAAACAGGGGTTATCACTGCATTCGATATGGATCAAAATACATCGAAAAAGCTAAGTTTGCCATCATGGCATTCGATATCGAATAAAATGTGTCGTAAATTGAGATGATAGCATTCGATATCGAGTAACAAAACACGTTACAACATACGATCTGCCTTTCCATAATTCAGTATATATCGTATGGAGAAAACGTGGAAAACTTAACGAACAACTTAGGGTAGGTTAGGTAAGTAGGTCGGCGGTGAAAGCCAGTACACTTGGGTCGAATTAATCTTGGTCCCGTTGTGATACCTGTGAAGAAGAAGAGAAGGTCGAGTAGAACAGATGATAGAATAGAATAGGTCGGAAGATAGATGGATCAGTAGACGGGAATGCGATAGAGTGGGAAAAGTTCAGTCGAAACCGGGAAACCGACGCTTCAGTGAATGCGGCGGTGCTAACGCGACAAGCAGCCGCTGCCCCCGATAAATGCGATCAGCTTGAGGCCGCCGAACGATGCGGCCCCCACCACGCGGATGCGCAGATATCTGAATGCAGAGCACTCGCAGAGGAAGAGAACCACACACTCCTCCTCCTCCTGATCGTTGCACACAAAGCAGAAGTTGTTGTACGCCAGACCCATGCGTCTTGCATGAATCCCAATAGGCCAGTGTCCAGTCATCGTGGCGGTAATACTCCGCAGCCATCCAGACCTCCTGACATCAAACCGAGGTTACAGTGTCTTCGCGATCGTGCATCCCGACTCATTGAGCTAACTGCCCCTCCACCAGGAAGTGCTCTTCCAAAGTCTTCCGGCACGACGCGAGCAGGCCCCCAGAATCCATCCACGTTTCCGTCCATGGTCACCCCCTTACCAGATCATCCGCATTCTCGTTGCCCCGCACAGCCTATGTCGTAGTACCAGATATACCCTGGACCGCCTCGAGCAACTTAAAAAACCAACAAATATTTAGTTAGAAATAAAAAAGTTCAAGTTAATTTCAAGGGTGGCGATGGCATGATGGATGGTAGTCTGGACGTTGACCACAAATCCAAAAACAGACCTGGGGTCAACCCCAGTTTCAGACTAAAATTTTAAAATAAAAATAAAAACATCTCGCATTTTTCTAATGTGCATTAGTGTGTCTCTGTGTGTCAGTTGTTGTCGGAAGGTTTCAGTGGCGCAGGCATAGTCACTGGTCACTGAACAATACCGGCTTCAGCTGATAGCAATCCACAATCGCATCAGAACGCCCTCCTTCGTAGGTATTGTGTAGAACCGGCGAAGTAAAATAATAATAAAAATGGCTACTGAACCGAACCTTCAGCACTGCTAGGAGTGTAAAAACAGAGAACGTGCGAAAGCAGAGCTGCAAAACAATTAATTAAGCTTCACCTCCTGTCGTTTCTCCTACTATCCCTTTTCTATATTTCCAGCACAATGCCTCGCATGTGTAGGATTCATCTCCTGAGTTCTGGTCCCAGATATAAAAAACATCTTTTAGATGTTATTTGTGTTTTCTAATATGTATAACATTGTTTTCTTCTTCGGAGTCTGACGGGGATAAATAAAATAGTATTTATTTACAAATTCGTTGTTTCTACACTTTAAAATTACTAATAATATATATTTTTTTTGGCACAATTTGCTAAAAGTTACGATTCGATACAAATCGCATGAGACGATTTGCTTACTCGATACGAATCGAAATAATACACGATACGATAGTTTACCCGCTAACGAATGCGCTGATTAAACCCCAGTATTTGCAGATTTTCCAAAAACATATATTTATACAAAATAAACTTGGAACTCAGGGGATGACCCCTACAGCATTGTGCTGGAATTAGAAAATAAGGTTTTGGAGGTAGAGGGAGTAGTGTTTATGGATATTCGACTTGAATTTCCCACGTCAAAAGTGATGGTAGGTCTACAGGGAGTTTACTCGAGATACGTGCTGTTCGGGCACAAAATTAGTTTTCTCTACGTACTGCGATTCGCTACCAAATCGACTACAAGTGGATGCGCTCTTAATTAGCGGGAACAAGTTCCATGATTTTATGACAACAAATATGATTATAGCAATTATAAAGCAAGGAAAGGAACGCAATTTGAAATAAATAACAGGCTTGTTCGAGTGTGGTGGTGGCGGAAGTAGTCGGCATGTTGACTACAAAACCAAAAATTTCGTGGGTTCAACGATATATACAAAAAAATATTAGCAAAATTTAGTACTTTTGAATATGTTCGTAATACAGAAAATTCTCAGAACTTAATTGGTTACCTCTTTAACGACCTGTACAAATTGTAAACGCAAGTTAAATTTGTATTTTATATATTTTTCGATCCATTGCATCACATGCCTTTTGTGTATGGCCGTTTATCAAATTTTTTGTTCAACTGTTATATTAGTTTTTTGACAGAAGGCCAGGAATGCGTTGGATAATGAGACGTTTTCATTTGGGTAAAGGAATACATGCTGATTGTCATCTGGTGAATCAGCAAGGAATGCTATTCTAAATGCTACTGATGAAAGTTGCAAAAACAAAAAGCAACGAGTTTTCAATCTGTGTTATCCCATTCGTAAATATGTAATTCATTTGTTACAGCATTCTAAATGGTAAAGTTATCTACCTGCAGTTTCATTTTATAACAGTCATTTAGTTGCGGCACTAATTTAACGCATGTTGCCACAGGCAAGTAATATCGAAAATGATTGCTAATTTGTTCTTAAAATGCCGTTAACAAGTAAAGTTCTAGCAAAAACTGCTAAGTGAGTTCAGTATTGGCGTGTTGGCAATATCTGAAAAATATATTATAATCAAAATTTTCCCCAAAAAACATTAAATTATTGTTATGTTAGGCTTTAATTCTTTTTTTATTTTTTTAATAAATACTAGCAAAATCAAGCACTCAACGCTACATTCATTTTAATACGTACTAGTAAATTAATAGAAATCTAGTACTTGGTAACACTGTATCTTCATTTGGCACTTTATTTGCCACAAGTACCACACAGTCACTAGCAAAAGAATTTGCTTGTAAGTAGACTCACAAGTTCGAAAAATGTAACTGTATTGGGAAAAAAAAACTTTGACTACATTGTGCATATGCCAACGGGTGCTTAACAGCAGGTAACGGATTGGGACACTCATGTGCGTAATATCTATTGCACACTCAGCCGCAATTCCGTACTCTGGTTAACAGCTTTCGGTCCCAGGACATCTCCCAAAAATATTTCAAAATTTCTTTTTGTGCGCTTAATTCTTCTTTTTGAAGGATCAATCATCAGATATTTCGGCCATAATGACGCTGTTAATAAAAAGTTGTGGGATTCTATTATAAAATGTATTTTTAAAAAAAAAAAAAAAAAAACACCAAATGAGCTACGCAATTCAAAGACATACATATTTTTAAAACGTACATATAACGTCACAGAAAATGGAAGAAGCCCCATCTAACATCTTAAAAACTTTACAGAAGAAACACTTAGACTTGTTTAAATAAAAAAAAAAAATATATTCACAATTAAAACAAAAAATTTTGCAATATAAGTAAAAAAGAATAAAAAAAATTTAAATTTTGCAAGCTGAGCTATTTTGACTTAACAGAGCGAAACTTGAGGAAATTTTGAATTTTAAAATTTTTTTTTTATTAAACTTTCTCTGACGATACGTACGTATGTTATCAGTAGTATCAGTAGCATCAGTATCAGTATCAGTACGTATCAGTAGTAGTAGAGTAGCTGTGACATACATCTACTTTGCTAAATTCAGGGTGGCTCAAAAGTAGCGAAACGAATTTGAATTTCCTATAACTTTTCTATTATAATTTTTTCCTGTTTTCAGTATTTTGTAAAGAAGACTTGGGGAATTTAAAATGAAACAGTACACAATTGAACAACGTGGCAAAATTGTTGAACTTTATTTCAGAAGAAAATCATGATTTTATTCATAATTTAATTATGAGCGACGAAGCCCATTTCCAATTGAATGAGTTCGTTAATAGGCAAAAAGGGCTGCGGAAAATCCAAGAGTAGTTCAACAGCAAGAATTACAACTGCTTAAGTGTACAGTTTGATGCGGTGTTTCGTCGGAAAGAATAATTGGCCCATATTTTTTCGAAAATGAAAATAGTGTAGCCGTTTCCATCACTTGTGTTGGATATCAGACAATGTTGGAAATGCTTTTTAGGCCAGCCGTGGAAACATTCCGCAAGTGTGGTTCCAACAGGATGGAGCCACAGCGCACACTGCGAGGGACACAGTGGCTCTTTGAACTCAAATCCCTTAGGTAATTTTGAGCCACCCTGTATAATTTAATTCATACTAAGTTGGGAGTTGTGGATTATTTTCGATTACTAATATGGTTCAGGGCTTATTTCAATTGTGAATATTTTGGTTATTTTAAGTCGCAGCGCTTCAAGTTTTTTACCAATAGTGAACTAGAGAATCAACCATCGAAATATGCAAAACTCGATTAATAAACGAATTAGGGCCGTTTTATATGTAAATTATAAACTGAATACATCGTCAAATGAATAATCCTACTCTGCTTCCGATAATATACCTTTGAGATAATATTGTAATACACGTGTGTATATTTCTATCGCATTTTTTAATTTAAGGGGAATAGACACGATCAAAATAATCGGTTGTATTAGTGAACATTAAGGTGACAGCAAAAAATCAATGTCGGAATTTTGCTCGTCTGGACCGCACAAAATTATTTCTCCTTACATATATTGAGATAACCGAAATATCAGCTCGATTAAACGACGCTAACCCGGTACCGTTCGGCGCTCAAAGTTTGAAAAAATTCAAATTTTTGTCAAAAAAGCTGACATATGGAGCCATATCTCGAGAAGGGTAAATAAAATAAATAAAAACACGATAAATATCTCAAAAGAAAGCTAATGTTGTTCTTCCAAATTCCATACATAATTGTTGTTATTTTAATTTAAACAGAGTTACAACAGCCTTTAGCCCCAAAAACGTGACCTGGTAACATTAGGAGCATACTTCGTATATTTTTATATTAAGTGATAAATTTTCCTTTTTTTTGGTATATTTTTGAGTAGAAAGAAGAAAAAATTAAAAAAAAAAAAAAAATAAGTAATACTGGTAAGTCTAAGGACATTTTTTATATCAAAATACAAAACCGACACAGAAAAGATACGGACGTAGTACCTACATCAGTTGATAACTTTATATAGTTATCTAATCTATTCTAGAGCTTTTGTTGAAGTAGTTGTTGAAACGTCAGGATATAATGCTTAGCATTTGCTTACAACTTGCAGGACATTTTGCTTTTGGTCTTCTGCCCTTATTATGATTCACAACTCAATGTTACAACTCAACTCAACTAATTTTTTGTATTATGGTCCTCAACCAATTTTACTTCTCTTCGTTAAGCTTTTATAATGTAAATTATAATACCAGTAACAACTCAACCAAGTTGAGTTGTGAATCATGATAGGGGCATTCTTCTTTTTTTGTTAGAAAGTTGTTAAAGTCGGTTATTAATTTAAGACCACGCTCAGCCATATCATTAACTACTTTTAATGTTTTGACAATTTTCAATCCTTCTTGCAAGTCATTATTTTGAGGCCAAGTGTTAGGATGTTGTCTTAGTATGTCTGTTTTTATATTAAATCGGTCAAAGAATGTAAACGTTTCTTTGGTAAGTAAATTTACCAATCCTCCATCAACTACCTCCATTGACGTATAGAAAGTGCTATTGAAATAAGAAATTCTGTTTTTCACTCCTGCTTTTATGATATTTAAATAGTACTTGAAACAATAATAGCCGAGAAATTTTTCTAAGTGTATTTCACCCGTTTTATATTGTCAATTACAATCTACAACACTTCACAAATTTCACTAAACTAAAAAAAATTTCGGCACCAAAACACATTTTCTCTTTTTACTACTAATTGAAGCTGCCTTGGTTCCAAGTTGGCCTATTTAGCACTTTTAGTGCTATATAAAGCACTTCTTTCTGATTTAACATTAATAATTTCCAAAAAGTGTTAAATGCTACTTCATCACTTTTTTTAGCAATTTAGCAATTTTAGCACTTTTTATTTAGTTCATAAAATTATATTAAAAATAGATATTTTGTCTCACTGTATAAAGAAAATTGATATATGATAAAGTTTTTGGAGATCAGTAAATTAAAATCTCGCCTTCCCCAAAAATATTACTATTTTGACAAACATAATTTATATTTGCGCTAGTGAAATAGAAAAAATTCAAAGTCAGGGAAGCAATATAAGTGAACAGATATGGGATACGAAAAAGAATACAACCGAATTCTGAACAATTTTAAAAAATTTTACTTTAAATAGTTATCAAGCTTTGTATTGTCTCTTTTAGTTTTTCCTTTTTATACGCAGAAGTAGAACGTTTATTGAATTAATTGGGCCCAATTAAAAACAAAGTCAGAACTAGAATGCACATAGAACAGTTGTGTGCAATTATACGTATAACAGAGAGTGTAAAATTAGAGAAACGTTTGCTGCCATGTTCATAATATCATATTTATAAATTTTTATTTTTGCAATTTTTTTTTAAATTAAATACATTTAAATCGAATAGCAAAATTGTTATTCCAAAGGATCTTTCATTAGGCGCTTCCTACTCGTATCTTTAAATTTAAATAAAACAAAGTGTGTATGTGTGTGAAAGACCTTTTGATGCGAATATGTGTAGAATATAACATCGACCAAATAGCCGCCACGGCTTTTATGGGTGGAGAGCATCCAAAATATCCAATTTTTCATGTCTATGGCACATAAATCAGGGTGAATTTGAACGGTGCACAGTGGGTTGAAACATATGTAAACTGGGGTTTAATTCAGGGAAACCTATTATTACTGATGTTTATATATTTTTGGAATAAGTATACATTATTTAGTAAAAAAAAATGGTTTTTGAAAAAAAAATTTATAGAAAATATTTTTTTATTTAAAAAAGAAGAGAAAAATTATACATATGTACATTAATATGCATTTGAACCTATTTTAGGTACTATTGTGATAAAAGTCAACATTATCATCATCATCGTCTTCTTCTTCTTCATCATCATTGACGCCTTCTTCGGGTAGAATTAATAATTCCAACTGTGGTATTTTTTTCACTCATGCTGGTAATGAATGGATCTGAAGTAAGCAGAAATCTATTAAATATGTCTTCATTAGTTTTTTTCCCGGCTGCATTTATGAGCAAAGTATTCCCTATAGTTTTTAAAATCTATGTTTCTAGCCTCATGTGCTTCCTCTGAAAGCTCACCAATCGGCAAAAGGGCATTGGATATTATTTCCGGTCCATGAATTAAAAATTGATGAAGGGTAGTTGACATTTCATACCATGGATATTTTTTAACAAAATGCCTTGCAGTATTGTGTGCAAAGTCTCTAAACTTTTCACCATTTACCCCGTGGCCGCATGGCACGACAATAAGTATTATGTGCATTCTGTTAATTAACTCTAGATCAGGTTTTGTTATTTCTGAGGAAACTTCTGCATTCTTAAAAAACCTTTTCGCAGTATTGCCATCATTTGTGTTGCCAAAGCCTGGTTTTGGATGGTCAATGATCAATCCAGTTCTTTCTCTGAAATCTTTTTGAATTCTCGTTTTTGTGTCTTCAACAACTTGTTTGTCATGATCTGATGTAGCTTGCCACTTTTTAAGTGGTAATTTATATGCAACATGGAGAATATACTCAAAAAACCTAATCCAGCCATGGAGAATAGATAAACCGAACTGATATGTATCCTTGTTTACACTGTTGGTAATCATTTGATCAATACAGTTGAAATCTTTGCTCGTAGCACCACAAACATTTTTGTGTGGATGTTGTTTTGGTAATAGCATTACACACTGGAGTTCTTTCACAATAACTTAAATTAGTAAAAAAACGCAGTAACTCCGCAACATTTTTTTTTTTGATATATAAGCTGATATCTCATATTATAAGAGCATTTAATAAAATTTGCTTGATCTCGCCCAGAAACTTGTTAAAACTGTATGTAATATATATCGAAAATGCCACATTTATGGAGCACCTTTAAAAAAAACATTGAAAATATTTGCAAAACATTTATCTAAACAAAATATATTTAATTATATAGCCAAATACCTGAAGTTGATGGTTCCATTATAATATATTTACTTTTAGAAGACGTAATAAAAATTTTAAATAATCGAAGTATCTCAATTTTCTATTTTAGCCACGTCACGCAAAATTTGCAAAAATTGTTTAACCTTGACCGCTCACTGTCAATAAAGTAAGTTACTCAACGCAGTAATTTTAGCAATTAGTAATGTAGAATTTTATTCACTTTCACACAATACCAAATACATATGTCTGTGCAAGATAAACTTCAGCTTTTGAATTAATCCTCACTTTTGGTACATTTCAACCCTCTGTGCGGTGGAAAGGATTATGGCGGCTTTGAAGACCGCTGTTGTTTGCGACTCAAGAAAACCCAACAAGCAAAAGTCAAATCTCATGATCTCGGTGGACAGTTCCGGTATAAACACACGAATTACTTAGCTTTTATCAGGAATTCGGTTAAAGGTCCACTGACCATTGCTTTAAGAATTATAAGATAATAAGATTTAGTTTTTGCTAGAAAATAACCGAAATTGTTTTTCTTTTCAATATAATGAAATACGAGTATAATATAATGAAATATTTTGTTATTTACTATAACTTTTGCTGCATTGTGCTGGAACTAGAGGAAAGGGATAGTAGGAGAAATGATGGGAGGTGAAGCTTCACTATCTTACAACACTGCTTTTTTGCACGTTATTTGTTTTTATAACAGTTTTGTAGCGTCTCTGATGTGAAGGAGACGTATTAAATTTTGAAGCTTCGTTTAGTAGCCATTTAAGTAATTATTTTATTTCGCCAGTGCTACACAATAACGACGAAGGAGGGCTTTCTGATGTCTCTGTGGATTGGATACATCTGAAGCCGTTACTGTTCAGTGGCCAGTGACTATGCCTTCGTCACTGAAACCTTGCGACAACAACTGACACAAAGTCACACACAAATGCACATAAGAAAAAATGCGAGATGTTTCTATGAATCTGAAACTGGGGTTGAACCCAGGAAAATTTTTCGATTTGTAGTCGACGTGCAGACTACTTCGACCATCGCCACCCTCAGCAGCACCCTTGCAGAAAAATTAAAAAAAAAATATTATTTTCAAACCGAAAAAGTAAAACTAGTAATAGTTTAAAAAATTTTGAGACATTTGGTTTAGTGTAGGTACACCGAAGTATAAAAATACGAAACAAATTTAGCGTTGTGTGAGTTTGGCAATCCATATTTTACTGTCAAAATAAAATAGTTTTATCAAAATGGGTATTCTGTTCGTACCGCTCGCTTCGCCCATTTTATTGTCGCAGGAGAACCGAGGCAGTCGATTTCGCGGAACTCGCCCTTTCACAGAACACAACTTGGCGAAATTTGCGCTCGTGATTTGGGCCTGCACCTGTACAAAATTCAGCAGCATGGAATACCCAGGCTGAAGGAAAACGACCATAGACAACGATGGGATGGTCATCTCACGTGAGATGTGATGTGAACTGGCCACCGAGATCGTGCGATTTGGCCCCTTTGGACTTTTTCTGGTGGGGTTTTCTTAAGTCGCAGGTGTATGCCGTGGCGGACATTTAAACGATGTTAATGGCATCAATAAGTCTTTCAAATGAATAAAAAAAATTCATGATATCTCACATACTCTTTGTTTTATATAATTTAAACATAGGAGGCGCTTAATGAAAGGCCCTATATTTTTAGTAAAAAAATTTCAATCTATTAAAATCGTCCTGCGATAATTAGAAAAAGAACTTCACATTTTATATAATTTTCTACATGTTTAAAATAGTCCGAAACATTTATCTATTTACATAAAAATAAAATCCAATACACTGCGCATCATAACTATAGCCGCTAGCTTTTTTGACCAATGAGCGGATTTGGTATAAATTTTAACCTATATTATTTTATTGTTTAAGAGAATAGTCAGGTAGTAAAGTATTTTAAAACAAATTATTTATTAATTCATAATATTTGCACTTTAAAGCGATTTTCTCAACTATAGACGCAATTTTTAAAAACGATCATAATATTCTGCTGAAAACAAATTATATGTAAAATAAAGCTATTTAATAATAGCCCAACTCACAATCTTGTGCATATGGTGTTGCATCATTGCATTTGCAAAAAGGTATAGCATATTTTTGCTCTACAGTAACAAAATACACAGCAATGTAAAAATATGCTATACCTTTTTGCAAATGCAATGATGCAACACCATATGCACAAGATTGTGAGTTGGGCTAATGTATTGGACCCCCCTTATTTTGAATAAGTTCGAAAATTCGATCGGTCATACTGTCTACTAATTTATTTCTCAATTCTTGATTGATTGATTTCCATTCTTCGATAATGGATTCTTTAAGATCAATAGTACTTTTGTATTGGCGATTTTCAGCATAAATACGGCGAGTTGGTATTCCACAAATGTTTTCGACTGGGTTTTGATCAGGCGCACTCGCGGGCCAGTCAATAGTTTCAATATTTCTGGAGCGCAGCCATTCTTGCGTATGTCGAGTTTTATACACTGAGGCGTTATCTTGTTGGAAAACAAAGTCAGCGCTGTTGTAGCCTTCCCAAAATATGATCAGCTTGTCTTCCAAAATATCTGTGTACTCCAGCGAATTCATTCGAGAGCTGGGAAACGCCAAATCAAGCATACCATTGCTACAAAATACTCCCCAGACCATTAATGAACCACCACCGAAATTTCGTTTTGAGATATATTGTGTTTCCTTACGCAGATCTCGCCAATAGCTATTGAAACCATCTGGACCATCGAGGTTAAACTTTTTCTCTTTAGAAAAAATCACATAAAGTATTTAAAAAAAAACTTCTTACAAGAAGTAACAAAATGATCATTAACTTTACCTTTCTCCAAATGGTTTGCAAAATTTTTCTTTGCAAAGTCCAAGCGGGCTAGTTTCTGGCGATGTAAGAGTTTTGGCATTGTCATAAGTTTTTGCCTTTTCAGTTTTCCAGACTCTTTTATTGCTCACACACATTAGCAATGTTTGAAAGACTTTTCATTGTATTACTAGCAATACTGATAATTCTACGCTTTTCTCTCTCCGATAGCTTATTTTTGGGACCTCCAGTTTTCTTTTTACAATATCCATTTTGATTTTTTGCAAAATTTCTGATAACTTTGCCCGATCTATTGATTTTTCGCCCGATTTCCTTAAAACTCCACCCAGTTTCCAAAAAAGCTACAATTTTCCCATTTTCGTTATCAGTAAGATAAGTACTGCGCGGCATTTTCTTTTAAAGTTAATAAAATTTACTTTTCAATTTAAATATTTTAAAATTAAATATGATACTCTTGGTTTCTAACTGTCTTTAAGCACTGCGTCTATAGTTATGAAACTAAAGATATTTTATGAGTCATCATTGTTAAGTAATTTAAAGAAGAAACCTTGTTTGTATTTCTAAATTTAATAGTACCATTATAGAAGTCGCGAAATCTACAGTCGCCTTTATAATTCACTGCTCTAACAAACATTTGATATAGAAAAGTAAATGCGGCTATAGTTTTGATGCGCAGCATATATAAAATTCTCGTGTCGCGGTGTTTGTAGATAAACTCCTCCGAAACGGCTTGACCGATTCGCATGAAATTCTGTGTACATATTGGGTAGGTATGAGAATCGGACAACATCTATTTTTCATTCCCCTAAAATTAACCAAGCCCACTTTACTCCCACTTTTGTTTTTACCTACTTTTTCCTTTTTTGCAATATGGGTATCAAATGAAATGGTATGATGAGGAGATTTTAAAAAGTTTTATCCTAAGTTCAAAAAGTCAACCTAAGTCCAACGACCGTCAATACGGCTTCCGTCGAGGGCGCTCTACGGGCGACTTACTAGCCTTCCACTCGGAAAAATGGTGTAATTCTATTCACCAGTTCGGCGAAAGTAAAGTCGTGGCTCTGGATATTTCTAAAGCATTTGATAAAGTGTGGCATGGGGCACTTCTGTCCAAACTTATTGCTTTTGGTGTCGGTGATATCTTCTCTCGATTTATATCGAGTTTTCTCAGGGATCGCGCTATAAGAGTTGTTATAGACGGGATCTCATCTAACGAGTATAAGATAAATTCAGGGGTACCGCAAGGCTCCACTCTTTCTCCTACCCTATTTCTAGTCTTTCTTAATGACCTCCTATGTCAAACTTCCAACCCTATCCACTCTTTCGCAGATGACAGCAGCCTTTCTCACTCATATTCATTTAGTCGTAGGCCAACATCGACTATGATCACTTCGCTGAGGCAGAATATGAGTGACTCATTGAATTGTGACCTCATGAAAATATCGCAATGGGATCAGGCAAACAGGGTCGATTTCAATGCTCAAAAGACCCAATGCAGCATGCTTACACATCGACGCATGCCCGATGACGCTGCGTCTTCTGTAATTATGGGCGGTATAAACATCGAGGAATCAGAAGCTCTTGATGTTCTTGGCATGAAAATTCAGTGCGATGTTCGATGGACTGAGCACATTTTTCAGGTATCAAAAGAAGCATTCAAGTACCTCGGTTTTTTAAGACGGTGCAAGACATACTTCACCCCATCTGATCTCCTCACTATTTATACCGCCTACATCCGACCGAAAATGGAATACAACTCTCATGTTTGGGCCGGTGCTTCAAAGACTATTTTGAAGTTACTCGACCGGGTCCAGGAGAGAGCGAAGAAACTCATAGGAGACAGTAGGGTAGCCAACTCTATTAACTCTCTTGAGCATCGTCGCAACGTGGGGTGCGTTTCGTTGTTCTATCGTTACTATAATTGGATGTGTTCTGATGAAATCAGGGAACTTGTTCCCGAAACCCGATCATTCACGCGCACGACGCGTTCATCATTAAGAGCACATCCATTTGTAGTCAACTTGGCAGCGAACCGCACTACGCATTACAGGGAGAACTCATTTTTCGGCCGAACATCGCGTATGTGGAACAAACTCCCTGCCGAGGTCTTTCCTGTCACTTATGACGTGGGAAAATTCAAATCAAATGTCCATTCACACTACTCCCTCTATCCTCCTTCCCATAACCTGTTTTCCTAGTTCCAGCACAATGCATCGCATGTGTAGGGGTCATCCCCTGAGTGCTGGTCCAAGATAAAAAAAAAAAAAAAAAAATATGGCGACTGACCCTAAAGGGATGAGAACGAAGCCGGTCTCCTGTCTTACTCACTATACAGTTGATAGTAAAAATATTAATAATTATTATAATATAATATTATAACTATGTTTGCCGTGTCAGCTAAAAACAACAAAACTTATTTTTTTTTCTCATTAGTAAATAGATTCCGTGCGAAGCAGGGACGGTGATCTAGTATTTCTAAAGGTTTTTTTATTTTTCGAAATTTCGTCAACCATCGGTTAACATCTTCAGGAAATTTTTATTATTTTTTATACAATTTTATTTTTTTTTATTTTATAAAAAGAAACCTTTGAGCTAGAAAAAAAATAATTAGAAATATTTATTAAAAGAAATAAGTTTATTAAGTTGTTAATTAACTTTGTATTGCTGAATCTGTTGATTTATTAATGTTAATATTGTATTGCCTCCATACAGTATTAACATTAGAAGAAATAAGGTTAAAAAATGAGGATTAAAAAAAATTAAATATTTATACAAAACTTATTAACTAATCTACCATAATATGGTTGTTCTCAATTACTCATATATCATGGTAATTGCTCATCATCAAAGTCTCCAAGATTTGTTTTACAAATTTTACATAAAAACAAAATTATTTTGGATGGAAAAGGAAAATGTTAAGTTTATTTTTTGTTAATTAGTGCACAATGTCTCTAAAGCAAGAGGTTGTATTCGTAATCAGCGGGAAAAATGCAATAAGACATCATGATATTTTCAATAATGCGACTTTTTTCAACTGAGATAGATTTCTGTGCAATGCTAAAAAAAACACAAAACACGAATTCCATTATTAAGCGGCAAAATTTTAGAAAGAGAATCATTAATTTTAATTTTAAATTTAAGGTTGCATAAACAATTCTTGATTGTAAAAAGCACGTTCTTTTAAATTTACCAATCTATTCTATCAAGGGAGTTTTCAGACAAATGGCCGCCACAGCTACGATTGCAAGACCATATTCGTTTCATGATAACTTCCGTAATGAATTCGCTCATTGTCAACTTTATGTTGTTGATAACTTCACGAATTTAAACTTTGAGCTCTTGAGTCCATTGTGGCCAATTGTGGTAGACATTCTCTCCTTCGTAGCACAAGTTCTCGTTACTTGTTTAACACGTAGTGCCGTCTTGTTGAAAATAAACGTCATCCACATTAATTTCACAATTCTGGGCGTAGAAAGTCATTAATCATCGTTCGGTAGCGCAATCCATTCCACTTCAACTTCACATGTTTCTGATGTGCAATATTCTGCCTTTCGGTCAGTTGTAGTCGGAAGGTTTCAGTGGTCACTGAAACAGCACCGACTTCAGCTGTTTGCAAGATCAGAGCGATCGATGAAGTAAAATAATTAATAAAAAATACACAGTTTAAAAATTGAATACGGCTCGTTGACATCTTAAGCACTGCTATATCTTCGCCACATGCCATCACTATGCCTTTCCTATACTAGAAGGCCAACAATTGCCTGAGTGTTGCTTCTCATGGAACAAAAACCGTGCCGGAGCAAAAACCAAACCAAATACTCACACGTTGAGGATGGCAATGCTACTTACTCAAGACGGTAGGAGTGACTTTTTTTGTTAACTTAACCTTAAAAGCCTTAAGACATAAATATTTATACAAAATACGGTTTACTGACGTTTCTATAACGCTCAATTCTAAAGATCGACATCAAAAATTTGTTGTTTTCTTTTCCAATTTTTTTTATTAATGACTTGTAATAATTTTAATGCGTTATTGCATCGTTTATCGTTTAATTTTTGTTAATGGTGTATCTTTTACACTGTCACCTGTCTAGCAACTACTACTACAGGTTGTGAACTGACAACTGTTAAAATAAGGGCTATTGAAAATTAAACTTCTTCTTGGAATACCCTGTATTATGACAACTGTCTTACCCAAACAGTAACACTAATCAGTAAATTAAAGCACGCAAAAAAAGAAATATAACACAGTATCATTCAAGGCCATGTCACTTTGTCGCTTTGCGTGACGTTTCTAACTTTGACAGAAAAGCGGAAAGCAAAAGGTGTATGACACAATAAACGCTTTGACAACACTCACGAATTGTTTGTTTACCAAAGAAAAGTGTTTGATAATTGTGCTATTTATTTTTTTATTATAAAAATAAAAGTCAATAACTTTATTTGACGATATACAATTACAATGTTCTTCTGTTTGAAAACGAAAAGAAGAGAAAGGAAGACACGAATAAAGAAAATTATTCAAACTGATTGTCAAAGCACGCAAAAAGTTGAGAGTTGATGAACTTTTCGCTTCGTGTTGCGTTGAGAGTTTTTTTTGTGGCATGTTTCGTATAAATATGTACATTTTATCTTAGATGTCAAAGCGAAGATGTAACGCAACGCGAAGCAAAAGTTTTATCTGACATGGCCTTCAGTGTGTGGTATTCATTGTTATTTTCGTCCAATGTATTGACTCCACATTCAACACACGACAATTAACTGAATAATGAATGAACGAATATAAAAAGTTTCACAACGCGTGTTTAACAAGGTGGTGTTGAATGGAGTTCTTGTACTACCACACATGTTGTTTGTTCGAGATATGTCAAAAACAACCAATGCAAATATTACAAAAACAATGTGTTTTTGACGTGTGTTGTACAGCAAAAAAGTGCCGCCTGTTTTAACAACCCCACCTTGTTTTTGGTCGCCTCGAATTTTCATTTACATGGACGTTACACATTCAATTTTTGCCTTTTAAATTTTAAAATTCTTTCATCTTTTTACTAATCCACTCACAATTTTTTAAATGTAATGATAGTTTGTTTCCAAATTTGTGGGCAACTTTTGTTTTAAATTATGGGCAAGAAAACAGCTGAACACCGCAGTCATCTTGATAAATGAATTTATGTGTAAAAAATTTTAAAGCAAAAGTTGAACGTGTGGCTGCAGTGTTAGTGAGATATAAAAATACACATGAATGCACCAGTTTGCAAATTATTAGCATTCATTCAGCTCTTTAATATGTATGTATGTATGTATGTAAGTATATACATATACTCGTATATGGAAATATGGACCTTGGAAAATAATTCTAACAACTTTTTCAGCCTCAAAAAGATTATGACGTCGAATACAATTCTTTTCATACAAACTTGTAAAAAAAAATTTAAATCTCTAAATTATGTTCGTTTCAAAACACGATACAGTGCAATCATTTCATTTGGAACAAGCATATTCAATCTCAACCAGAGCAGTGTTCATTAGTCCATTAGAGGCATAACTATTTAAAATAAGATGCATCGTCTCGATAAAACAATACTGTGCGTAAAGTTTACGCCACATTGAAAACTTTAAGAGTTCGTTAAAAATTTAATGCTAAATTTTTAAGTAACAAAAAAAAAATATGAAAACAGCAAGAACAATGCAAACAGCCAACTTTTCCCGCAAGAAAATGCAGCTTCTAACTGGTAAGAAGTTCAAAGAAATTAAAAGAAAACACAGAATCTTTAAAATTATCTCAACTTGTATAATTAATTTCAGCGAAAAAAAAGAGCATTTTCCAATTCATTTGACAAAGCCTTTTGATTTAGTTCCATTATTCCAGCAAGAAGTTTGACAACCCTTTTTTAAACTTGCGTACGAGCAAAAGACACAAACAAACAGTAAAAAATTGTTGCCAGTAAAAAAGAAACCATTGAATAAGAGCAAAAAAATATATAAAATAAATACGAAATTATCTTCATCACCATGACAATTTTGTGGTATTTAAGTGTTGTTAACATGAAAAAGATGGAGTCGATTTAAATCGCGTCAAGTCGAATAGTGACAACGACGTAATTCCCTTTTACAACGTCAAAGCTGCGGAGAGGCAAAAAGGGAAGCCGGAGGAGCACATAGAAGATGCGAAAAAATAAAGGGAAAACTACAGAACGAAATAAATGCTTACTAAAGTTTGCGGTGGCAATGATTTATAAGAACATTGCACTTTGCAACAGCATGTGTTTGAGTGTTCGAATGTGCAGCGTATTCCACCCCATGGACATACAGAAACAACGAAAAAACATTAGTAAATATAGAAAAAATTCAACAAAACAAATTACGATATTGTTATTGTATTGGAAAAGTCGACATATGAAATTACAATAGTGCGTATTTGTGTGAGTTTTTGTCCGACGGATTCAGTGCCGAAGCCATGGTTAGTTGTCTCTGAATACTACTGGCTTCAGCTGATACAAATCTAAAGGCATATCAGAGCGCCCTCCTTCGGCGGTATTGTATAGCTTCGGCGAAGTAAAATAATTAATCAAAATGGCTACTAAAAACTAGAGTTGGGTTCATGAGCTCTTTGAAGTGAGCGCTCTTCTCAGTTCAGCTCTTTTTGGTGAGCTAGTTCGTTTAGTTCGTTCAGTAGCTCAGTAGTATCAGTTGACTTTTAGCTCATTTGATTTTGATGCTCAGTTGAATTTCTCGCTCAGTTGATTTTGTTTCTGAACTGATTTTTTAGCTCATTTGATTCAATCAATTAATCAGTAGTAGAAAGAGAAAATATGTTTTTGGTGCTGAAATTTATTATTTTAGAGAAATTTGTGAAATATATAAAAAAAATGTAATAAAATTTAGATTATTATTATTGAAGTATCGAAACTTAAATCAAATAAATACAAACTACAAGACAGAAATTTATTTAAGAAAAAATAGTGTTTGCACTAAATCGCCAATGACGTGAAATATTCGCATATGGCATCATAGAAATTTTTTTTAAGAACATTTTTTGGTTCTGGTAGCACTGATAAACCAATAAAATGAACGAAAAAGAAAACATACAATCGCTGTTCACTAAACTAGAATCATCAAAAAAAGTGAGCGCTCCCTTCGCTCAGTTTACTGATTCGTTCAATTGAGCTAGCTCAGTGCTGAACGACACAACTCTACTAAAAACACAGCTTCAACACAGTTACCAACAACTTTTCCAATCTCATCCATTTCCTATAAATATTGGATTTTATAAAAAGTACTTTTGCCAAAAAGCGAAATTTTCCAATAAGAACCTAGTGAAAACGTTGCATAAGAAAAAAGAACTTTGTCCAAAAGGCATTTTTTCTGAAAAGTATCCATTTCACTTTATTTTTAGTTTAGTTCTCAAAAATCAATTTCAGCTGATACCAATGTCTTAGAAGAGAGAAAAAAATAGTAGTCCACCTTATTTTGGTATCCGAAATATCATGAACATGGCTTACAATTATAAAGATGTCTTTTGATTTTTTTTAGTTCTTGTCTCATAAATAACTCTCATTCGATAGCCATATCATAGTGGTCCGCCATTTTGGAATGTTCTCCATGTTGTGTTTGCAGAGATTTCATTATATTTTTTTTGCTCCCTTCGGAAAAATCTCCTTAAATATAATAATAGTTTTTTTTTTTTTTTCCCATGTTATTTTTGAATTTTGGATCTTTCAATATGAAATTAACAAAATGTGTTCAAATCTTAATCTAAAAATATACTATAAAAAAAAAAATAGTTTCCATTGCCACTGCAATTTCAACCCAATGGTTACACAGAATTTTCATCCAATCAGATCAAACGTTTGGGTCCTTTTGAGTCTTCTGTGACCCTCAAAGACCAGCAATTCTCTAGCAAGTGGATTGGGATGCACCGTGATCTTCGTCCTATACTTCGTACAGACTTTTTTAATTTCATCATTAATTGATGGAATTTTTAGATCCCTGTGGATATTTACATTTTTCATGTACCATGGAGCCCCTGTGATTATTCGTAAAATTTTTGACTGTCTTCTTTGTAATTTTGCAACATTTGATGCGGAAGCAGTTCCCCACAGCTGAACGCCATATAGCCATATGGGCTTTAAAATCGCCTTATACAACAGCACCTTCATATCTAGGCCTAGTGCAGAGTGTCGTCCTATAAGCCAGTAAAGCTGCGCAGTTTTCAACTTCAGTTGAGTGATTTTGGCCGCTATGTGACTAGTCCACGTAAGACGTCTATCGAGATGAATACCAAGATATTTTACGTGGTTGCCCTCAGGTATTGTAACACCGTTTATCGTGATGGGAGGACAATTGTCCCTTCTCAGAGTAAACGTAATGTGGACGCACTTTGAAGCATTTACTTTTATCTTCCACTTTGATAACCATTTTTCCAATCGGTTCAAATGCGCTTGAAGATGTTGGCTTGCTACTGCTGCATTCTTGTGTATGCTTAGAAAAGCAGTATCATCCGCGAAAGTTGATGTATGCGTCAATTGACTTGTAGGCATATCCGCAGTAAATAAAATGTACAGAAAAGGACCAAGGATACTTCCCTGTGGTACACCAGCATGGATATTTTTAGTGGAAGATATCACCGATTTCGACCTTATATGAAAAGATCTATTAGTTATGTAATTTTTGAACAATTTGTGAACGTTTTCCGGTAGCAAGTTTACAATTTTGTGCATCAGACCGTCGTGCCAGACTTTGTCGAACGCTTGAGATATATCAATAAAAAGTGCCGAACAGTATTCTTTATTCTCGAAAGCCGATCGGACAAGGTTTGTTATTCTGTGTACTTGTGCCACAGTGCTGTGCATTTTCCGGAATCCAAATTGGTGATGTGGGATAACAGAATTAGTGTCAACGTGGTGCCGTAGTTTCTCGAGAATCAATTTTTCAAAAAGTTTGGACAGTATCGGCAATAAGCTTATTGGACGATAAGAAGATACTTGCGTAACATCTTTACCTGGCTTAGGAATCATTACGATTTCTGAGTGTTTCCATGCTTTCGGAAACGTACCCAACCTCAACATAGAATTGAAAATAAAGAGAATCAGCCTCAATGCTGATTGTGGCAGATTAGTTATCATTGCTCCTGTGATTTTGTCACTGCCTGGAGCTTTTCTGGCTTTTAACGTTTTTATAGCAGATTCGACTTCAGCAAATCGGAATTTCAGTGGACGTTGTACTCTTTCGTTTATGACAATCGGCGCAATACGGGAAGCGGTTACATTTGGTGTAAATACGTTTTCCAGGTGGTTGGCGAATTCCTCAATTTTCTCCTCTGTACTCTGTGCAAATTCACCATTATGTAACCTTATTGGGGCCTCGTAGGAAGTAGGTTGTTTCATTTTTTTTGTAGCTCTCCACAAACTATAATCTGTTTGCTCTGTTGTGTCCAACCTTTGCAGATATTCATTCAGTTGAAATTCTTTGTCCTCTTTCAGCAAAACACGCAGTTTCCGTTGGCATTTATTTAGTTGTGCCTTTAAGCCAGGTGAACGGAGCTCCTGCCACTGACGCCTCAACTGTCTTTTATGCCTTATCAGGGACTCAACGGTAGCATTACTGTTGTAATGACGCCTGCTTCTTATCAAAACGTTTGATGCGGAAACTGCTGTCGCTTCTTTCAGGATGTTTGTTGTGAGGATTACAGCATCCTCTACTTCAGACTCCGATTTCAAAGACAAGTGTTGTGGCAAGTGGGTACTAATGTACATTTTGTACTTTAGCCAATTTATATGTTTTTTATGATAACACTTATTCTGCTCTGCATTTTCAGAAGCGCGAAAAAAATTCAAAAAAGTAGGTGAATGATCCGACGAAAGATCCAAAGACGGAACCAAATGAAATAGTTCTCTTCTTATGCTGCGAGTGACCGCAAAGTCGATCACATCTGGAATTTTATTAATGTCTGTAGGCCAGTATGTGGGTTGACCTGCAGATATTGCGTCCAAATTGTGAAGGGATATCGCATCGAAAAGTTGTCTTCCTCTTGGTGAAATAAGTCTAGAACCCCAAAAGGTGTGTTTTGCATTAAAATCACCCGCTGCAATAAACTTTGTTCCTAACGTTTGAAAAAAGTTCCAAAATTGATCCGTAGTAATGGAGTGTCTGGGTGGACAATAAACGGCAGAAATCGATGTACCACAACGTGGTAACCTTATGGTGGTGGCTTGTATGTGATCCGTCGAAAATTCTGGTAGGGGAAAATGGGCAACATCTCTGTGAACCAGTATTGCTGTCCCTCCACAAGCTCTGCCACTTGGATGCTTTGTGTCATAATTATAATAATTTTTTATTTTGAAACAGTTCTTTTGAGTAAAATGTGTTTCGGATACGAGAAGTACATCAACTTGTTGTGATTGTAGGAACTGTTGCACTTCATACTTGTGCTGGCTCAGGCCATTAGCATTCCAAAAACAAATTTTCAGCGTATCCATTATTTTTTGTTCAACAAAATTTGCATCAGCATGCTCTGGTTTTGCAGCATTTGCTGGAACATACCCTGCATGTTGGACATAAAACTGTTCATAGTGTCTATCAATTTCTCGATGGCACTTTGAGTGTCGGGCAGTGGTTTGTGCTCACCTTCCTTCAAAACGTTTGCATACGAGTTAACTCGATGACTTTCTTGCGATGTATTACCTTTCTTCAACGTTTCAGCGAAACTAACGTGTTGCACATTTGTACCCTGAGCTCTTTGAGTTGCACGGGCAGAAGTTGTTGGCAAATTAGGAAAATTAGTTTCCTTATACTCGAGTGGTACTGGCACTGATCTTCTTGCCTTGTTTGAATTTTTTAGTTGCAAAAACACTTTGCAACCACGATAATTGGCGGTGTGTTTTTCACCACAATTACCGCACTTTCTCACATTCGTGTCAGATTTCGGGTGTGGGCATTCCAAAGATTTGTGAATGTCTCCACATCTCACACATACGGATGGTAATTTACAAAAAGATTTTGTATGTCCAAACTCCTGACAATTTTGGCACTGAGGCGGACCCTTACGCTTAATTGGTTCCTCTACGACAATTCTTCGGTTCAATAAGAATTTTAAATTGTAAATGGGGTGAGTTTCATTTTTTTTCAATTTAGTTGAGTCGAAAGCAACTTCAACTTTAAACATTGGCTGAGGAATTTTCTCTCGGTTAATTATATTGAAAATTGATTTAGCATCGAACCCCGCATTCTTCAGGGCATCTTTAATATCCTCAGTCGGCACAGAATTGTCAATACCTTTAATGACCACCACTAAGCCCTTTGCACTCTTCAATTGGTAAGTGTAGTAACCTTTTTTTTCCGCATCAAAATTGTTCACTATGGCCCTATAGCCTTTCTCGCTGTCGGCCTGAATCTTTGTCTCCAGCACGTTACCTTTGCGAATAGAGACCACGTAAAAGTGATCTTTACCTATCAACTTTGACAATTTACTCACCAAAGAATTAGTACACACTTCTCGCAAATATATTGGTGGCGGTTTTATTGCTCTTTGCTCTGGCTTTTCCGTATTGTTATTGGCCATTTTGCCAAGAATGGCAAACCTATTTTGACCCTCATTGGTTCGTGGCATTTTAGGGTCGGGTTCAGTATTGGCGGCCCTAGGACTGGATTTACGCTTAGTGATCGTGATGTAGCGGTCCATTCCAGTAGGTATTTTATGGCTTGAAAAATTTGAACACGACGGAAGATCCGTACTTTTATTTATAGGAGAAAATGGGCGCGATACAATTATTTTATCTTCTGTACACTTATTCAAATTTGAATCACTTGCACTTTTTTCAGCAAAAATTGGACCAGTGGTCGGTTTCAGGGTTAAATAATCTCTATTGCATTTAGGATCGTAAATATTCTCACTACTCTTGCTTTCAGAGTTGACAATTATGTATGCATGTCTGCCGTTTTGTTTTTTCACATTTGCTTTGTTCGAGCAATCGCTTGCACTCATATAGAAAACAATGCACTGTACAGTAATGCCACGTACTGTTGTTGTTGTTGTTTATGTTTGAGTAGTATTTGTTGGTTTGTTTAAATTTATTTTTATATGTATTGTTTGTGATAGTTCTATTTTATATTTGTTATGTTTTTATATTTTAATATTTATTTGTGTTTAGTAAAAACTTCACTTTATGTTTTCTGTTTTCTTTTTTCTTTATGTGTGTTTAGAAATGTCCAGTTTGTATGTTTTAACACAACACTATTTATTTACAGAATTTTCAAAAAATTAACTGCTCCTAATTCCTTATTCCGATCCGGGACTATGATACACCGTTGGAAAGCTCAGAAAACGCCCTTTCCAACGATACTATCCGCGAATTTTCCCAATCAAAAATGTACGAGTTATTAATTCAATTAATTCAAAAATTTGTACCGATCACACACACGCACACGTATATTTATAGCATTTGAATCAACTGTATAATAATAGTGAAAAATTTACGTAGGGCAGTACTATATGAATGGCAAAAAGTACCAAGGTACAATTTTACAGGTATATGTTTGAATTTCGTAAAAGTAAGAAAACATATTTAAGATTTTGTCTAGAAGAAAAGAATACGGAAAAAGCTCGGTTCTATGTGATTTCGCAGATAAATGTATGGGGCATAAAAAGTACCAAAAAATAATTTTTTCCCGTTTTACTTCCTAAAACTACATATGTGACAGCCCATAGAGAAAGGGACCTAAGGGTAAAAAAAGCAATTTTCACTTTTTTTTTTGATGTGGACAACATCTGAGCATCGAATGAGACCGATACCATGCCCCAAAAGTGTTCCCTCCCAGAGATATGCGCGTTTTATGAAAGTGAAGTACACCAAAGATACACGTATTTAAATCTTTAAAATGGCTCTCCTGAACAAAACCGGTTTTTACCTTGAGGTCCCTTTCTATTTTGCGCGTCACATATATTTATTTGTATGCTTTTGGAATTTGTATTCTATATCTCTTCGATTCAGATATACTTATTAGGTTACGAATTCCATCCGTTTTTAGCCCAATGCTCACCATGTGCGCTTAAATGACAACCATTAATCGCACAGAAATTAAATAAGTCATATGACACGCACAAGCGGAGCACATTTGTGCTGTACACCGATGAAATGTATTTCTCAAAAGAAAACTATATATAAATTCACATATATTTTATGTGGAAAATACACACCGTCAGAAAAGTGTGCGTACAAATAACGTGTATTTTACTCAAACCGGCACGTTGTTTTTTCGGCAGTTTGAAGGTACGTACATACATACTCGTATTTGAATGCTTAATTATTTTTATACCTGTTGGCGCAAAAATATAACTTTTTTTTAAGGTTAGTTTTTATTTTCAATAAGAATAAAAATTGTGGTATGTTTCCTTAATATTTACCAGCGGAATTTGTGACTGCCCCGAAATTTAGAAGCACTAAAAGCTGTCGGCAGCAATAGATTACTCGTACACATTTAGGAACAAAGAGTCACAAAAATGTTGCCGAAATGTACTGACGTAAGTGAAAACACTGTTTATAGCAGTGTAAATGCTTAAAAAATTCACTTTTGTGCGTTTGTCTTTTTGGATACATAATGTAATGCTTCTAAGCGGCTCATTACGCGGAAAAATCACGCATTATAAAAGCGCAATTGCATGTGATTCCATTTTGTTGCCTCCCTTAGAAAAATACTTCCAGACAAGCACTAATTTTTGCTGGGTGGATTATTGCTGTTGTCCACATTTTGCTCTTTAAAGAAAATGTCAGCAGAAATCATATTCAGAAGTAAAATACCAGAAGCATTCATGTTTAAGTTCGTTATTGTATGTGGCATTTACGTTATTGCATTCAGTTACTTTTTGCGGTGCGGTGTAGTTTTTAATTAATAAAAATTCATCAAACACTTCAGTGTCGTTGATGTAATGAATATACATACTGTATGTATTTCTCATCAATCAATATATCCAAAGAATTTTGGACGTCTCTCCATGCAGATACTTTTTTTAAAGCTGCCCAATAAAGTATGTCGAATTCTTTGGTGCAAAACTGTGCCCACTATTAAAAATATTCGCGGCTGGCGAACTTTTTACAAAGACATCGTCACTGTTTTTTAATTTAAATTTCACCATCAATCAACAGACAATCGACATAAAGTGGAAGAAACTGATTATCATACCCTCCTTCGTCGCAATTAAGCATCGCAACAGAGACACAGCAACTTTGCATTACATATTGTGAAAAAAGTTCAACTGTGCAAAAATTAAGATACTTATAATCCTATCACTTTACCACCTGCCGTTCTCTGCTCTATATCTATCGAATGTATGGCATATACACATATATATATGACACGCCCGGGGAACTGACCAATGCAGAAGTAAAATCATAATAATGAAAAAACCTTTTCTCTTAACTATCAATATCTCTTGAATAATTTTCGCCAGACAGAAATCGCTCCCAAAGCCCCTTATGGTCTTGGTTAAAAAAATGCATAACCTATGCACTAATGTTTCTAAATGCAGATACATGTACATACATACATACATATTAATGTTCTAAATTCAACGAAAACTCGGTTGGATAATTTCTGGGATGGATTCAACCGATGGTTTTAGTTTTGATGCAGATCTTTCTATGTTTGAAATTTCTTGCAAAACGGTTACGGTTTTTATGGATTAAAATATGATGAAAATGAAACAAATAAAAATTAAATTTCGTACACAGGGTATTGGGTAAAAAAATAATATATCTGAGTACAGAAGGACAAAAGATTACGAGGGCGGATCAATAAGTCCGTGACTTTTCGAACTTCCCTCGTAGTTATATGAAATGCAACACTGTTCCCATCAAGTACCACCTGCTACTAGACTATTGTCAAATTTTGAGCAAGTTTCGTCATTTACTTTGCGTTTAACAGCATTATATATACATATATAGGCATTTGTTTGGTCAATAATTTCATCGTTGGAGCTAAATCTTTTTCCACCGAGCCATTTCTGTAGGTTTGGAAATAGGAAGTAGTCACTAGTGGTTAAATCCGGAGAATATGGCGGATGAGGTACCAATTTGTAGCCCAATTCAAAGAGTTTTGCCATTGAGACTGCACACGTGCGCACCCGTGCATTATCTTGATGAAAAATACCTTTTTTTTCTTGGCCATATGGGGACGTTTTCTTTTTAAATCCTCATTAAATCGGTCTAATAAGTTGGCATAATATTCGCCATTTATTGTTTTTCCCTTTTGATGTGGATTATCCCGCGTGCATCTCAAAAAACTGTTGCCATCACCTTATTGGCCGACAACCGTACCTTGGCCTTTTTCGGAGCCGGTTCACCCGTTGAAACCCATTGTTTAGACTGCTGCTTGGTCTCCGGAGTACATTAATGGATACATATTTCATCCACAGTTACAAAACTCATTCGGATTGCGGTTAAACAGCTCCAAACAATCCTTTGAAGTTGTCATACGTTTACGTTTATGGTCAATTGAGAACAAACGCGGCACCCATCCTGCAGTCAATTTTCTTAAACCCAGCTGATCACACTGCCGGACGTGAGCAAAGCCGCGATTATTAAAATTTGCATGGAATAAGAAACACATGAGAGCTTTACCTCTTCGCAGTATTAATAAAAACCTTAGCCTCAATATTGAGGAACTCGCCATTGTCTTCTATACTGAAAATGTCTGATTCATTTTATAAGATCAATAACTTTTTTCTCCTTTTCACGCACGAATATTAGTTAAGAAAGTTCGATCATCAATTGCAATTAAAGAGGTTTTCAATTTAAGGCACCTACCACGTAGGCATTCCCACCCACATATTCCTTAATTAAGGAGTTTGAGTTAACAATTCTTCATGGATACAAATATTTATTCGGTTAAATAGCATAGAGAAAGCCAAGAAACACAAGAACTTCAGGAGCCAAGTAGGGGAGCATTTAATGTCTCTTTTAAGGCAAATTGTTTAATAATGAATCATGCGTCTACTTTTAAACATTAAAAAGGGGGAAGTTTCAACAACAATGCAAATAGCAACTTCCATGCTTAATTACAAATAATTGTAGTTCAAACATACTTTCAGCAATGACAAAACAATTTTTCTACCACAATTTTCCAATTTGACATTAAAAAGGCGCCTTTAGAAAGAAACAAGTATGAGAAGTCCCTCAGATATTAGTTTAAGTGCGCTTGTAAACAACAGAAACGACTCTGTGTGAACAGGGTTGCAAATGTAAATACCAACAAACAAATCTATGTGAAATTTAACAGGTAAACAAAACCCAGTATTTGTTGTATTTACAATTCTTGGAAAAAAAAGTTAAAAAAAAACCAATTGCATTTAAATAAACTGTAAATTATTTGTTCCTTTTAAGAAAATATTTTCATTTGGTTCTTTGTTTTCGGTTGGTTCTCCTGTGGCGTAGAGTGAAGTGTTGAAAATTTCATAAAGAAAAGAAATAAAGAAATCAAATTGTCAATAAGTGCATGCAGAATAGATGCTGGTTAAGGTCCGGAGTCAACACAAGAATACATATTGTCTTCTTCTAGTAGTTGAAAACGAAAGAACAAGTGTTAAATTTAAAGTGCATCACATCTCTCTTTGTTCCTTCTTTTCCTGCAGTTTTATTTAAAGAAGTCACTTCTTTTTTATCGAAAATAAACAGCTACACATAAATAAAATGTGTGAAAACAATAACATACTAATGCACTCAAGGCACGTTTTTCTGTTTTGTTTTAGAATAGACCCCAAACAATTGCCACAAATCACTGACAATTTCTTGACACTTAAGTATCTTTTTACAGTGTCTGCTGCCATAAGTGATGTGCAGTTGCAGTTACAGTTGCAGTTGCAGAAGCAAGACAAATATATGTTTGTATGTACACGTATGTACATATGTATGTATATTAAGCAGTCCTTTTTTTATTGGCACATGTGTGTTTTCGTGCTTGTGCGTAAGTTTAAATGTGTGTTGCAACATTTGGTATGGGGACTTTAATCACTGCAATTTTCTTTCATTAATCTTTCAGAAAAAAATTCTTAATTTTCCTGTCACCTCTAATACTGCTGTAATCCGTAATAATACTGCGATAGCGTTTTGTTAAAAATAACTTGAAATTGGAGTCGATATAATTTTTCTTACATTTAACCATTCATACAACATTTAGTAAGTGCTTCCCACCGCAAAATTATACAACATTATTTTTAAATTTTTAGTTTTAAAATTTACTTACATTTGGAGCAGAAAAGGTTGATTGATAAACACTTCATTTTAGAAATTTATAAAAATATTTCCAGAAGAAGTTTTCCATTGCGAAAACGAAGTATTCCATAAAAATAAAAAACAACTTAAGCGTCCTTTTATACAGGGTGTCTGGTGGCAAATTTATATTTTTAAATACGATTATTTCCAAAAGTAATAAACGGTGCGGAGGGAGGGTGGCGCCGTTGGAATTATCGATTGTGCGGATTTGTCAGTCACGATGTCGCAGTGGTCGAGTGAGCATCGCGCGTTCGCTGTGGAGACTTTTTTTAAGAGTAATGTTTCTTACGTAATTGGTTGTCGACAATTTTGTTCAAAGTTCGGTATTCGGCGAATAAGTGATGGACCGAGTGTAAATTTAATTCGTTCGTGGGTGCAGAGATTTCGCGCAACTACAACTAAACTATAGAGCAGCTAAAGCTGACATCAGGGCAATAGAGCCTCAAACTTTGCGTGCAGTTATCCAAATCGCCTGTTTAAGAGCACAATTGTGCATCGATGAAAATGGTGATGTAATGCTTCTAAGCGGCTCATTACGCGCAAAAATTTTTCATAATTAAAATTTAGATCATACAAAGCTAATATTATATTTAAAATAAATAAAAAATATATATGATTCTAATTGTGCTTTTTCCTTTAAAAATTATACGTGAAATTTATTATTACATACCTTATGATATTTTTATAAAGTATGAGAATATCATATGTATTTTATTACAAAAGCAACTCAATAACTGAGGAGGAAAGCATATCCATATAGTACTATTTCGCTAATGCTTACTTAGCTCATCAGTGGATTTTTCCTAATTTTTGAATACAAACCCAAGATCTACATGTTTAAAATTCAACTAATCAATCGAGAATTGAAGTTGAATATTAAACATAAAAATCAAAAACAATATATACAAAAACATAACAATCCATGAGTTTACTTTTTTATACCACACACACATTTCTATTTTTAGAAATTTTCTTCTCATCTACACTAGGCTTGCCATTGGCCAGCATAACTAATGTATTTTGAATCAAATGAAAAATTAAAAAAATTAAACAAAAGAATATTAAAATTTTATACCGTGCACATGTAGTATTTTATATTAACTGAATTTATTTTAAAGGAAAAAAGCACAATTAGAATCATATATGTGACGCGCAAAATAGAAAAGGACCTCAAGGTAAAAACCAGTTTTGTTCAGGAGAGCCTTTTAAAGATTTAAAAACGTGTATCTTTGGTGTACTTCACTTTCATAAAACGCGCATATCTCTGGGAGGGAACACTTTTGGGACATGGGATCGGTACCATTCGATGCTCAGATGTTGTCCACATCAAAAAAAAAAAAGTGAAAATTGCTTCTTTTTACCCTTAGGCCCCTTTCTCTATGCGCTGTCACATATATAAAGAGATATTCCCAAAATAAATTCAGTTAATAAAAAATAATAATAAACAAAAAAGTTATTACATTTTTACACCCAGGCGTTACTTCTGGCCCACCAATTGAATGATGTGCAAAGCGCATCGCGAGGGAACGGTTGGAGGGATTTGAATAATTTTATCTGTTTATATCTATATTGTAAGAAATATATTGTTTTTTTTTACTAAAAAAGCAAATAAGCGATTTTATAATTTGAGGTAAAAAATGTCAAAAATAAATTACACTCTGATTTGACAAAGAGCACACTAATATATTATCCTCCTCATTATATTTCAATTTGGTTTTTTCATTGATTATTATTTTTTATTTCACACGGAATATTTTTACCACAACTAACATTATTACGCAAACAAAGATGCGTGTACTTGTTGTATTTTTTGTAGATCAACTCCTTATGCTGCCACTTAGTTTAAAATGGTATGACGCGGTGCGGCCCAGTTTTTTAGTTACCAATTTTTCGTTAATTCCATTGCAACACATATTTTTACCTTTCTCCGCTTCTTTGTTCAATATTCGTTATTGATCACGGTGCTGCTTCCTATAGGAAGGCATAGGTCATATACATACACATCTAAGGCCCATTATTATAACTTGCCGATAGCTGAAGTTGGGATGCTATCGGACAAATAATTAGTTTTTCGTTATTACAAGTTGAGTTTAACATGATGTGACCGATAAGCTAACGGAAAGTCCATCCTACCTGTAACTTTTAAAGTGGACTAAAGCATTTGAAGCTGCCATATTTTATGCACTTTAAATATGGCAACATGGAAAGTATAAATGTATACAAATTAATTTTTAAATAAAGAATAAAATAAAACCTTGTCGTTGCCAGTAGCTTTTTTTGTTTGTCAAAAGTAGTCGGTATTTACTCTGGTACTGCCATATTTTTAAAAATATTAATTTTATTTTATCGAACAGTTGTAATAATGAAAACAAGTTAAAGGTCACTTTATTATTCATTTTACCTAAAGTTAATTTTAGCTATCAGTAACTTTATTGCTTAGTTGTAATAATGGCCCTAAGAGTTATAAACTTACTGCCATATTATCTACTCATCCCGACCTCTATGCACTCTTATACTTTACAAATTAACAAATATAACTTAAATAAATAAAAGAAGTATTCAATATTGCGAATCGATATGTGTATTGAAGAAGATTTTAAAACTATTCGTTCCTCTGCTATCTAAAGAATTGTGTTGGGATAAGTTATTCCATCGCGCAACATTTAGTAGCAACTCGAACATGTTTGCGTCTCTAAATAATGTATATAAACCAGAGACCTGCATAAATCGCAGTTTTCTTGATTTGTGTACACTCGTAAATTTTTATGTAAAATCAATCATACCACTCGATCGTAGAGTTGTGGAAAAAATCATGTACTAAATTTGATTTAATCATGGCGAGTATTAATCATCAATCCAACCGTACATGTTCGACAGTCGTTGGAAATCTGAACAAATTTTTGCGGTGGTTGGTTTGATTAAAACTGAAAAGCAAAATGCAAAAACTCAACAAGTAAGAAATCAACAAGTACACATTATTGAATAATATACTGCGTGATAAAGTAATGATTTTCTTATAAAAAGTTTATTTAAAAAAAAACAAAAACAAAATAAAGTGTATTCTATACAATAACAAAATGTTTTCTTCCTACACATCAATAATTAAA
The DNA here is from genome assembly GCA_963924685.1 of Dexiosoma caninum. Taxonomy (NCBI): domain Eukaryota; kingdom Metazoa; phylum Arthropoda; class Insecta; order Diptera; family Tachinidae; genus Dexiosoma; species Dexiosoma caninum. Next base: position 47,249,609 of record OZ004727.1, on the reverse strand, counting down.
ATAAAATTTATATGCAATTTTAAAATCAGAAACTTATTCTATCAGTCTAACAAAATTTAAAGTTTATTTCATCATCATTTCGTCATATAAAATGCAAAATAGTCAATCATCATTTTTAAAAATTTTTCACGCGAGATATTCTGATTACAAAACGGTTTTATGAAAATATTATGATTAATGGAAACTTTATTAATAATACTACGCAGAAAAAATTGTCTTTATAATGACAATAGGTTGATTTTTATTAATTTTTTATCTCGTGAAAAATTATAAAATTGATGATATGTTATTTTGCAATTTATATGATGATTTGTAATTTGCTTATATTACACATATAAAAATATTACATACATATTTCTTGTTAATTTTCACAATTCCTATAATATGAGTGCAGGAAAAGTAGACTGTCCAATGATTTAGGGCCAAGTCTATTTTTCTTCTTGTTATAACATTGCCAGCTAAAGAGAAAGCTCTTTGAGCACCGGTGCTGCTGGCAGGCACAGAATGATATTGCAACGTTATTTTTGATAAGTATGGGTAATTTTTTTCATGTATTGTCCACCAGTTTAATACGTTGAAATCTTCTGTTATTTTCACTATATTCCCACTATATCTTTCTACTTCTTCCTATGGAGTTTCTATATTAACCATTGCCGACTTTTTCCATAGCTCAGGAAGAAAAAAGTGCAAGTTTGCAACGAGTGTTGATGGATATTTGTATTGTAGATTTTTGCATTTTGCTTTTCAGTTTTAATCAAACAGAACACCGCAAAAATATGTTCATGTTTGAAACACACAGAGTACTAAGGCATTTTGATCTATTGATTGAAAAGAACTTGTTTTTTCGAGTGTTGAATAATATTAACACCCGTTGCAGATCTCTGATATAAACGTTTTCCTTCTGTCTCTTTCATTTTCCATTATTTTCGCAACATGCAAATCTACTTTTTTCGAAATCATTGTTATTTAACAGTCATTATTGTTGCTGCAAGGATATTTTCTTTCATTCTTTTTTTAAATACTCCAATAAATGCATGCATACAAACAATAAAGCACTAAGTCGAGAAATGTGTAAGTATTTTGAACATGACATATTTATCAAGTTGCTTCGACATACACAGATACATACATACGTATTTATGTGCTTTTCTTTTCCCCAACATAAATTCTTTATCGAAATGCATGTGACAATTGTCATTCATATTGTTGCAGTACGGCGTATTGATTGGATTTTGAAGTATTTTTTAGGAGAAGTCACACGTATTTAAGTACTTCTATGATATTGAAAGGCAATACATACGTATTTAGATGTGTGAAAAGTGTCGAAAATTTCTTTAAATAAACTTAATATTTGACAGTGGCAATTACCATTGGATGGAAAACAAATGAATTTGACACACTGGAATACAAATGACATTTTCAATGGCAAAGGATGCGAGTGGCAATTAAATACGTCCGCACATTTTGTAATTTAAAGAGAAAACCCTTCTCCAAAACATTGCTCTAAATCTGGCGTATTTTCATAAAATTTATTTATGGCAATTTTTTAAATTGATTTCTCGAGTATAGAAGGGTAGAACGTGTGGCTTCAAGCGGATGGGAATTATGATATATTTGTAGCCAGACCATTAACAAAGATCGGACTAAGGAAAAAGAATCAAGATTCCACACCCCCGGTGCAAATGTGAATATTTTTGCGTATTATTTTTATTGATTACTGTGCCGCAGACTTAGAGTATTGAAAAAATGGTAGTTTTGAAAACCCGTCTCAATAAATAGCTATTTCGCAAATTGCTGTTTCGAATACGATTATATATAGAGAAGCTGCTTAATCGCGTTTAACATATCATTTTTTATTTTCACATTTATTGCAAAAAAAAATTTACATTAACTAACAATTCAAGAAAATATAAAATAATTAAAATATTTGTTAATATAATAACCCAGCAAGCAATTGGGTGATTATTAAAAAAAAAAAAAAAAAAACTAAATGAGTCTTTTCAGATCACTTTTGACGATTAAAAACTGATTGATCACTAAAGTGATTGAAAAAGGATAAATATACGATTTATACATACATATGAATTTATGTGTGAATTGAAATTAATTACATATTTACTTGAATATACATATATATTACATATCTTTATAAATATTTGTCAACCATCATAATACTGACCCAAATGTTCTGGAAATATTATCACTTTCTTCGTTATTTTATATTTACATTGTTCTTACACCTTTATCGATAATATCAAGTAGAGTTAGTTGAAGAGCAGAGAGCAATAAGAACAGTGAATACAGTGGACAAATTAAAAAGTCAAATCTTAAATTGAACATTTACATATTAGCCTTTCATTATTGGCTTAAACAAAACAAGGAAATATTTGTGCCCCGTAATTAACAATATGTAATTAAAAAAAAAAGTATTAAAGCACCTCAAGCTTTTTATTTTAAAAAATTAGGAAAATTTAAAATGTTTTAAACTTATTTAATCTAAATTTTCAGTTATTGTTTATTCGTCAAACTAATATCACAGCGAAAGCATTGATTAATTTAAAAAAAAAAAGTTCCAAAAAGTTGTGCAAGTAAATAGTCTGTTCAAAAGAAAAGGATAATTTTGAATTTTTTTGAAAAGTATTTATTTATAAATATCAATTTTGTCCCCTTCAAAGTGATACCCTTCAGATATGGCAACGCTTTTTCTAATCATCGAAGCACTTGTGAAATGTGCTTTTCGGCACGGGCATCAGCTCGTTCTTCGATTTCGACTATATCTCATCAATTGTGGCAAAACGCTTTCCTTTCATAAGTCTCTTCAGTTTTGGGAATTGGAAAAAGTTGCAGGGAGGCAAATCTGGTGAATAAGGTCGTTGAGGCATGATTAGGGTGTTGTTTTTGGCGATAAAATCACGAACAACCATTGATGTGTGAGCTTGTGCATTATCGTGATGCAGAATCCATGATTTTGTTTCACAATTCCGATCGTTTGACCCGTATTGCTTCACGCAAACGTTGCATATTCCTTATTAATCGTACGACCTGTTCGCAAGAACTCATGATGCACCAAGCCATTGTAATCGAAGAAAAGAAAATTCACCTTTTCTTTTGAACAAACCTCGTATGTTTACACTGAGTACTATGAGTATATGAAATGGTGTAGCAAAACGAGAAACCCTCAGCTTTTTATTCCCAGAAATCGTAATTATTTGAGAAATCTTGCTTCATAAGAATTGTACGCCTTTAGAATTATTTACCTGTTGAACTAAGTTTTTTTTTTATTACAATAATGCCTTTCGTCTAAAATTACTTTCCGTTTTAAACAATATTTAGGACATGATATAACCCATAATTACTGATATTTAATTTTTTTTATTATTATTTTTTACATTCTTTTTACATTCTACAGTTTCTCCTCATATACTTTATACATATTTTCCATTGGCGGTGAACCAATGTCTCTACTTCGACCTTTACATACAACAATTTTTTAAAATTTTTTTATTATATTTAATTCATAATTAGATGTTTAAGATTGTTATTGTTCTTCTCTATTATTAATAATTCAGTAATTTTATTTACCCTATACTGTATTTAATTGGCCTGTGGGCTTTCATATTACTCTGAATAAATAAATAAATAAATAATTTTTTAGTATAACCAATTTTTTTTTAATTATTGGAATAAAGCTGCACATAATAGAAATAAAGTGAATCATAATTCATGAAAATCGATGGGTAAATATTTGTTTGTTTTATTTCCTTGTAAAATAAACTAGTCTGCAGGTTGATTACAAAGCAAAAAATTTCCTGGGTTCGAGTCCATTTGCAGACTCATAAAAACATCACGCATTTTTTCAGATGTGAATTATTGTGTCTTTGGATCAGTTGTTGTCGCAAGGTTTCAATGGCGAAGGCATAGTCACTGGCCACAGAACAGTAACGACTTCAGCTGTATCCAATCCTCAAGCACATTAGAACGCCCTTCTTCGTCGGTATTGTGTAGCATCGGCGAAGTAAAATAATTACTAAAAATAGCTACTAAAAACGAAGCCTCAAAATTTAATATAAAAAAAAAAATTTAAAGTATCAGTAGAAATTAAAAACCAGTTCAGAAGTAAATGATTTTTTTGTAATTTTGTTATTTTCTTTATTTGCTTCTGTAATATTATAAGTTTAATAAAATGAAAAAACTCATCGTTTCAAAAAATTCAAAAACGTAATACTTGAATTTTTGACATATTCTAATACAAAGTATTATAGTGTGAACCGCCCTGAAAAGGCGGTATCATTCACTGAATGATGTGTGGCTTTCATTGTTGTGCCTCCACATTTAACAAACAATAATAAACTGAATGCGCGGAACAATGAATATACGAATACAATGACTTTTCTATTGAGAGATGCACACAGACAGTAGTTGAAAAATGCTATTGGGTCAACAGTCAAAATTCATACGAAGTATGAATCCACAATTTTACTGATTTTTTTCATTCTTGCAGGTCTCTAATTCTTATGCGGTGGCTCCGTTTAAAAAAAATATTTTGCACATAACACAAATCAAACAAAGTTAATTTGAAAACAAAAAATATTAATTGCAAACAATAATGACTTTGTGGTCATAAACTTAAATTTACATACGTTAAAATTTTTAACTAAAGAATCATTTACACGGTAGCAGAACAAACCTCAAAACAGATTCATTTCTTTATGAAATGCAAACAAACACAGTACAGTTGATGCCAAACCATAATGATGATGAGTGTGAATACCATGACCAAAGTGATATATGTTGGGACTGTTGGTCTGTCGAAGCTAATTTCTTTAAAACCAAAGAAAGACGAAAAAACTAAAAAATTTCACCAAGAAAGAAACAAATAAATTTGACTTCTTATACACTTTGGTACCGCTTTTTGTTCTCCCCTTTCCACATTCGTATCAAAGTCATCAGGAGGAACTGCGAATAGTTGAATGGATGCAACAGCATCTGCACTCAATGTAATTGATGCTGGTGCTGCAAGAGCGGATAATGGAGAATTGTGCACAGCTAAAAATATTTTCATTTGTATATTATTTTTCTTCAACATCTTTTAACAGAAAAGAAATATGTATAGCAAAAATGAGGACCTCAGGAAGCTCTTTGCACGATTATTGAAAATGAAATAAGAATGAAATATGTATGTAGAGAAATTCGTTGCGGTTATAAATTCAGTAGTTGTATTTTATTTCTTCTGATTTTTTAAATAAAGCAAGGAAAACTATTTAGCTGGAAAGCGGTTATAGTGGGACAGTTGTAGTGACTAATGGAAACGCTATACAAATTGAAAGTGTGAAAATGTTGTTCAATATATTCAACAATTTAACGGCAAGACTGATCATGCTGCAGCCATTACTCGTATTAAATTTATATGGGTAATTGATATAAAATAGTGAAGTGATAATAGATAATGATAATAATAATAAATAATAGTGATAGATAATAGTAAAAAAGTGAAATAACCGTAGATTCCGAGATTTAGTTTTATTCATTTATTCGTCGTTACATCAGTTACGTCTGCAACTAACAACGTTTTAGTTTTCTTTTAAGAGAAGTAACAATCAAACAATGCGTACTAGTAATACTAAGTGTTAACTTCTATAGGAAAGGGATAGTGAAGGAGATGTCAGGTGGTGAAGCGGTAGACAGAGGAAAGTTGAGCGTTTTAAACTTTTCATAATCAAAATGCGATATTCATGCTCTTAAAACGCGTTAAATCACACCATTGACAAATATTTATAACCAAAACGCCAAGTTGATGCATTGTGTAGTTACTTTTTTAATACGGTTGATAATAACAATTTGTGTTCGTTTTTTACTGTAATAAAAAGATAAGTAAGCGAATACAGAAATATGTATGTGCCAGTTTCATTTAAAAGGGACCTATGGGCAAAAAATGAGTTTTGCAGAAAAACGATTTTGAAGTTAACAAGTTCATTTTGAAACGCCTGAACGCTTTTATAGCTCGAAACCCGTTATAAGTGAGTTTTGAGAGTCGTTGATTACGAATCTGGTACTGGATTTTGAAAATTCAAAATGGCGGATCCAATATGGTTGAAAATTTTTTGTAATGTTACTGGATTTGTTTGAAACAAGTGGATTTTAATACGCCTGAATGCTTTTAGGGCTTGAAACTCGTTACCTGGTTGTTCTTGTGGTCGAAGATTACGAATCTGGTATTAGATTTTGAAAATTCAAAATGGCGGACTTTTTTGAGGGTGGCGATGGCACGCACTTTTCTGATGTGCATTAGTGTGTCTTTGTGTGTCAGTTGTTGTCGGAAGGTTTTAGTGGCGAAGGCATAGTCAGTCACTGGTCACTGAACAATACCGGCTTCAACTGATAGCAATCCACAATCACATCAGAACGCCCTCCTTCGTCGGTATTGTGTAGTACCGGCGAAGTAAAACAATAATAAAAATGGCTACTGAACCGAAGCTTCAGCACTGCTACGAGTATAAACAAAGAACGTGCGAAAGTAGAGCTGCATTAATAAATAATTAAGCTTCACCTCCTGTCGTTTCTCCTACTATCCCTTTCGTATAGTTCCAGCACAATGCTTCGCATGGGTATGAGTCATCTCCCGAGTGCTGGTCTCAGATAAACAAAAAAAAAATATGCGCCATCAGCAAATGCTGATCACATGCTCATTAATATAATAATTCATAAAGGGTGCTTTAAACGATTAGATTTGTCGTACGTAAAATGTGAGAGAAAATAAAATGAAATTCCATCCGTATTTCAAAAAAAGAGAGTAAAAATCGGATGGTTGTTTTCTGGCTTTTACACCATTGGTATGGATAAAACCAAGTAAGATGAAAACATTCTCATTTAATTTAACTACAGCTGTTTGCTTGTTTTCCCCAGGGATGGAGTTCTTGTGCAATTGATTTTTTTTTTAATAACCTTGCAAAATATTTTTATAACTTTCGAATATGTTATTTTCGTGGTCAAAATTTTTAGTGTACTTTTGGAAAATATACGTATATTTTTATAAAATTGTGCTGTCGTGGTCTAAAATGTACATTTTGATTTTATAATTGGTATAAATTTATGAAACCAGTTTTCCCTCCCTGGCTTTCCCACATTTGTTTACATAAAAATGCATCCCTGATCTACTGGTGTGTGTTGGGTTTTGAAAAATTTTAAAAAAACAAGAGAGCCATACGACTGTCAAATTTTCATCCGTATTTTCTCTCAAAATCTTATAGTTTCATTACATATTACGTTTAGACGATCCGACTTGTACTCTTCTACACAAAAATTTGGCATGTCGTACGACTTGTGGGACAATGTAAAGCACCCTTAATCAGTCATCGGTGCTGTTATTTTTATTAACTATGGATCATTTGCGTACGGCATATACTCTAGATGATACCATGCATCCTGTAAAGCGCCGAGAACTATATGTACTCGTATAGATTACACCATATTGTAAACTATGTATAGATTACACCATATTGTAAACTATGTATATCCTGCCATCACAAACGAATTTTGACATTGAAAACATTTTTCTTTGCTGTATTTTAGTTTGAAGCTGTAAACAATGCAAGAGACCCCTGTGCCTTCAAACAAAGACTTCAACAAAAATTTTGTCTATTGCATTTGTTTCACGCTTTTGAGCCACCCTAATAGATCAATTTGTAACTGACAGTTTTCAATATAAAACACTCAAAGGTCATAAAATCCCAAACTAAATCTGTAATTCCACCATAATGTTGCCTAAGTTCTAATACATTGTACTACTCGTATAAATACTAATAACGATAAGAGCAAATTATGAATATGTACAAGGTGGGCCAAAAGAAATCCTCCGGGGCAAAAGTTATCACCCAATGTTCGTTTGCTGTAATTTTTTTTTAATGACAAACTTTGGTTCTGCTTGGATGGCCTTCAAATCTAGCGGCAGCCACTTGGCCGATATCAGAAGCTGAACCAAAGTTTTTCATGAAAATAAAAAATGACGGCAAAAAATTATCGGGTGATTTCTTTTGACCCACCTTGTACATTAAACATGCACTCCAGAAAAAATAAGAACACTAAAATACAAGGAATTTTAAATGTGTAAAAAGAAAAATATTTTTCTGTGATGGATGGCACACATTTCCTGTTTAAGAATAAAAAATACAAATTATTTACACATATATTATATTTAAAAAAAATAAACACAGAAGCTGATTCACACATAAAATACATGCAAAGTCAAGTATGTAACAAAAAATAAATAAATAAAAAACTGGGTTTTGAAAATATATTATTGACGAAGGTTATCTGAAACAAAACTACAGCTCATGGTACGATAAAAATGTCACATAGACTGATGATTTTATGCAGGGTTGTGGTTTCGTAGTCAAAAAAATTTAAATCTGTCAGAGGTTGTTTACATTTGGGACGTAATTACTTTTATATATAAATGTGTGTGTAGATTTTGATTATGATTTCGTTTTCAGCCATCTCTACTCAAGTCCATACATACATATGTCTGTACATCAAAAAAATTATTCCGTACACCCCTTAATATGACCTATTTTGGGAGTGATTTCAAAAAAAAAAATTTTTTTTTTGGACGTGGTCGCCTTTTTAAACTTTTCTTTATATCTTTGGCATTTGCAGTCGGATCTTAAAGAATGATATATCGATGTTTTTGTCTGGAGAAGCCGCATATTCTTCATCAATTGCCATTGGCTTCCAGTTTTCCGTTCTAGTATTTATCCACCAGATATCTGTTTCGACCACCCTAATGTCAGAAAGTTAAAGCTCGTAAAAAAACAATAAAGTTTGGCTACGGAAGTAATTCGGTAATTCATACAGAACAGTCAGCATTTGCAGTCTGACCAACTTCTGAGTATGATGTAACGAAATTGTGTCTATCTCTAACCCATCGCTCCCAAACAAAAGACATTTGAAATCCCGCCCAACACTCATCATTTAAATGGTCTGTTACTAAAATCGCAATTACATGGAATAATGCCGTTACTATTCTCTTACTTTGTTTTACTATTATTATTCGTTTTAGCCGTTATTGTAACTGTTGGAATTGCAACTATATTTTGCTATAATTATTAATTGCGTTTTGTCTGTTTCAATTATACGATCAAAAAATTTTAAAAATGTCTTTTGCTGTCAGTGAATGAAACAACAATATATTACCAACGAAGAACAATATTATTAGTTTATTTTTGTATCTGCGGCATAATGTTGATCGAAGTCGAAAGTTGAAGGCTTTCAAGCAAGAAGTTTTGAAAAGTATTAGCATTTTGTGGCAACGCGCTGGCATTCCAAGTATGTCGGTAACAACTGCTCGTAAACGTTTGGATAAACTTCTGAATGAGTATTGCAAAATGTTTAAATATCCAGTGAAATACAATTTAAATGACTGGAATTGTTTGTTCTACCTTTCGCATTGTAAGTGCTGTATTTTAACAAATATTCTATGCAATTGCGCGCCCTCTGATAAAATCCCAGATGATGCGAAAGGATTCTTTATCGATAAGTGCGGTCCATGATTGTTAACTTTAGATGATATTCTTGATGGGATATCGATGAAAAATGGCGGTATACAAATCTAATCAATTGTGGCACCATTGAATGCGGTGTGCAGCGAATTCGTACCAACGAAATAGCGATGAAGAGTAAGAATTCGAAGCAAAAGTTAACGATTTGTCAGAAACGTTAGAAAAAAATTTTACAGTGGCTGACATTGCATTGCGTAATTTTAGCTCAGCTTTGGATCACAGTGGCACCTCAGTTCGCTACGGTGCCGTACTTGCGACCACGTTAATAAAAGATTTAAAATTATCGATTATCACCAAAGCCAGAGATGAGTTATATGTAGAAACAGCCGAAAATAAAACTCAGTTCCTTGACGGGCTTATCATCAACAAAAACAAAATATTTCGAGAACGTTTAAAGTTTCGAAAGGATGCAAGAGTTGATGCACGATGTAAGGAACTATTAACGTGTATCTTATTCGATGGCAAGAAAGAGACAACTTTGAAAAGAGTAACTGAGACAAATGTGACGCGAAATATTCTTGTGAATGAAGAATGAAGAACAGAACCGCTGAGAATGAGCCAGATTCGAAATTCGTCCACTGACAGCACTGCTTTCGAAGTCCAGAGAAGCATCGTGGATTACTTGACTGGTGAAAACTTTAATATGTATCAATTAATTGCTGTTAGTTGCAATGGAACTCCTACCAACACTGGCTATAAAAATGGAGTCATTGCGAGGATGGAGCGGCATTTGCAAAGGCCATTGCATTGCGCTATTGAGATCGTTGCTTGGCACACAGAGAGGACCTGGCATCTGGCCAGGAAGTATCGGAGAAGGCATTAAGAATTTCATGCACTATTCTGTAAGTTGAATATATTAATAGTTTTTAGCTAGACTTGATTGTGCTGCGCATAAAATACATCAATTTAAATGTAAACATTTACTTAATTAATAATTCGGTATTTTCAATGCTTACTCCGTTGGGTCAGGTAAAAAAAAATTTCGAATGCATTCCAATGGGAGAAATGCCAGCGAACCTAGAAGGATGGAATGTTCGAGGCGAACAGTTTTATCTGTACCGTATGGCACGAGCGGTACAATGTGATAAGAGATTAGCCAGCCAGAAGCCCGGTGCTATTAGCACAGCACGCTGGTTAACAACAGCCTCTCGAATACTCCGCTATTATGTAACCTGCCCACAGCCCTCGACGATATCGCAAAAACTGGCTCGGTTCATTGCTAAAGTTTATGCGCCATTCTGGGTTCTTGTGAAAAGCCAACCACTGGTAATTCACGGAATTCGCCACGTTTTTCAATACATAACTTGGATTCGTTAGTTGCCAGAAGACATTCTACAAGCTCTCCGTCCAGTCATCGAAAATAACTCGTACTTTTTCACATGCTCAGTTCACAAGTTGGTAATTTCATAAACTTCGAGAGTGACTCTTACGTTGATATGATCAATTGGACCAATTCAAATTGACAGAGCTTCCATGCTTGCAGTTCTATATGCAAGACTACTTGGAAGCATTGCAGTGTTCAAACGAAATAATCGATAGACCAGGTTAGTAGGAAAATAACTTCATTTAATACTTTACATTGATAAATGTAATTATTTTTCACAGCTTACCCATGCCATTCGCAAAACACCGAGCATGAATCTTCCAAGGCTGTCACCGATGACCAACACATGGGCCATATTTTTTCCATGCTAGAGAGCCGCCAAAAATACAGCCAACTTGAATCGCTGCGAAATATGATCGTTTAAAATTTCCAACATATTATTTTAATTTAGTATAATTAAATTTTAAACTGGAATTATCGAATTACTTCCTTAACAAAACTTTATTGTTTTTTTACGAGCTTTAATTTTCTGACATTAGGGTGGTACACTAGGGTGGTAGAAACAAGAATCTGGTGGATAAATACTAGAACGGAATACTGGAAGCGTATGGCCATTGATGCAGAATATGCGGCTTCTCGAGACAAAAACATTAATTCTCTTTCTTTAAAATCCGGCTGCAAATGCCAAAGATATAAAGCAAAGTTTAAAAAGTCGACCCCTACCTTCGCCAAAAAAAAATTTTTTTTTGAAATCACTGTCACACGTCATATTAAGGCGTGGACGAAGCACTTTTTTTTGCCTGTAAAGTAGTACCGTCTAATGTACATACTTCTTGACATATTTGCAATCCATTGTTTTTGGTATGGTTGTAGTGTTGCATTGACCAAATAATTGGGTCTCACTACAGCTCTTAAATTATACGCAAAGAAGAAGACATGTAGGGAAACTTGTCGACAGATAGCAGACATTATTAAGCTAAATCTAGACGATATGTTTAGTCAGCAAATATATGCTACCACTCATATGCTTGATATTAAATCCAAATATCTACACGACATGTTCGTACTAATGAAAAATTTTTCGACATAAATATTCTGATATCATATCGTCTACACTAAGCTTTCGACTGCTGCGGTAACAAATAAAAATTTTTATGTAGGTTGTACTTATATTATATGAATTTGAAAAGCTTACTTGGATTATTGTTCGTTTCACGCCAATGTGTTGCCGCCTGACAGCCAAACGTTGAACGACTAATGCCCTTACAACAGGACCATCGTTTGCCGGACCAGAGACCGGGATGAAAACGATACGACTTAGGAGTGCTTGTATCTTCACAAACTAAAAAATTTTAAAAATAATAAACGAAATAATTAGAAATATAATTTACATTTACATTAACATTTCTTAATTATTATCTTCTTTCCTTCAATTTAAACAATTTTCGTACAAAACCCACTGCAAAATTTCATGACCAACAATTTTAACCTGTAAAAGTTACCCACAATATTTCCAACACTTAAATTATCTGAAGCCAAATTGTTTAAGCATAAAAAATTTTTATTCGTTTTTCTTAGATTTAGTGAAATTATTTGAGGCTTATTTTCATTAGAAATACAAAGAAAAAAATAGGTCAACACTTTAACGAACAGTTCAAATTTGCCACAATAAAAAGTCAAAAGATCACGACATGATGAAGGAGAAATGGTAAGTTTTACCACACCATAAAACTATGGAAACTGTTTTCAAGTTACTTTAGCATAAAGAAGAAGAAAATTATGTATGTTTTTATATTAAACAACGTCCAACAACAAACTAGCGAACAACGTTAAAAAACCGCCACAACAGCCGATAGTAAATCAGCCAGTAGATTTTTATGGAAGCATACATCTAAAGGAATCAATACTTTGAAGGATAATTTTAATTTTAAGAAAATATTTCTATTGATGGCGAGTAGTCAACGTGTTGGCTCTGTAACCAGAAAGACCCATGTTCGATTCCCAGCCGGGTCAAATCAGAAAAAAGTTTTTTCTGAGTTTTCTGTGCTACAGCACCCTCCTTCGTCGGTATTTGAGCAATAAAACGTCGGCGAAGTAAAATAATAAATAAAATGGCTCCATTAGCTTAAAAATAATGCGTCAAAAAACATCAAAGACGCCGCAACTTTGCTTTATAATTTACACGCAACTGCAGAGTTGTGCAAGAATTAAGCTCTATCATTCTACCACTTTCACCACCTGTCTGTTTCTTCCCTATCCTTCTCTCTAGTTCCAGTGCAATGCATTGCATATGTAGGGGATAGCCCCTGAGCACTGGTCAAGATGAAAAAAAAAAAAAAATACATAAATGTTTATCGTCACACATCGTCTTCTCCAGAAAGCCAAAATTTCAATTTACAGTTGAGTCATAAAACAGGACCTCTATAATTTGGCATGTAGCTTGATCTGCTGTAGAACTAACCCCTATCCTCGGAGCTTCGTTTTATTTAAGCATAAATTAGACGACATGCGTTTTCCATATGACTTATCGCATTTTTAACTGCAGAATATGTACATGTCCGTGGAGAGGTATTTCCTGTCACTTAGCTCGTGGATGGGCCTATCCTGCAACCTCTGCGTATTGCTAAAGTTAGTTTAACTAACGGCTAATGTGGGAAGGTGTCAGGATCGTATTGGGTGATGTTCATGCGAGACAGTGAGAATTACCATATTGATCTCTCAAACAATGACTAGGTCAACTATAGGTCAACAAATATTGATAAGAAAGGTGATGCATCGCCTTGAGCGCCTTGGAGCGAAGTAGACCAGCACTTCGCGCCTACCCCACGGGATTTAAAGCCTAATGACTGATGCGGCTAGGTGTTCAAGTCGGATGGTACTTTCTGTCCTTCTAGACTTGTGAACCGGTTATGCGGTTTGGAGACGTGGTGATTGTGGTTCATACCTAGAGTCACGCGGCGAGAGTAGTTTTTAGTCTGTTCGGGGCATAATTCCGTTGTTATGACATGTGCCCTCATACGACTTTTACTAATTTCAGAGCTGTTGCCTTTCGACAGTAGTCACCGGAGGCTACTGTGGACTGTGTAAGTCGAAGTTTCCACGGGTACTCTTTATCCGGGGAAGAGTTACCTCATGGTTAATGGAAGCATCCATGTTAAAGGCCATAGCGTTAAACGATCTCCATAGAAAGGTGTTTATCATAATCAAGGATACCTTTAATAAGGATTGCAACCTATGTGTACTTGATAAGTCACTAGATGCTTTCTTTGTGCCCATAGGGTCGGTAGTGAACGTCACAAATTCACCCGGTGTTAAGAACACTGTCGGATTAAGCTCCACGAGCAGGTGCCGACATAAACTTGAAAACATCTGGCACTTTTGACGTAGGAAAATTCAAATCAAATAACCTAATTTCCTATTTCCAGCACAATGCATCGCATGTTTATGGGTCATGTCCTGATTGCTGGTCCAAGATAAAAAAGCAGTCAATCTATAACATTATAGATATCACTATATTATGCTTTAAATTATTATAAGAAGATTTCTTGCTTCTTAAAATATTAACTTTAAAAAACACACAATCATGAAACAAACGATTTTCTAAAAGAATATGCCTTTATAATTTGCTTCACGTCGTGTCTTAATTAAAAATCTCTTTGGCTAAACAAAAAATTAATTTCTTTTGACATCTGCACTCATGTCTAAATCTTAATAAAGATCTCAAATATCAGCAGAACATTTCCTTTCTTAAAACATGCAGTAGATACTCTGCTGTAGCGAATGCTTTACGCAATTAAACACAAAAAGTTCAGCCAAAGAAAAAAACAAAAGCAAAAAACTGCCAGATTTCATTTGTATACAACTCTCTCGGTCTTACTTACCTTGTCTTATGGCACGTATCCAATCCAAACGTTCTTTATCACTACTTGCTACCAAATACAATGTATATTGAGGAACAGTCCGTTGAGATTGATCATCGGAGGATTCGCAATAACCTACTTGAAAAGGAAACCCCTAAACAAACAATAAGGGATTAAGAAAAATCAAATTATAAAAAAAAATATATTAAATTGAAGTTAAGTAAAAATGCTGATAATAATATAAAAAAGCATGCACATACATACTCTCACATATACATATGTACACATACTCACATCCGGTGCGAAAGGATCACCGCCCTCACCGTTCAGTGTTGCTATTTCAACAAGTCTAACACCTTTAACAGGTATACGACCACGTTCGCGACGGCGCTGTAATAAAAAAAGAGACACAGAACGAAAAAATAGAAATTAAATTCGTGATTGCAACAAGCAAACAAACAAAAAAATATGAATAAATTATAAGGAACTGGGAACTGGGAACTGATGAAAAGTATAAGACAAAATAAAGAAATTCAAGTAAAATTTCTGCAGAAAAAAACATTACACAAAAATTTGTAAAAACACAACCAGAACGATGACGAATTTTCCATTATCATCAACAGAAATAAAATAAATTTATTTATATGGATACTCGTACATATTGTTGCCATACATTGTCGCCTATGTTTTCATATTCAAATATAAAAATTCTTTTGTATTTGCATAGCTTCAACTCATATGTATATACATACATATGTAAATACATACATTGTTCTTAGTGTGATTTAAGTATACTTTCCAAAGGCATAAAACATAATTTCTCAATAGGTACTCGTATTTGTTACGAAATAATTGATGACACAAGGCACAAGAAAGAAAGAAGCAACTTTGAGAGTTGAAGTCTGTTTTCATAATTTTTATCGATAAACACACACAAAATCTAATACCTAAAAAGGCTATGAATATAAAAGAATTGTAAAACAACTGATTTCCTGCCGTGGACCCATTGCGATGAAAGCTACGTACGCTACGTTACATTTTTTAGTGGCATATAAGTGAACACAGTATTTATTTATTAAATTTTTATTCTTTATTAAATTTTTTGCCTATGAACTAATTTCTTACAGGCTTAAGCATTAATTAAATTCCAAAATATTAATAATAAATATAACAATAGTAATAATATTAAATTATAAATATAAATATAAAAATATAACATTAAAATAAAAGATACGTATGCAATTATTATTAAAATGCATTTAAGTGCCTTAAAATATTGTTTTTTAGAGTATTAGAATCAATCGAAAAATCAATGGAAGAATATAGATCATTAAATTCAGCGCACATTCTACGGAATGCATCAAAATTGGCATAGTTGGAGCGGAAATATTGAAATATTGTTGGACGATTTGGTATTGTAAATTCAATGTGACGGAGTAAGAACGCTGAGTCAATAACGTCATTTATTAGATTCATTACAAATGATACATTCATGTCTAATCTCCTACTTTTCAAAGCTTAATAAGTGCAAGGCGACTTTCATATGATGGGAGATTAAGATCACGATTCCAAGGAAGTCCACGCAGACAAAATAAAAGAAATTGTTTTTGAACTGATTCAATTTTCTTTATGTCGATATCATACTTCGGATCCCAAATAATACAGGCGTATTCAAGAATGGGTCTCACCAGCGACGTAAACAAATGCTTTCTAACGTAGGGATCATTAAATTCCTTACCCCAACGTTTTATGAATCCCAAAACTCCTTTGGCTTTATTCACTGATTGGGAAATGTGTAAATTAAAACTTAATTTTCTGTAGAGTAGGACACCAAGATCAAGGAATGTTTCGACTTCCTCAAGAGTATAATCATTAATATAATAATTATAGGATAGATGGCTTCCTCTATAGAACAGCATAAATTTGCGTTCTTTTAAGTTGATGTCCATTAAATTGATATCACACCATTGACTGAAATTATTTAGGTCAGATTGCAGTAATGAACACAGGTGAGGACTATTCAAACTTAGAAAAAGTTTTACATTAATAATTTAGAATATTTGATACAAGATGGTAAATCATTGATGAATAGTAAAAATAAAAGCGGACTAGGTGGCTACCTTGCGGAATTCCAGATGGAACAGAAATATATTTGGACTTCATATTTTTAAATAATACGCACTGAACTCTGTTCGTAAGATAAGTCGATATCCAACTCTGAAAAGCTGCAGAAAATCCAATTTTGTCCAGCTTGTATAGGAGTAGTTTTTGATTTACTTTGTCAAAGGTCTTACTGAAATCGATAAAAATTGTTGTAGTTGAACGACCTTTTTTAAATCCATGCTGAAAAGGCGTGAAGTACGAGGATAGTTGATACCATAAGAATTCGTTTACTATCTTTTCAAAAAGCTTGGGGATAATACTTCATTTAGCTATACCTCTATAATTTAATATGTTAGATCTGTCTCCACTTTTAAACAGCGGGATAATAAAAGACTCTTTCCAAAACTTCGGAACATACCCATATAATAGTGACATGTTAAATATGTACGCCAAAGGCATAGATAACTGCGCTGAACATTCTCTATGTATACTGCTGGGAATACCATCGGCGCCATTTTGATAAGAGTACTTCAAATTTTGCAACTCATTTAAAACTGTAGAGGTATCAAGTCTTGGAGAAGTTATGTTATTCGCTTCAGGAATAATATATGGATATTCCAATGAGTCATTCCACACCTTCGTTGAGTATGAAGTTGAAAAGAAATTAGCAAACAAATCACTAACTTCCGAGCCTTTTGAAGATTCAGTGATTTGAACAAACCAATTTCGGTGCATGGGAATTTAGGAAAATTCCGCAAAATTTTGATTTTTTGTTCTAGTTTTCATATAATTTTTTTACGTGTAGTACTTGTATTATAGAAACTACACCTTGTAATTATTTCAATTAATTTTTCCCAATAAAAATATTACGATTATAAATGAATGTATGATTGAATATATTCGTAAATATGAATTTTATGACTCCGTGCTTTGATGAGTCCGTGCTCACATCATATCTCCGAAAACCCGTACCGTAGAAAACCACTTGAATTTTGTATATGTATATCAACTGCTGTAATACTCGTATAAAATATAAATGTCCTTTATAAAGGGTGTCTGGTAGCAGATTTATATTTTCAAACTTAAATAAAAAACGTAATAATTAAATAAACAAAGTTTTATTAACAGCATTGAACGATAGAATGGAAATGGGGATTTTATTTTTTAAAGCGTATGTCATCCAGATCCCTCAGATCCTTTTATAAAATTTCATGAATAATCGCTCTTGGAAGTCCCAGTGAGGCTGCTCTTCTCCGTATTGAAAGTCGAGGATTTTCACATAAACTGCTTTCAACCAGTTCAATGTTTTCGGGAGTCCTTGAAGATCGACTGAGCCCTGGCCGTGGGGCATTCATAGCCGAAGCAGTTGCGCGGAATCTCTGCACCCACGAACGAATTAAATTTACACTCGGTCCATCAGTTATTCGCCGAATACCAAACTTTGAACAAAATTGTCGACGACCAATTACGTAAGAAACATTACTCTTAAAAAAAGTCTCCACAGCGAACGCGCGATGCTCACTCGACCACTGCGACATCGTGACTGACAAATCCGCACAATCGATAATTCCAACGGCGCCACCCTCCTTCCGCACTGTTTATTACTTTTTGAAATAATCGTATTTAAAAATATAAATTTGCCACCAGACACCCTGTATTAATTTTTGCCAATTTATAAAAGTCGTGAGCGCTAATGAGTATAAGATTTTGGGCTTTAACTATCTGGCAGCTTCGTCTCTTCACAACAGCTACAATTTCGACTACTGAATTATTTCCGTGAGAAACTGGTAAAAAAAAAATCCATTAAAATGGATCACATCACGTTGTTATAGGCGAAGATTAGTTATAAGAATCAAACATATAAGAAAACAAAATAAAAATTCCACAAAGACACACTCTTGTATATCAAAAAAGAGTGAGAAATGCTTTTATCACTTACTCCTAACTGGGCTTCTTGGTTTTTTTTTTCTTGGACGGGCACCCTACACATGTGATGCATTGTCAATGTGCAGATTATTTCATGAGCATTTCTGAACATTGCTTAGCTTACAGTCGAACCTAAATTACGACGCAAAGTGCAACATCGTAACATCTTTTTTTAACTTGGACCAGCACTCAGGAGATGACCGCTACACATGCGGTGCATTGTGCTGAAACTAGAGAAAAGGAATAGTAGGAGAAATGAGAGGAGGTGAAGCTTCACTGTCTTACAACTCTGCTTTTGCACGTTATTTGTTTTTATAGCAGTGTAGTAGCGTCTCTGATGTCAAGGTGACGATTAGATTTTTAGTAATTATTTTACTTCGCCGGTGCTACACAATACCGACATTGGAGGACGTTCTGATGTGGTTGTGGATTGGATACAGCTGAAGCCATTACTATTCAGTGACCAGTGACTATGCTTTCGCCTCTGAAACTTTGCGACAACAACTGACACAAAGTCACACAAATGCACATCATATTCTTACTCATCTCTGCATCATTTTTGCATTACTTTAAAAGTTAATTGTAAATCAGTTATTTTCCTTATACACATTGAATTAGCGCAGAATTATAAATTATACTCTTTTAGCTGCACTGTGGTAATTGTTTTGTTGGACTGTCTCAAATTATTATTTGAAATTTGCAGTGCAGCGATTTTCCACTCAGGCCGTTTTCGTCATATTTCATTGTGTTTCGGTCTTCAATGGCTCGATAATGGATTACAACTGCTGTTGCTAAAAATGATAATGCAGATCCACATTGTGTTATCTCAATTTCAGTAAATTTTAGTGCTTTTCGGGCAACCACTAACTTGTGGTTGCCACCTAATAACGCACCTGAAGTTCTGTTGCAATCCATAATCGCCCCAAAAGACCCTTCTGTAACTTTAAGTGATATTTGTTTTTAGTTTTCGTTATTTTAATCGCACAGTCTGTTCACGAAAATGTTTTCAGTATGATTTCTGTAACCATAACATTCAACCGCAGATGTGTGCTAAATTCGCTTTCACAATAAGCGAAATACTGCATAAAGTATGTGGAAATCTATAAAAGGTAAAAATTAGAAGATTGTATGAGACATAATGAGCAAGATCCATTCGACCAATGTGTTCATTCGTTGCATTTCATTATCCCATTCTCGTATTTCACTCAAACCAAATTAGTTTCGCAGTTCCCGCTTTTTTCTGTTTAATACACTGGTCTGCAAATTTGGAGAGAAAAATTGACTGCAGAAACGAAGCATGTTCTTTAATTAATCTGGATGCGCTGAATTCGCTATACGTGTTGTTCATTTTTTATCGCATGCTGGCAATACTGTAAAACAATCAATACTGACACTTCAATTTCACAATTATTAATTTGACAGAATCTTCAGGTTTCGATGACTAAATTAGTCTGCACATTGACTACAAAACCAAAAGTTTCTTGGGATCAACCCCAGTTTCAGACTCATAAAAACATGTCGAATTTTTTTCTGATGTGCATTTGCGTCAGTTGTTGTCGGAAGGTTAGTGTTCGTACAAAGATCAGAAAAGTGACATAGTAGGCCGCAACTTTATATTGAAATGTTTACGGTATCATTTCCATTCATTTTCTTTCGACTGGACCATCGTGGCCTGGCTGTAAAACGTTTAAAAGTACGGGAACAGTAAAAACCAATTTTTAGCCCAAAAAAAAAACGTCAGTGTTTTGGCATTTTAAAACAAAACATCATTTGGCAGAAAACCTCGGCAAAAAACCACAAACCACAAACCACAATTTTTTAAATGTTTGGTTTGTTTCTCTATTACTTTAGAAAATCTCATTTATTTGCAAAAAAAATTTCATCTGATGGTTTTACTATATCTAGTAATCGATTACTGATAAACATAGCATTTTTGGTTATAATTGTACTTACAGACGATCTAGACAAATTACAACGATAACAAAAATACCGGTATCTACACGTTTGGGGGTGACGTATCGTAGTGCCTCCATGTAGAGGCTGAAGATACATATAAAGACAGACCAGTGTGGTCCACTCCTGCACGAGGTGGTACTGCTATCGACTGAATCTAGAGCGGATCTAGAGAGAAAAACTCGATAAAACCCGTAATCCCAGGTGTTATTCGTACCGTGCCTAAGAGGGTGGCGATGGCAAGATGGATGGTAGTATGCACGTCGAATACAAAACCAAAAACAGACCTGGGTTCAACTCCAGTTTCAGACTAAAATTATAAAAAAAACATCTCGCATTTTTCTGATGTGTATTAGTGTGTCTTTGTATGTCAGTTGTTGTCGGAAGGTTTCAGTGTCGAAGGCATAGTCACTGGTCACTGAACAATACCGGCTTCAGCTGATAGCAGTCCACAATCACATCAGAACGCCCTCCTTCGTCGGTATTGTGTAGCACCGGCGAAGTAAAATAATAATAAAAAAATGGCTACTAAACCGAAGCTTCAGCACTGCTACGAATATAAAAACAAAGAACGTGCGAAAGCAGAGCTGTAAAATAATTAATTAAGCTTCACCTCCTGTCGTTTCTCCTACTATCTCTTTCCTATAGTTCCAGCACAATACTTCGCATGTGTAGGAGTGATCTCCTAAGTGCTGGTCCCAGATAAAAAAAAAAAGAATGACAGCTACGTGAGTGTGTCTTATAACTGCTTGTAATCAGTCTTAATGTTACACCGGGGGACTGTCGCTGCTGGACCAACTCCGTCCACTTACATTCCTTATGAAAAGGAAAACAAAGTAAAAATGATAAAGGAGGCAGTGGTGTCTCACGGAAAACAACATCCTCGCAAGTGACCTACGAACCAGCGGAAATGGAGATTGCTGTGGACTTAGGGTCCGATTAAGGCCGCGAACATCACCGCAGAAGAGGAGGTTGAACTCCTCACATTTCCTGTTCATGGCTCAGGATCCCGCAAGGGGGTTTAGGAACTTGTTTTTAAACCTACGGGTGTTTTAGCAACTCCGCGGTACATAGCTAAAGGTGTAGCATTACCTTGGTCTCCCCTAGAGATTGAAAATGACAGAAAGTGACTCTTCGAAATCTGACTAGAGATTGAGGAGGATATGCTTGCCTATCCGTGTGACTGATTAAACCCATTTCAATTCTAATCTAATCTAGCACTATGGGACCAGCTGAGCCCCACACCTTCAGCGCTAAGTAAGGGTTTAATGACTGATGTGCTTCTTGTCAACCCCGAAAAGTTGGAGTGTGTGTGCTGGTTTGGGAATAGATTCGTAGTGGCT
Organism: Dexiosoma caninum; assembly: GCA_963924685.1. Lineage (NCBI taxonomy): Eukaryota > Metazoa > Arthropoda > Insecta > Diptera > Tachinidae > Dexiosoma > Dexiosoma caninum. Next base: position 47,227,546 of record OZ004727.1, on the reverse strand, counting down.
GTGGTTAAAACCTAAAGTTACGCAGGAAGTCGAGTCTATGGTTTGTTCGAGAATATGTGAGGGAAGGCACATATTCTTGATACGACTTTTACTTAAATAGGTGCTGTTGCCATTCAACAGTAGTCACCGGAATGTGTCTCGAACTAACAGTTCTACTGTTAAATAGTTCTTGACGAAAATACATTCCGATGTGACATAGAGTTTAGCGCTCGAACACCTCAACAAGGTGCATTATAGAATAAGGGATAACTATACTGATTTGCTACCCAACTCGAGGATGCAAGTATTACTTGCAGCACCTATTGCTCTGGGGGCGTTAGTGGTCATCTCTAATTCACTCGGTGTTAAGACCACTATGGGTTTAGGCCTTCGGGCAGGTATCCACATAAATCTTGAAACACACATGTTCATGGCTCAGGAACTGAGGACGAGAAAGTATGACTCAGTAGGGCTAAAATACTTTCTGATATAGATGATAGTGAGGAAGCAAGCTATGAGGGAACAACGGTCTAGCAGCACAACTCCGAATCATACCAGACTAAGTTCTATCATTTTTGTGAATGTGACAAATTGTCCCGCACTCGTCAGACAGAGGTTTCTCCACATGTGTGGAACTATTTCGCCTCCACACTCCTGTGGATCAGCACACCCCAAATAGTGCTTGGATTCCTTAGAAACCTTATTATGGGGTCAAATATGAAGGGCAATGCACAATAGATCTTTTTGGTCGCAAAACATAAAAAAAACTGCAAAATAAAGGTCTTAATCGACAAGCATTTTTCAGGTCTAAGATCACTTTCATAAAACCTCTCATATAGATTTACGTAGAAGTTTTTTTTTTATAAAATAAAATCGTGGTGAAAATTGTCCTCCTTATACAAAGGAACAATTTCTTGCAAGTAATTCAGAATGCTGTTCCTCTTCTCACCTTGTTTCCAAAAGATTGTAAAAAAGTGTCAAGCATTACAAACGCTAGTTATGCTAACGACTAAGTAGAGAATTACGCTATCGTTCCCAAAAATGTTGAATGTATGCCGTAGTCTTTTGACTTACGACATACGATATAGACCTAAGGTCAGCAATATGAATAGGGATGGTGATGCAAGGGAAGTCATTAGCTTCCTATGACTTACGTGTATGGCGGACCCGCGAACTTTATCTTACCTTTGGAAACATTTGATGGGTAAACCTTATATGTTTTACTTTAATTTTATTTATTATTACTTTAAATCCAAGTATTATTAGTGGAGCATAAGGACATAACTTATGATTACGGGTGTAGCAGTCCCGCGGACATTAGCTCGGGAATACGAATAGGTTGTAGATGAAACTTTATATTTTATCACCAGTAGCACTCATATGGAACATTCTTATCTCCAATATCAATGGAACAAGAGCGAATATGTTTTATTAAGGAAGTATTCTTTATTGAACACGTTTTTAACTTAGTAAGTATAGGATATTTGATCAAATTATTACTTACTAATTTAAATATACCGCATCCCTTTATTGGGTTGTTATATATATATATATATATATGTGTATACAATGTCTACAAATTTGATCGTCCTGCTTGCGGTACTTTTCGGCGTTGGAATCAAGCAGTCTCCCAGCTAAAGTACTAACATTGCCTGGAATGTCACATTGTAGAAAGTTTTCCCGTTTTTAATTTTACGTTTTTACTTGATTGCTACTGAAGTCTAACCACTACGGCGGTCGGGGGCCATATCAGTTTTATCTTTATGGATCTGCTGATACCCGACCACATGGGTTAGGTCTCGTAGGGGCTGTGGTTTAATACCAAAAGTCGCTGGGAGATCGAATTTGATTTGTTTTAGAAACCTCATAGCATGATTTGGATGGGAGGTTCATTGAACTAAACTATCAACATGCTAATACAAATAATATATAAGGTATGACTTGATAATATAAAAAGACAACAAATGTCAGTTCAGATCGCCAGATCTGAACTCTTACGGCTTCTATTAGTGACCTGATTTTAAAACCATACTGCACGCCAGCAAGCAATGTCGCACTCTATTTAAATCCTTAACTAAACAAAATCTATTTTGTTACACCTTCCCCTTGTACATTATTTAGAAAAGAAACGATAATGTAATTTACACATGAATTATAACACTTAAAACACAAATAATGTTACACTTGTATAAAATATTTTAAATCAGGCAACATTTTTTAAAGTGCTTCATTTAAATTTCCTCAAGTGCTTAAAGTATGCAGAAGAAAAAAAACTGTTGATTTTTTTCTTTCAGACAAACGCCACTTACATACGAACAAGTTATGTCAAATAAGTTTTGTATTTTAAAGTGTTTGTAATGTTTCACGAAATATTAAAAAGCTTGAGGGAAAATAATTCCTCAGTGTGAATTACAAGTGTTAACAAGTGTTGAATTTAGACATGTCTTTGTATATTTATGTTCTTTAAGTTGTTGTTGTTGCTGTTCCTGCTGCTGCTGAAATGTGTTACCAAGGTACAACAGTTGTCAACGCACATGTTACGCCATATTTTAAGTTGCATCGTGCATTAAGGAGAAGGTTTTTAAGGAATTTAAAATCAAAAACCACTAAGTAAACGACAACAAAACCAAATTACGTTTCTCTATTAATAGAAATGGTTTTCGCGTTTTAGCGAATTGTGTTTAATGAATTATCAAGTCCATGTTGCGAATCCAGCGACTTAAAATCACAATTATTGAAAATAACGAAATAATATTCCTGGCAGAGACCTTGGTCTGTATCACTACACCACGTGAACGTTTCTCACAACAGGCATCATCACAGAATTGGAGCCAACTGGGCTGGGACCTTTCTTTACTTTTAAATCCAACAACCAGCTGACCTAACCTAACTACTACATAAAACTTAGCCTTAACTAATACAAAAATATATATGAATGTATGTAGACTTTAGAGAAAAGTTGTCTCTGAAATTGAAGTGATTCCTGCTTATTTGCGATACAAGGAATTGTTATACAATTTCAATTATGAGTATTATGATAAACAATGACCATTTGCCTAAATGAAAGTTTATTTAGATGACAAATGTCAAAATATTCAGCAGTTGACTAATTCTTACATACGAGCTTTGTTCAAAAGAAATGGTGAATTTTGTTTTCTTCGATTACAATAGCATGGTGCATCATGAGTTCTTGCCAACAGGTCGTACGGTTAATAAGAAATACTACAAGGAAATTATGCAACGTTTGCGTGAAGCAATACGGCTCAAACGATCAGAACTGTGGAAAAAATCACGATAATGCACAAGCTCACACATCAATGGTTGTTCGTGATTTTTTCGCCAACAGCAAACCCCTAATCATGCCTCAACCACATTATTCACCAGATTTGACTCCCTGCGACTTTTTCCTATTCCCAAAACTGAAGAGACTAATGAAAGGAAAACGTTTTGCCACAATTGATGAAATAAAGACAAAATCTAAGAACGAACTGCTGGCCATACCGAAAAGCATATTTCGGAAGTGCCTCGAGGATTGGAAGAAGCGCTGGCATAAGTGCATTATATCTGAAGAGGATTACTTTGAAATACTTTTCAAACTATTAAAAATTCACCTTTTCTTTTTTTTTTCTTTTCGCCAAATACTATATTGAACTGATTCATCTTACATAACTTCAAAATAGCAATGAAACTTTAGCAAAATTTAACTTAAATATGTTTTTTTATTATTAGCAAAAATTATTAATATCTTCCAACAATTCAACGTAAAGAGATAAATTTTAAAATATGTACATATATGCAGTTTAACAATTGTATGTGATAGATTGTGTTCAAGATATAAGTGGATACCTGTGAATTGCGTCTCACCCCACGGTGCTCTCAACACCGCGTAAAGTCTGACGTCCACCAACGCCCCCATGGCCACATGGATAGACAACTTGAGACTTACTAGAGGTATACATAGTTTGCAATCCAAGTAATATAGTTTTCCTCCTTTCGATTCATCAATCAATCCATCACAAACCATTAGGAATTTCCATCAATCACCTCCATCAAGACACCCTGCTGAATGGCACCTAAATTAGTAAAATTGAATAATTGAGGGTGGCGATGGTCGAAGTAGTATGCACTTTGACTACAAAATGAAAAATTTTACTGGGTTCAACCGCAGTTTCAGACTCATCAAAACATTCTCGCATTTTTTTCTGATGTGCATTTCACGTCTTTGTGTCAGTTGTTGTCGGAAGGTTTCAGTGGCGAAGGCATAGTCACTGGTCATTGAACAGTGACGGCTTCAGCTGTATCCAATCCACAGCCACATCAGAAGGCGCTCCTTCGTAGGTAGTTGTGTAGCACCGGCGAAGTAAAATAATTACTAAAAAAAATGGCTACTAAAAACGAAGCTTCAAAATTTAATACGTCTCCTGGAATCAGAGACGATACAACACTGCTGTAAAAACAAATAACGTGCAAAAAAGCAGTGTTGTAAGATAGTGAAGCTCCACCTCCTATCATTTCTCCTACTATCCCTTTCCTATAGTTCCAGCACAATGCATAGCATGTGTAGGTCATCTCCTGAGTGCTGGTCCAAGATAAAAAAATCCTATCAAAATAAAAATCTGTATCTTAAAACAATCCATATATCTAGAATATAACCAACTTTAGGTATCAACCACAGCCACTACGAATCTAAACCCATGCCAGCACACTAACTCTAATTATTTAGGGTTGACACGATGTATGCACAAGAAGCACATCAGTCGTTAAACTCTTACTTGAGCCCTTATGAAACTAAATTTTTTCTGCATTGTTCACATTTGGAGAAGAGCGCAAATATATTGTAATATTGTGTCATACGGCGTTTACCGTTAGAGCAGTGGGGTTCGCTGGCTGACCGTAGTGCTAAACAAGACCACGACTGTATTACTAGTTCATGATCAAACATCTAGTTGGATATCAAAGAGTCGCCTTTTCTATCATCTTCAAACTTAAAGGAAGTTCAAAGCGATGCATCACTTCCCGCATTCATATTATTTATTTATTATCGTATCGCATGAATGAAATGATCAAGATATACATTAATTTCAAGAGTTTGGAGAACGATGAGGTAATTCTCCAAAAATTTAGGTCCTAAGTACCGCGGGATAACCTACCGCGGGTAGGTAATGAACAAGTCCACAACCCGCCTGCAGGTAATTGTATGTGGCAATTGTTTTCTTAACTATTGGCGATTTGATACAAACAGCTGATCATCGAAAATATTCATTATTAGAACGTGTCAAGCGCTGTCCAACATGTACTTGGTAATCAAATAAAATGTACGGTTACTTTTAATTATAATTTCGATAATCTTATTAAATTTAAAAATTTTTCGTTAAAATCCGTGATTTTGTGGAAATACTTTTAAGTATACCACAGTATCCAGTTAAATATGTACTCGTATGTTACAATTTATGAAATCAAAAATATTTATTTGGTAGTGGTTACCTTTGAAGAAAATATCATATCATTTCATTTCTCACCCTAACATAGGGGCTAGACGAGCATTTTGTTATGGGTTAATACAAGCAATAACGCCGACAGACTTGCGCTGCAAATTGGCAATGTTCAAGCTGGCATATCTTTGAACATCAAATTAAAAATTTTGCTGACGAAGCTTGCGTATTTACTTATTTTCTTGCGCATACAAAATCTTAAAACATAAAATTACCCAGTCAGTAAAAAAAATTAATCACACAATTCAGACAAATGTCTGACTTTATTCTTACAGACTTCGGGCAGATTTCTATCAGACATTAAATACGCGACTTGTTTGGTCGCTTGCTCATAGATTTAGTGTGGGTATGTCGGACGGATTTTATTTTCCGGCTGATAGATTTCAGATTGATTTTGTACAAATGTGTCTAATTTGTTACACATAATTTGAATTTTTCTTTCAATGTCAAATGAAGAATAATAAAATTTTTATATATGCTCGTATTGCATAATGTAATTAAACCAGGTGGCATTTTCTATCTTGGACCAGCACCCACGAGATGACCCCTACACATGATATGCATTGTGCTGGAACTATAGGAAAGAGATAGTAGGAGAAATGACAGGAGGTGAAGCTTAATTAATGATTTTGCAGCTCTGCTTTTGCACGTTCTTTGTTTTTATACTCGTAGCAGTGCTGAAGCTTCGGTTTTAGTAGCCATTTTTTTATTATTATTTTACTTCGCCGGTGCTACACAATACCGACGAAGGAGGGCGTTCTGATGTGATTATGGATTGCTATCAGCTGAAGCCGGTATTGTTCAGTGACCACTGACTATGCCTTGGACACTGAAACTTTCCAACAACAACTGACACACTAATGCACATCAGAAAAATGCGAGATGTTTTTTTTTTCTAATTTTAGTCTGAAACTGGAGTTGAACTCAGGAATGTTTTTGGTTTTGTAATCAACGAGCAGACTACCATCCATCGTGCCATCGCCGCCTTCGTGCGGTAAAATTAACTTTTAATATATAATAATTTGACATTAACGGCCATTTTCACAATGTCTAATTATTTTACTTTTAAGAGAAAATTAACTAACTGGCGGTCTATAAAAATATTAAGATCTACATATGTTTAAAAGTTTTTTGTAGAGCCTCTAATGTCACAGCAAGATTTCGTTTTTTTGTTTCAAAGTTTTAAAATTATAAACATTGAAATAATATAAGTGTTGCTTTCCCATTTTTTACATGTGTACATTTTTTCTATTTATCAATTAAAATTAGCTATGCATAGGTGTCGATTATATTGTTAACCGCCACATTTTGTTCGGTTAAATTTAACAGACACTTTTTCGTTAAATGCTGTCAGTTAAAAGTTAATCATACATTGTGAAATATATTTTTAGTTAACCGACTGTTAAAGTTCCAATTAAGTTTTAATCAGACATTGTGAAAATGGCCGTAAATGTAATAGATTATACTAAGTTTCCAATATAAAACAATGTGGTTCTTCAGCTGTTTTTTCAGTGGCGACAACACCCAGATATGTGAAACAGTTTTGAAATTAATAGTGTATAATATGTTTAGTTTATAAGCTGTAATTTTTTCATTGCAATTGGCCACTTCAATGCGAATTTACGCAACAAACTTTTAGCGACGAAATTTGTCGTTCTATCCAATTGTGTTCCCATGTGAACAAAACATTATTAAAGCAACATTGTATGACTTTCACTTCCTTTCAGTTTCACCCGAAGTAAACAGAATTTCAAAAACACACAGTTACAATTATTCGTGATGATGTTTATTTAAATTCGGTTATCAGCGAATTGCTGAGTAAATTAAAAAAAAAAATATGTATGAAATGTGTGTTACATTTTGTAGACAATTCGATTGAGCGTGTTTGTAACCAGACACGGCTATAAAATGTAATTATTTATTTATTTTGTTTTTGTTTAGCTTGACGGTCAAGAAATTCAGCTTAATGGAATTGAGCTCTTCTTTTTTTCCAAACGAAATACAGTGCCGGTCAAAACATTTGCCAATGGTATTCTCAATTGTAAATAAACATTTATTGATTAAGATCTATAAAAATAGCATCTCCAACAAAGCAAAGCAACTAATTTTTATCACTAAACTAAACTAAACTAACCCATAATTGAATTTCCTTTTATATTAAAAACAAAAACACCTTAAAATTTACACAATTTCCTTTTCTTATCATTTTAAGTTCAACTGAAGTTGCCTACGAGGAAAAAATGAAACTACTGTAACCCAAATATCATTTAAAAACTCAATTACTTTTAAACTTTTTTCTTGTAACACGCTTTAAATAATATCTTGAGTAATCTATCTATCTGTCAACATCCGCCGTAAGCAATTCCTACCTGTATCTATGACACAAAAAAATTTAACCAAATTGGAAATCTATAGATATTCAACACAGAGAAGAAAATTTGTTTGACAACTTGGTTGACATTTACGCCACATAAGTAAAAAAAGAAATGCTTTGCAAATAAAATTAAAGATTGATGGAAATAAAACCGCAACATAAGAATGCGGAGAGGAAAGTGGGTAACTTCACTTCTGGTTAACTCCGAAAAGTTTTATTAGCAAAAAGGAAGAAACAAAAAGTAGAAAATCAAACACAATTTATTGGTGATTGAAAATAAATCAGAATGTAATGCACATTGTAATTATTTGCTGCCTTGAAGGAAAATTGGTATATTGGAACGTAGTCCTTTTAGTACACTGGAAATAACACAACTATGGATGATTTACTCGTTGAACAATTAACTATATTATATTCTCCATAAATATCATCATTATTTTATTGAATGCTACATTACAATTACAAAATCTCAATATGGTAACGAAGACCCCGACCTCAATTCATTTCTCTCTATCTTCTTCATCTCAATATCGAACATATCTGTTAAATTATTTTTTCTTGGACCAGCACTTAGGACATGACACCTACACATGCGATGCATTGCACAGTGGTTCAGTAGTAGAACATAGTGGTCAAATGACGATGTTCGATTTTTTCACCGTTAGTTCGCTCTAATACTCACTATTAGTGGTACTACTAAAACATGCAAAAAGATTTGCAATCAGTTGTTTTTTACATTTACTTTTGTGTATCGGAAGTGAACAAATCAAAACAACTTTCAGCAGTGCTAATAAAGTTAATTTTTAGTGCGTGTTTTTCAAAGCAAAAAAACATTTTTGACTTAATGTTTTACAATGGATATTTAAGTGGAAGGTGTTTACATACATATTTTCTTCACAATTTTGGAAGCCCAATAAAATTAAAACTAAAAATCAAACATAATAAATAGTTGTTTTTATTAATATTAATATGTAAATCATATACTTGCGATCCGGACCAAATTATATGAAAAAACCCACGCCCTTCTTCCTCTAGGTTTTGTAGACCTATTCGATTTCAGTTTGCTAAAGAAACAAAAGATCTTTCTGTGCAAGAAGAAACCTATTTTAAAAATAAAATTAGCAATTTACAACCATCCATTTTTAACATCAACAACAACGAAATTAAAGTTGTACATTCATTACAATTAACCATGGTTGATGGTAAAGTCTGTAGGTGCTTTAAGTAACACAGCGTGTAGTAGATGCTATATTTGTGGTGCAACACCGAAAGAAATGAATGATATTGACATGTGTTTAAGTAAACCCGTTATTGATACTGCTAGATATCAGTTTGGGTTATCTCCTCTGCATTCATGGATAAGATTTTTCGAATATTTTATACATTTATCTTACAGATTAGATTTTAAAAAGTGGCAGGCTCGTTCAACAGATGAAAAGGAGCTTCTTGCACAGAAAAAACTATATGTTCAGCAGCAGTTTAGGACACGATTAGGTTTAATTGTCAACAAAGCTCGAAGTGGTGGAAGTGGCACATCCAATGACGGAAACACTGCAAGAACTTTTTTTTTGAATTCAGCTATATCAGCTGAAATAACTGGCTTAGATCAAGCAGTTATTGATCGGTGTCATCATCTTTTGCAATGTCTTTCGTCGGGATACAAAATTAATAGTGTAGAATTTAGAGATTACTCGTTAAGAACCGCGCGAATGCTTATTAGTACGTATCCATGGTATAATTTGCCTGCTTCAGTTCATAAAGTGTTAATTCATGGATCGACAGTAATTGATCACTGTCTAGTTTCCATAGGCGAGCTCTCTGAAGAAGCGGCTGAATCTTGTAATAAATTATTTAAGCAATTCAGACGAGACAACACACGATCACTAACACTGAACTTTTGCATATACTTCTTCTAAATTCCGACCCGTTGATTTCTTCTTTGCGTTAATTACCACAAAAGAAGAAGTCTATGCTATCACCTGAGGCTTTACGTATGTTAAGTTTTTGAAAATAATGTACAAATGTTGTATTAATATGGCGTTATAAAATTTATTATTTTTTCTTTAATTAATATTTAACATTTTTGGTAAATAAATTACTATAATATTATATTTAAAGACTTTTTTTTATCTTATTTTACGCTAATTGGCCCATAAATACCGTAAATATAAATATTCATATTAATTTTGATGACTATAGATGAGTAAACTACGTATGACCGCCTTCCTTAGAAACTTGAACCACTGCGCATTGTGCTGGAACTAGAGGAAAGGGATATCTATCTTACAACTCCGCTTTTGCACGTTCTTTGTTTTATAGCAGTGTTGAAGCGCCTCTGATGTCAAGGAGACGTATTAAATTTTTAAGCTTCGGGAGTGAGTTCTGATATGCCTGTGGATTGGCATCAGCTGAAGCCGGTACTCTTCAGGGACCAGTGGATATGCCTTCGCACATGAAACAGTCCGACAACAACTGACACAAAGACACATTAAAGCACATCTCAAAAAATTCGAGATGATTTTATGATTTAGTCTGAAAATTGGGTCGAATCCAGGAAACTTTCGTTTTGTAGTCAACGTTCAGCTATCGCTACCTATTGGATATTACACTCATTATATCTTTTTACGAATCTAATATTTGAACGACTAATCAACGTAATAAAGTCTCCGTCAGCTCTGCTTTAGGCTGTTGGAAATTTTCTCAGACGCCCTTTGTAATGGGCACGCCGGGAAGGAAAGTGTGGTGGTAATATTCGCACCTCAACCTCCATACTTTCAAACTGGCATATTACGAAGGAGCATTTTATTTTTTGCCGACAACAGGTAATTTTTTTTTTATCTGGGAGATGACCCCTGCACATGTGATGCATTGTGCTGGGACTATAGGAAAGGGATAGTTAGAGAAACAACAGGAGGTTAAGGTTAATTAATTATTTTACAGCTCTGCTTTTGCACGTTCTTTGTTTATAGCAGTGCTGAAGCTTCGGTTTAGTAGCCATTTTTATTATTATTTTACTTCGCCGGTACTACACAATACCGATGGCAACGAGTTGAAAAAGTTTCTTCGGTAATCAAAATCGGAGAATGAAATGAAGATCTGATGGACGGTAGGGCCATATTATTGGTGCTACTGTATGCTTTATCTAATTTGTGCGGTAAAGGTCGACATTTGAGCAACACTGCATTGTACTTAAGGCCAATTTTTTACCTATTTATATTTAAGTGCTATTGAAATAAGAAATTCTGTTTTTCACTGCTGCTTTTATGATATTTGAATAGCACTGATTAAAACAATAATAGCCGAGAAATTTTTTGGAGTCTATTTTACCCGTTTTATATTGTCAATTACTATCAACAACACTTCACAAATTTCACTAAACTAAAAAAAATTTCGGCACCAAAACACATTTTCTCTTTTTACTACTAATTGAAGCTGCCTTGGTTCCAGGGTGGCCTATTTAGCACTTTTAGTGCTATATTAAGCACTTTTTTCTGATTTAACATTAATAATTTCCAAAAAGTGTTAAATGCTACTTCATCACTTTTTTTTAGCAATTTAGCAATTTTAGCACTTTTTATTTAGTTCATAAAATTATATTAAAAATAGATATTTTGTCTCACTGATATATGATAAAGTTTTTGGAGATCAGTAAATTAAAATCTCGACTTCCGCAAAAATATTACTATTTTGACAACCATCATTTATATTTGCGCTAGTAAAATAGAGAAAATTCAAAGTCAGGGAAGCAATATAAGTGAACAGATATGGGATACGAAAAAGAATACAACCGAATTCTGAAAATTTTAAAAATTTTACTTTAAATAGTTATCAAGCTTTGTATTGTCTCTTTTAGTTTTTCCTTTTTATACGCAGAAGTATAACGTTTACTCAATTAATTGGGCCTAATTAAAAGCAAACTCAGAACTAGAATGCACACAGAACTTTGTGTGCAATTATACGTATAAGAGAGAGTGTAAAATTAGACAACGTTTGCCGCCATAAACATATCGTACGACATTGTTAGAAAAATCAGTTTATCTGTAAAGTGCCAAAATGAATTGGTATATGAAGATGAAAATAATGTGGTTGAAATTCTGAATACTCTCAATAACTTAATTTAAAATATATTTAGTCTTTTCGTTTGTCAAAACATGTATTCATATGTATGTGCAGCACTAAAACTAGTGTTTACATTAAGCAAAATGAATTTAATATACAAAAATATTTACAAAACAATAATATTTTATTCTACTCATATGTGTTTGTAAAATATGATAAAAACTGGCTTAAATTCCCCAAATGATAATAACTTGTTGAATATATACAGATATTTGAAACGTAAAGCGTTTCTTTTAATGATATTAACCCCAGAACCATACCGATATTTTATAATACATTAATACCAACGATACGTAAATTGTACGTATATATACATTTCGTTTGATAAATTTCAATAAATGACAAATCTTCGGTAGGATTTCATTTCAATTGTATTTTTTAATTCATTAAAAATATATATTGAAATTACTTTCCTATAAAAAGTAAAATAATTTTCAAATATGTACATTTTTCTCTAAATAGTCCCTCATAGTGCATTGATGACGGCAATAACACTTTTTTATTTTTCATCGGCATAAAAGAGACTAACGTTATGTTTTCATCCTAAACACAGCGTGATGATCCACAGGGCTGCGAACTGAGTAGCTCGGGAGTTATCTCAGCTTTGTTCTTTCGTTACTAAAAAATTACGTGCAAGAATTTAACTTTTATTACCAACGATACGTAAGTTTTACATACAGTCTCTAAGTGCGCATACTGTGGATTCCTATAAAACATTAAATATGTGTTGCTTTAACACTTGTAAGCATAGCAGCACAATTGATGAGAGCATAGATAAAATGAATTGGCGTTAGAATGCCGATCACTTCTTTTATATACATGTGGAAAAAAAACTGTACGTAAAATTTACGTAGATTTTGGTTCTAGGGTTAATAAAAACCAATAATTCAAAAACTAGCTCTTTTTTAAACTGTAGAACGGTAGCATTGGTTTTTTTCGGGCGATTTACACTTTTCTTATGTCTTCTTCTGGCAATCCTGCTTGGTGCTGTATTTGATTGAATCAACTGAGCGACAAATTCAACTGAGCATCAAGCATGAAACACATTCGCCACAGCAGGCTACGAGCTACAGAGGTGTGCAAATGTAGTTGGCTGCATTCGTTCCCTTGTAGCCGGCTACTTAATTATTTTGAAGATGGCAGCTACATAGTAAGAAGCTCATTCTGAAGTTTGACTGAAATTTTATTGAAAATTTAATAAAAACTAAAAGCTTTAAAATAATCAGGTATGTGATGGAAATCGATCGATTTCAAAAGTAAATCGTCTTTTGAAATCTACAAATGTGTGATGAATTTCGATCGATTTCATATTCCATATTTGTTTCGTTTCCACATATCTTCTCTAAATACAACTGTCTAAAATCTAATAATACAATTGTAAAATATGTAAACATATGCGTATGTGAGTGACGTTTGTTAGATATTTAAACAAAATAACAAAATAAGAATTGTATCAACATATTTTATAATTTTTATTTATAAAATGCCTTTTTTTGCTGCGGTTTCGCTAATTCTCTTGGAAGAAAATAATAGGATGAATAGCGAAAATATTCTAAGAAAACGTGTAAGAGATAAATCGGATCCCTTAAATTTGTCAGATGAAATCTGGGTATTTAAATTTTTAAATTTCACTTCTATATTAACTAGTATTTATTTAAATAGATTTGTTGAATATTTTCGTTTAAATAAGGACCGATTTATAATAACTTTTTATTTATTTTTTTACTTTTTTTGTATATTTCCTAACATTTTGTTCAAGTAAAATTAAACGATTTCAAAACGAAATTAAACTGGTATTATCGAAATGCGTCACATGTTAAAAACTTCTTTTTTTCAATGAAACAAGATGGAATTTGAAATCGTCACATACAAATTCATCACACTATTTGTCGATTTCAAAACGTTTTAACGCCGAAAACGATTTTCATCACATACCTGTATGGCTGAAGAAAATTCTGTGAAATTAATAAAATCTATTAATAAAATAAAGGGTGGTTAAATTTCAAGGGCCGATGTTGATTTTGAATAAAACACAAACTATTTAGGAAATTATTGTAATTTTATTTTATTATGATATATTGGTATTACTCAATTATGTATGGAACAAAATATCGGCCAAATGGGCGCCGCGACCACGGCAACAGTGGATGATCAATTTTCAAAGAAAATCATCTTCAGTGATGAGGCACATTTTCACCTCAGTGGATTCGTCAATAAACAGAATTGCCGCATTTTCATAATCGATGATTGTAAAATTCGTAAATGAGCTTTTTGGTAAATAACTTAAAAATTACAAAATTTCATGACTAAGTAATTTCTCCATTAATTCATGGGCTCTCACATTTTTAAAATTATTTATGAAACAAAAGTTGAAAACAAAATAGCGATTATTAATTAAATCCTTAAATACTTTTATTCGACACACGTACAAAGCAAATAAATTACACGTCCATTGTCTATAGAATTACCGAAAGCGAAACCAATTGAAAGTTTTGTAAAGAAATATGGATTAATCAAAGACGAAGAAAACAATGACCGATTGAACGGCGCAATTATAAGTGGCACAAAACTAAAATATTAAAGGCACTCACTCTTTGACGAAAAACCTCCTGAACAAAGTGAAATGGAGTGGAGTGAAAATCAGAAGATGAAATAAAACTCATTGCAGTCCCATGTTTTACAAAGAAGTTGTTCACTCGGCTGGAACATGCTTGTAGAACTTTTATAATCTTAATCGCAATGATGATGATGATGATGATGATGATGCGATCAATTATTGTAAAGTAAACTTTTTATTCATTCTTAGTTTTTAATCCATTGTAAAACATGGATGATTAATGAGTCACTTACATATGCGCATTCTCGATATAGCGTGAGGATTCACACACGTTGTTATTTTTATTTTATTATTATCGTTTTTCTTCCCGTTGCCTTTGATAAGCAGTCTCGGCTTTGCCTCATTGGCTGCTAAACGAATGAAGAGGTATGTTATTGAATTAATAATTGCTTTTTTATTTCTTTAACAAACGTTACTGATGTATTTACAATATTTTTTAGTTTCGTGAAAAAATTAAATAAAAAAAAATAATGATAAATTCCATATAATTACTGTTCATAAAGAAGACAATAATATACAAAAAATGAAGTGAAATGCATATAAAAATATCAAATTATAGTGTTTTTCCTTATACTTCCTTTATACTTTTAAAATAGTATAAAGTTTTTCTCATTATTTTTCTTATTGTCAAATATGAAAAAATCTTCTTGTTTTTTTTTCTCAATGAAATAAGAACCATATCCACATAAAGCGATAACGAATTATGGGGCACTTTCATAGCAATATTCGTGGTCTATTAATTAGGTCTATGCAGCTCTGAAACAATGAACAACGCAAAAAACAACAGGGATTTTGTTTGTGTCAATTAACTTTGAGATGTCATAAAAAGAGACTACTCCTCTCTCAAAAGTAAACACACACACAGGCTACAATAGCAGGAAAAACATTAATTTCACTTATGTATTATTATTATGTATGCCTTAATTGCAACCCTCTCTCAAAATAAAGAAATGCGCGCTCTCTCAAATTAAACAAATGAGTAAAATGTGAACAAATTTTGACAGTCATGTATAAAATACTTGTAAAACACATGGAGAGTTGCATAAAAAAAAGACCTTGGTCCGTACATCAACCATGATTGAAACTACTTGGTTCACCATACAAAATTTTGAGAGGGAATCATGTTGATTCATTCTGTAACAAGTACGAACCACGAAGAAATTGATATAATCTCTAATTTAGATAACAAATTATCGCTAGTTTATCTGAACTATAACATAAAAATAATAAAAGTATTTGGAAAAAACAATAAATAACATTCATACATATTCAGATGTACATATAAGCGAGTTTAAGGTAGTTTTTCACAATTTCCCGCACTTGAAATTTTGAAAAATTTTGATTCTCTGAGGGATGACCAAATTTTTTTCTGGAAAAAGGCAACGTGGGTGACCTGACGACCTTTTTTTTTTTTTGCTCAGGGGCTATCCCCTACATATGCAATGCATTGCACTGGAACTAGAGAGAAGGATAGGGAAGTAACAGACAGGTGGTGAAAGTGGTAGAAAGATAGAGCTTAATTCTTGCACAACTTTGCAGTTGCGTGTAAATTATAAAGCAAAGTTCCGGCGTCTCTGATGTTTTTTGACGCACTATTTTTAAGCTAATGGAGCCATTTTATTTATTATTTTACTTCGCTGACGTTTTATTGCTCAAATACCGACGAAGGAGAGTGCCGTAGCACAGAAAACTCAGAAAAAACTTTTTTTCTGATTTGACCCGGCTGGGATTCGAACCTGGGTCTTTCTGGTTGCAGAGCCAACACGCTGACTACTCGCCATCAGCACCTTGGGTTACAGTTGGCAGATTTTTAATTCTATTTTTTTATAAATTGATGAATTGCTTATTTAAAATCTTTTCTATCTATCTTAACTAACTATCCTTTGAAAATTTGTATTGAAATACATGCATACATATTTAGGAGAAAGATGTTCAGGAGAAGAAATTAAAAAAAATGTTAAAATGAATATAAATTAAAAGAAATCAAACCGATATTTAAAACAGAACTTTCGAAATTTAGTAACTTTTGTACTAAAAATTCTTTAGTTTTCTGCTTGAAATTTCAGCAGGTTTTTTTTTCAAAACTTTAACAACATATTTTTTCCGAACATTATTTTGCTAAATTTTCTCCGTAGAACTTCATATAAAACCAGCTTTAGCCGGTGCGCTTTACTATTCCCTGTCCCCTCATTCCTTGTGTTGATTAAGATACATATGAGAGTGCCGATGGCTGAGGTAGTTAGCACGTTTACTACAAAACCAAAAAGTCCTGGGTTCGAGCCCAGTATCCGTCCAAATAAGTCATAAGAAATAAAGTTAGTGATCTTTTTTTTACTTATATTTTACATTTTTGGTAAATGTTCAACATATTTTTTATTTGAACCATTTTTTTGCTTCCGCTGTAAAATTTTTAAAATGTTACATACGGTTTCTGGCATTTTTTGTGACGATATGTACGTTAGAAGTCATGCGATTTTTTAACAAACTTTTTACGAGAATTCTCGCAACAAAAATATTATATAACCTTTATAATAAAACTTTTATATACGACTACTTCTTTATGTATATGAAAATTTTATGTTAAATTTGCGAGCAAAAATTTCATGTTAAATTTAGCAACGAAAATTTCATAGTGTGAGTTTAGACAGGCGAACATCTGGATTCTGTTTTGTTTATCATTCGCGATCATACAGAAGAAAATGGTGCCGGCGACATTCCATTATTATGGTTATTATTTGTTTTTTTCTTGTGAACAAAGAAAATGTAAACATTCGCCGAGCATCGAACACAAAAACGATGCTCTCTTCCCCACCCGTAATATGCTGCTAAACTAAATGTTTCCCTTCGAAATGTTCGCCCCTCTAGATGCAGACATATTAGCAGACAGAAATTGTATATTAAATTTTCTAACTAAAATTTCATCCTACAATTTTACAACAAAAATTTTGTGTTTTTGTTCTTGACAAATTTTAAAACTAAAAAAAAATGTATAACATGGTGCTGCCGAAACCCGGGATTGAACCGGGGACCTTTAGATCTTCAGTCTAACGCTCTCCCAACTGAGCTATTTCGGCCACATTCTACAATATTCCCAACTAATTACTTAATACATTTTCACCTGTTTATAAAATATTTTATGCACGTTATGTGGGCATTAGATTACGGTATCAGTGAAATATATGTACTCGTATGTATGTATATTAACATCAGTTACAAATAGTAAAAAAAAATGGTATCTCTTGCTAATAAAATAATTTCTTTTTCGATATGCGTATATATGTACATAAACAAATTTTTTATAATAGACGTCTTAGAGCGCAAAGAAACTTCAATTACATATATACATATAAATATAAACAGTTTCTGGAAAAAAATGTTTAAATAAAATTAAAGATAACTTAGTAAACATGAGGAAAGTTCCAGACACTTGAACTAGACGTTGTCAAAATTTCAATGCTTGGCTGATTTCACTAGAACAGTATGGAAAATTATTCCCAATTCCTTTGTGTTTATACGTTAAATAGTTGTAGGCGTCACCTGTTCTATGGGAATATACATATGTATGTATGTATTTATGTACCAAACAAGTGCTGTATCAGGAAAATAAACCTACATTTTTATATTTAATTATGTATCATCCTTGCTAGTGAAGGCCATACCAAATGTATAAAAGTAACCAACCTTTTTGCTGCATATTTAGCCTGGGAATAAACGTTCGTTTTGGTTGTGTATATTTTTAAAAGCAGTAATAGCGAGTGATTTAGACATTGTCAAAAAAAGCCACAGGACAGGATGTCCGTTTTTTTTTCTTAATTTTTTTTCTTTAATCCAATTAAATGTAGACGAAGAAGTTACTGGTTTTTGGAAAGCATTTGTTTGTGTCTGGGATATTTATTAAAAATTAAGAAAAATTTTAAAAAATTCTAATTTAGTCTTGGTTCCTTTCCTAAAAAGTCTACTTTTAAGAATCTGAAACAATTTTAAGAATTCCAAACAGATCTATGTTAAAGCGTTAACAGAGCTATGTTAGGTGGTAAGGTTTGTGTCTAGGATTATATATTTTAAAATTTATCTTCACAGCCATAAATTTTTATTAATTATTTTAGTTCGCAAATGATGGTACACAATACCGACAAAGGAGGACGCTCTAATGTTACTTGTGGATTAGTATCAGCTGAAGTCGGTACTGTTCAAGGACCAGTGACTACACCTACGCCACGGAAACATTACGACTACAGCTTACACAAACCCACACTAATGCAGATCAAAAAACATGCGAATTATTTTTATCACTTTGTCTGATACTGGGTTCAGACCCAGTACTTTTGATTTTGTAGTCAACGTGCTAACTACCTCAGCCATCGTCACCTTCAACCACCCTTGACACGTCTATAACAGTTCCGTTACCAATATGACCTTATCTAATTGGGATATTCCCTACGTATGCAATGCAGTGCACTGGAACTAGATTTAGTGAGATGTAGTGTAGAGAATAGACAGGTGGTGAAAGTAGTAGGAAGATAAGTCGTGCACAACTCTGCAGTTGCGAGTTAATTAATGAACGAAGTTGTATCGTATATGATGTTTATTTTTTACGTATTATTTTTATGGTAAAGAGAGCCATTTTACCGATGAAGGGGACTGCTGTAGCACAGAGAAATCAGAAGACAGTTTTGACTTGACTGGATGGGGAATCGAACCCGTTTCGTTCTGGTACCCACTAATTGTAAATTTACTTGTTGGTAAAATAAAAAGAAAAAGTCATAACGAGCATCAATATAGCCGTGAAAATAATAGCAGCAAAAATAATCATATGCTCAAAATTGTCCTATCCAAATCCTATTTTGGAATATAACAGAAAACAGTTTTATTAATTTTCACAAGTAATAATTCTTTAAAAATTTAAATAATATATCCGAGTTATTGCTAAACATGGATCGACTGCACAGATGGAAAATGGAATCTAATTAAAAAACTAATTTCAAAAGGAAAACCATACTCCAAAAAGTCGTATTGGCTTTCTAAATAAAATGATAACAAACACAATAACATACGAATTCAAAGCTGTAACTCGAGCTGGAAAAGCGGTAGCATCACGATTACTGGTTAACCGAATAGTACAGCAAATCAAACATGTTCCAATTATATTAGCTGTGGAATTTAAAAATCTAAATCTGCACTAAAACTATATTCCGGAGACTGAGAGAACATAACCTAAAAACACAACAGTCCAAGAAAAGTTCCGCTAGGAAACATATAGAAAAAAGATTATCGTTTGCTAAGAACCACTTACACTGGCCCAATAAGAAATAACGCATTATTTTTGGGACTGTAGGTACAAGATGCTACTTTACAGAAAAACAATTTACTACATTATGAAACGCTTTAAAAACATAGATAGCATTTTTTATAATGTAAATACTTATGTTAAAAATTATTTTATTCTTATTATTTCTTTCAAAACTTTTGAACTGTCAACATTAAATATAATAAATAAATTCTTTTATAAAAATAAAAACTATGAAATTTCACATGTGTATACAAGAACTGCCAAAAGATGTTTGAGAATTACGAAATATACAAACTAAACAAACCAAATAGCTTCTTTAAAAATTATTATTTGATTTTAAATCTATTTAATTTTTCTAAACCTTTCTTACAATTAGTCAACACTTTGCTTGACAATGATTGTATTTAAAAGGCAAAATTAAATATTAAATCTTCCATTACAATTATGTAACTATTCTTTCAAATTATTCAACGTTACTCAAAATCCATTGCGATTAATAATAATAATATATGGACATAAATAATCATAATGGATTTTGCCTATCGTTGAATAATTGAAAGAATAGTTACATAATTTCTTCATTTATAGGACTGATAAGTAAAAATAGTTTTATTCGGCCGTAAGCAATAAAGATCTTCCGAAAGAAGGACAGCTAACTCAGAATACAACGTAAAATTTACTCTATCAAACATGGAGGCTCCTGTATCATTGTATGACATTGTTTTTAGTACAATGGTGTTGGTACCACTCAATGGCATTTGTCAGATGTCTAACAATATTATTGTCGTACAATGTACTAACAATGATTTGACAATGCTCAGAATATTGTAATATCTGACATTCGTCCGTACATAGCCGAGATAGAGACAGAAACGTCAGTTGGTTTTGTAAGGTTCTACTTGCTGTGGAACTTTGTTGGAACCGTCGCCACTTGATATGTCATTACAGCATTTTTAGAAACATATGAATTGCATGCATTAGCACAGTTGCTTAAGTTGGCTTAGGCTAGCGTATGCACACTATAGTTAAGCCTACCTTCACGGAAGAATACAAAAATGTCATAAATACAAATATAGTTAACTATTAGCAATTTCTTGACTTTTTCTAACAAAGTTTAAGTTTTCGGGCTTACAATGGTAAAAGCTTATGAATAGATGAAAGTATATCGTTGCCCAATTATAATTATTAATTAAATATATTTAAAATATGAATAGATTAATTAGAGTTTAAATTCATTGAAAAAATGTTCAAAAATTTTTGACATTATTCTTAATTTTTAATAATTTTTAATAATAATAAGCAAATGCCTTCCAAAAGACAGTAATTTCTTCGTCTACACTTAATTGGATTAAAGAATAATAATTAAGAAAAAAACGGACATCCTGTCCTGTGGCTTTTTTTGACAATGTCTAAATCACTCGTTATTACTGCTTTTAAAAATATACAGAGCCAAAACGAACGTTTATTCCCAGGCTAAATATGCAGCAAAAAGGTTGGTTACTTTTATACATTTGGTATGGCCTTCACTAGCAAGGATGATACATAATTAAATATAAAAATGTAGGTTTATTTTCCTGATACAGCACTTGTTTGGTACATAAATACATACATACATATGTATATTCCCATAGAACAGGTGACGCCTACAACTATTTAACGTATAAACACAAAGGAATTGGGAATAATTTTCCATACTGTTCTAGTGAAATCAGCCAAGCATTGAAATTTTGACAACGTCTAGTTCAAGTGTCTGGAACTTTCCTCATGTTTACTAAGTTATCTTTAATTTTATTTAAACATTTTTTTCCAGAAACTGTTTATATTTATATGTATATATGTAATTGAAGTTTCTTTGCGCTCTAAGACGTCTATTATAAAAAATTTGTTTATGTACATATATACGCATATCGAAAAAGAAATTATTTTATTAGCAAGAGATACCATTTTTTTTTACTATTTGTAACTGATGTTAATATACATACATACGAGTACATATATTTCACTGATACCGTAATCTAATGCCCACATAACGTGCATAAAATATTTTATAAACAGGTGAAAATGTATTAAGTAATTAGTTGGGAATATTGTAGAATGTGGCCGAAATAGCTCAGTTGGGAGAGCGTTAGACTGAAGATCTAAAGGTCCCCGGTTCAATCCCGGGTTTCGGCAGCACCATGTTATACATTTTTTTTTAGTTTTAAAATTTGTCAAGAACAAAAACACAAAATTTTTGTTGTAAAATTGTAGGATGAAATTTTAGTTAGAAAATTTAATATACAATTTCTGTCTGCTAATATGTCTGCATCTAGAGGGGCGAACATTTCGAAGGGAAACATTTAGTTTAGCAGCATATTACGGGTGGGGAAGAGAGCATCGTTTTTGTGTTCGATGCTCGGCGAATGTTTACATTTTCTTTGTTCACAAGAAAAAAACAAATAATAACCATAATAATGGAATGTCGCCGGCACCATTTTCTTCTGTATGATCGCGAATGATAAACAAAACAGAATCCAGATGTTCGCCTGTCTAAACTCACACTATGAAATTTTCGTTGCTAAATTTAACATGAAATTTTTGCTCGCAAATTTAACATAAAATTTTCATATACATAAAGAAGTAGTCGTATATAAAAGTTTTATTATAAAGGTTATATAATATTTTTGTTGCGAGAATTCTCGTAAAAAGTTTGTTAAAAAATCGCATGACTTCTAACGTACATATCGTCACAAAAAATGCCAGAAACCGTATGTAACATTTTAAAAATTTTACAGCGGAAGCAAAAAAATGGTTCAAATAAAAAATATGTTGAACATTTACCAAAAATGTAAAATATAAGTAAAAAAAAGATCACTAACTTTATTTCTTATGACTTATTTGGACGGATACTGGGCTCGAACCCAGGACTTTTTGGTTTTGTAGTAAACGTGCTAACTACCTCAGCCATCGGCACTCTCATATGTATCTTAATCAACACAAGGAATGAGGGGACAGGGAATAGTGAAGCGCACCGGCTAAAGCTGGTTTTATATGAAGTTCTACGGAGAAAATTTAGCAAAATAATGTTCGGAAAAAATATGTTGTTAAAGTTTTGAAAAAAAAAACTTTTGAAATTTCAAGCAGAAAACTGAAGAATTTTTAGTACAAAATTTACTAAATTTCGAAAGTTCTGTTTTAAATATCGGTTTGATTTCTTTTAATTTATATTCATTTTAACGTTTTTTTTAATTTCTTTTCCAGAACATCTTTCTCCTAAATATGTATGCATGTATTTCAATACAAATTTTCAAAGGATAGTTAGTTAAGATAGATAGAAAAGATTTTAAATAAGCAATTCATGAATTTATAAAAAAAAATAATGAAAAATCTGCCAACTGTAACTCAAAGTGTGGTACGTATAAGTAAACAGTTTTATCAAAGGAAAAAGGAAAGCAGTAAACACTCCAGTTGTGTTTGTTATAAGCAACAGAAACTGGCTACTTTCTTTTCTTCACCCAAAAAGGAGCGGATAAAAAATCTAGTTCAAATGTGACTTATTGCAGATAAACAGAATAAATACTAAAGAACTTTACAATTGCACCGCTGTTATTAGTGGTGTAGTACATAGTACGAAGGCGAGCAGAAGATTACTTGAACTAAGGAAGAAAATAGTTAAAGAAATAAATAAATTTTTCGCTTAACGAATAACGAAATGCCATAAAGATTCTGTAAGACATTTTCCAATTATGCGATTTCGTTTCCAAATTTGTTGCACCATATCTAAGCACCTGAAGTGTTGTACACTTTGACGACCATCTTTACGGCCAAAACGCCCATTGTTAAGCACTTATCGAGGAATGCGCTGATATGTATTCAAACTAAAACAGTAAACTGTTTTCTACTACAGACATTTTAAATGTAAGCAAATCAACTACAAAGTACTGAAACGTAAGAAAACAAGCACATCATATATGTATGTATATAGTAGGGTTATCCAACCGGTGTTCGAACCGGATTTTTCAGTCCAATTTTTACCGATTTGTTGATCTTGACCAAAAAAAAAACCACCTTTTTATTGTAAATGGATAAATATTTCTCTCTCCTTTCTCATCTTTGCATTTACTAAAATTTAACCTTGAAAATAAAATCAAAAAAGAAAAACTTTAAAGAAAATATTAAAACGCTTAAATGAAAAATGTTAAAGTTGAACTTTGAAGCATTTCCCAAACAGGGTTGATATGTACACACATATCCATATAAACGTATATGCATCTGTGTACGAGCACAAACAGTATAAACATTTATTGTATCTGAAATATGAACATTTTTATTTTATTTTTAGTTTCATTATTATAATATTTTTTTATAACAAATTAAATAATACCTAATACTATTTTTTTCATATATAAAAAACCTGCCACCGGTTTTTTATGGATTTACAAAACCGTAGCCGGATTTTTTTAAATATTAAAATTTTCCAACTATTCGAAAAGTGGTTTCATGAAAATGTCGCTTAATTGATCACCCTAGTATACATAATATGTAACATACATGGTAAGTAAGTACATGTGAACATCAACACAATTGTTTATTTTGTCCCGAAAATGTTTTTTAAACTACTGCAATAAATGCACAGTAAATCACTAAAAATGGAACAAACGTCCATTAAATCGACCTAAAATAGTGAAGAAAACAAATAAACGCCATTTAGGTTAATCGAGAAATTTACAAATAAATAATAAATAAGCAAATGAAATAAACAAATGGAACTAATGATAAAATAAAACACACTGTGCCCACCAACAATGCTACAAACGGCTTTGGATGCTCAATTTACTGCAGATTTCAAGGAAAACAATGAACATCTCGAAGCTGTAACTTATAGAGCAGCATAAACAATTGACAAGCAACAAAAATCAAAAGATAAGCCAAACAAATATAAAAATGTTTTTTTTATGAATTTTTTCAGTACAGCATTAAAAATCGTTTATGAAAGTATTGTATAGCCCACTGATATGAATAGAAAGTGAAAGAAAATATAAGAAGTATTTCGATCAAGTTCAATGGCATAATGCAACGATAAAGTCAATGAAAAAAAATTTTATTACAATTTTCATAGGTGAAAATAATTTGTAAAAAATATTGCATGCGATATTTGATTTTGGGAAATATTCTCATATAAGCGTGGGTACACTGAGGGAGGATGTGCTTACTGTGGCCAAACGGTTCTTCTTCAGGGAATCAAACTTAATGTGAACCGAGGGGATATATGAGGCTATAAAACTGCCTTACAATTATATTTGAGAAATTTTTTCGAAGCCCGACTTTGTGAATAATTCTCATATACATAAATGTGGGTTCACTCAATTGCTAGTTTCATACAGATATTTTAATTCCAGTTGTAAAGGAAAATATAAAAAATAACCTTAACTTTCTCAATAAAAAAGAAAAAATAGCAAGGGCCCCCTTAAACACTAAAAAGGTTTAGTTATTTTGTGAGCCACCAGTAGTATTATTCTATAAATGTTGTGAAATATACGACTGGCATTTTGTTTTGTAGAAATCCATTACCATCGTAGTGAAGAACCGCCTCCTCAGGTGGTACAAATTCGTTCAATAGCGGTTTTTTAATGTATTCGTCATTTATATATGTTATTCTTATAACATGTCATTTCATGATTTCATATCAAATTGAGGATAAAAATGTCGACTCTACAAATTGTTGCCTGATTGTATAGTTTTTTCGTGATTGCTGTAGTTTCCGATGACGATGAAAGGCCTGGATTCTCAAATGTCACAAATGGCATGTGTGTTCAAAAAGTATGATAGTGTATCCAAAAATTTAATGTGTGGGACAGTTTTTTTTGGCAGTCTGTCCGATTTTCTAATCTTTTGAAAAATTTCATAAAATGACATTTTCCATGCGATCAGAGTTGCATTTTGTTGAAGTTGATGACAACAAAGCAACAATAACGTTTATTTTTTTATTTGTATGTGTGTAGATTTTTTTTGCATCTTTTTTGTATAATAGTGTGGCATAAACATCGCCATTTTCAAACGATTTTTTCAAGTAGGCAGAATTCCATCAGATTTTTTTTACATAATCGTACGACTCTGTAGGATAGTTAATCCAGGCCTTAAGTAATTTGGGTTTGCATGTTCAAATGGCACATGATTATTTCTGCTTATAAATCCATATTGACTGATAAACAACTTTCCGTGTTGCATTGTGTTCAATTTATCTATAAATTCTTATTAATTTAGCGAAAAATGAATTATAAAATATTTATGAATGGTTTGATCATTTTATTTTAATTAATTTATTTATTTTATGCGAAATCAATTGTCAATGTTAAAGTGTACATTAAAATCGGTTTACCCATACAAAATTCCTACTGCAAGCAGACATTAACTGTAACAATCGTTTTTCATAAGGGGGTTATTGTAAAAAACTAAATTTAAGTAGAGAAGTTGTAGTTGCATTACAATGAATAAAATAAAGTAATTCAGAACTGCAATTCCATCATGCACAATTAATGCCACTGAAGTTACTGAAATATTGCTGTCCAAAAATCAACGAAAGCTAAAAAAAATGCATCGCACCATGTTGAATTTCCTAAAGAAATATCTATTTTTAAAAGTACGAGTATAATAACACTACATTATTGATAAACGATTTTTGTAGTTAAAAACTTTTACATTCAGTCCTCTGCCGGTATAATAAATACGCGATATAACGAATTAGCTACCTTATATTACGAACAGTGAATTGTAACGAATGCTACAGAAAAAAAAGAAAAGTGAAGGCGTTACAAAATTCTTCGTTTCTTTTTTAATCTGCCAAATGACTATAAATATATATGGGAGCCATGCGTCTGCAAAGTATACACACATGTAAATAATAATATCATATCTTTCATATTATGAAATAAACATTATTAATTCGTAATGTCTCGTTTTTATCTAATTTTATTGCCTAATATAACGCGGTTTTACGCAACATGTCTAAAAATTAAAGCTGGACATAAACACAATAATTTAAAGCCAAGTAACTCTGGTTTTTATCCGAAACATATTTGCTCGGTATAACGAATCTCGCAGTTTAAGGAAGGTCTCTGACATTATATCATTCGTTATACCGTGCTTCGATTGTATTTTAAATGCCGATTAAGGGGTATACACGTGGTTGACATAAAAACCTTTGCATTAAGTATTTCCCTCTATTCCGATTCTCCTGTACATGTACAGAGTATTATTTCGGTGATTGTGATTTCAGGAGAATTGACTGCAATCGAACGATTTCAACAAAAAGTTGACTGCAATCAAATTAATTGCAGTTAATCATTTCTAAAAATATTGCTTTCAAAAATGATTGCAATCGTAAATCATTGACAAGATTTTATTTTGAAATCGGAAATAATTTTGAAAACAAAGAATGAAATCAGTTTGTTTCGAACACTGTGAATTCAATCACAATTGATTGCAGTTTTTTACAGCTCTGGATGGCAAAAACTTGACGTTTTCATATTCCATTTAATATGTTTAATAATTTGAATTTAAAGAACAATTTTGTTTAATTTAAAAATGTCCACTCACACACACTCGCACACAATTTACTGTGATTCCATTACAATTTACTCGTATTAAACTAATTTGTTGCATTAATCCAATAAAATTTATTTGGTTTATTATTTTGTAAAATGAAAAAATAAACTAAAGATGGTTTTTAACTCTAAAGTGTCGAAAATATCTTGAAGTGGACACTTGAGGAACGAGTGTGTTCGCCTGTTATCGCATCGGAAAAGTACTAAAGAAAACAGTTCAACAACTGAGTAGAATTTATTTAATTAAGAAAGACAGCTTTCAATTGACAGCATTATTATTAAAAAATTGTTTTATGTTGTTTGTTGATTGTGTTTGTTTAATGCTACAGGAAATGCGGCAAAGGGGTTGTTAAAGTTGAATGTGAAGTTCTTTATTAAATGTTTATTATTTATTTGTTTGTTAATAATTTTCCAGGAATTTGTTTCAATGATTTTCCTTTTACAAAAGTTAAAGCAAAGGAAAAAAAACTCACTTGTTTATATGAATAAAATTTTTTTATATTGAAGAATTACCGCAATGATACCGAAGTTCCTAAGTTCCGTAGAAACAACTGTTTTAAATACCTTAACATTCTTGGTTTTTTTTGTAAGAGAGCTAAGAGCCTATTTCACCAATTCTATTTAAATATCAATTCATATTTAAATGTCGATTTTCATTTGCATCTAGATATACTTATTGAATATTTAAATACTGTTTAAGTATTATTATACTGAACTCTGCATTTAAATATTGATTTTGCAACAGCATGAAACAGGTTTAAAACAACTTTTTAAAAAGCTGTAAGTTGCCGCTATCATATTAAATATCAGAACGTTACCATACTCTCTTGTGTTTCATTATTTAAGTTGGTGAAAATGAAATTTTTTAAACTTACTTTAAATAAAGATCATTAATTAAATTAAATTGGGTTTAAATATGTTTGGTGAAAGAGACCCTAAGAAACTTGGGGACAGATACAGAGTTTCTAATATTCTTCAATTATCTTTAGCTGTGTAATTCTGACTATTCAATTTGAAGTTTGATGTAGGGTTATTGGTATTGTTGGTGGAAAAGGGCGTAAGGAATATAAATATCAAATAGAATTGCATAATGCAATTTCAAAGCAAAATTTTTAAAAATTGCAGTAACAATTGCACGTCTGCCCAGGGACAATTATAAATGGAGCCAAAAATATGTGTAAATTTGTAGTTAAGACCAATTATTGACTTTGTACTTAAATTTAATTTATCTTTAATGTTATTTAAAAAACAAACTCGTTTTTCAGTTTGAAAGAAAGAAAAATTATAAAGGGTGTCTGGTAGCGGATTTATATTTTCAAACCTAAATAAAAAACGTAATAAATGATACAAAGTTTTATTAAGAGCATTGAACGATAGAATGGAAATGCGTATTTTATTTTTTAAAGAGTATGTCATCCAGATCCTTTTTTAAAATTTCATGAATAATCGCTCTTGGAAGTCCCAGTGAGGCTGCTCTTTTCCGTATTGAAAGTCGCGGATTTTCACGTAAACTGCTTTCGACCAGTTCAATGTTTTCGGGAGTCTTTGAAGATCGACTGGCCCCTGACAGTAGGGCATTCATAGCCGAAGCAGTTGCGCGTAATATCTGCACCCACGAACGAATTAAATTTACACTCGGTCCATCACTTATTCGCCGAATACCAAACTTTGAACAAAATTGTCGACGAGCAATTACGTAAGAATCATTACTCTTAAAAAATGTCTCCACAGCGAACGCGCGATGCTCACTCGACCACTGCGACATCGTGACTGAGCAATCCGCACAATCGATAATTCCAACGTCGCCACCCTCCCTCCGCACTGTTTTTTTTTTTTTTTTTTTTTTTTTAATCTGGGACCAGCACTCAGGAGCGGACTCCTACACATGCGAAGCATTGTGCTGGAACTATAGGAAAGGGATAGTAGGAGAAACGACAGGAGGTGAAGCTTAATTAATTGTTTTTGCAGCTCTGCTTTCGCACGTTCTTTGTTTATACTCGTAGCAGTGCAGAAGCTTCGGTTCAGTAGCCATATTTATTATTATTTTACTTCGCCGGTGCTACACAATGCCGACGAAGGAGGGCGTTCTAATGAGATTGTGGATTGCTATCAGCTGAAGCCGGTATTGTTCAGTGACCAGTGACTATGCCTTCGCCACTGAAACCTTCCGACAACAACTGACCATCAAAGACACACTAATGCACATCAGAAAATAATTCAGTCTGTTTTTGGATTCGTAGTCAACGTGCCATCGGCACCCTCAAATTTTGAAATAAACGTATTTATAAATATAAATTTGCCATATAATATATTTATATTACCTAATATATAATAATTTATATAACCCTATATAAATAATGAAAAGGCGTTTTGCTTAACAAAGTGTTTTTGTTAGTTTTATAATGTTTCAGTACCACATGATTTCATTGCTAAACAGTGTTGCTTTTGAAGAGTACCTAAAATTTCGTAGTGATACCATACTTTTATCGTATTTAAATGAGACTCTAAATTAATGACTGAAGAAATTAAACTGTATTTAACGCATTTAGCTGAATGAATATTTAAGTACGAAGTCATTTATTGGCCATTACTAGCTGAAACAAATGTCAAAATCAGTTAAAATGAAATGGTTAGGAATTTTAAGTATTTATTCATTTAAAAGTGGCCGTTATAGTAATAATTTTCTGAGTGCTCTTTCAGAAGGGTTTCTATGGATGTTTGTGTGGCTAATAAAATTTTATGTATAAAAGATATCTGACAGAAACACTGGGTTTGAAAAGTCATAAACACATTCTGGGACGTTGTAAGTGTAATAGAAACATGACGCATAATCTAGGAGTTGACGTTTCAGCTTAACTAACTTGCATACTTATAAATTTCTAAGCCTCAGAGAAAATTAGTCTGTTATAGTCAAAATTTAAATAGTGATTTTCAAACTATTTTAAATGACATTGAAAAACGAGCTGAAAAATAAACAAACCTAATCCATCAAAAGAAATTATTTGACCCAAAACGCACAAACGCATTTAATATATTCTCAGACACAAATAATATTTTTCTTGCCCTATCAACAAACAATAAGGGTTACACAGAAAATATGGTTTGTGGCGATAAGAATTCGAAAGTCATACACAACTGTTTGTCAGTTTTCTCAAACCGATGAAGAAACAAGAAAAATAAAAATACCCAAAATTGATAACAGCTGCATTTGTGGCAGTCAACAAGCAATAAAAATTAGATGCATAACAAGAACTGTGAAAGGTTTTAAGCTCTTTGTCTCTTAATTTATGTATGTATGTATGTATATTGACGTAAGATTTTCGTTTTTCCTTCTACCACTTCACAAAGCTAATATTCACAATCATAAAATGCTTATCTCCCACAACAAGATCTTAAAAAAAGAAGTCATAGTAAAAATTGTTCATTACCATTAAAAATTATAGAAGTATGTGCCACTTAAGTAGTATATGGGCATTTCCATGATGTGTCCAACCTGACCGTTGTACAAATTTATTTTGAAAATAAGTGTAAATTACAGCTGTAAATGCTAATTAACATTATAATTGGTGCTGAGGTTGATATTGGGCAAAATTTCGTTTTCAAGGTAATTGAAAAAAAAACTTTGATTGAAACGTCGACTTCAGCGAAACCTCCAGCAATAATTTATTGCGAATAATTTTAGAATTTTTGTGCGTTTATGTTTCTTTGAAATGGTTTTCATTTTGCACGAAAACTATTTATATTTCTTTTTTTAATTTTAATCTCTGTCGCACGTGACATTTTTTTCCGTCGTGATATTTATATTGAGCCTTATTCTACTTGGCGTCATCAATATCGTCATCAATTTGAAGGCAACATCACAACACAACATCAATACAATTACGGTATTCCGTAACAGTTTTATGACGACGTTGACGTTGTTTGAATCAGCTGATTCATTTTGTTTACTGTATATGTTGTTATCATTCGGTGAAGCTCAGGATGAGTAAGAAAAATGTTTATGTAAAATATTTAACGCTTTTAATATGCAATTCAGTGTATTTATTTCAAATACGATCGAAGTATTAAAAAGTAAAACGAATTTTTTAAAAAAGCATATTTAGCAGTAATTTGAGCTAGATCATCTTGTAATCACAGTAATTTTAGACAGCTTTTAAGTTAGTAATCCACTTTAAACAAATTTAGATCGACCGGTATTCTCGGCTGCTTTCTCGTAAACAAATCGCAAAAAGTAAAAAAGGGATTCTAATATTCATTTAAAAAACTAACTATACATTAATACGGATTTAGCTTGATTTCAAAATTGTAGTTTGTTAATGTCATAAGTTTTTGATAAATAAAATAAAATTTATAAGGGTTTAAATCAGTTAATCAGTTGTTTCTATGGAACTTGTGGTTTCTTTTTCGGTACGCTAAAATATTATATAATTCTCAAATAGTTTAGGGTAATTTTTATATAAACAGGTTAAATTTTTTAACTTTTTTAAAAATAATTGTTGCAGGTCTACGGGCGAAATTCAGCATATAGCATATCTAGCTCAAACATCAAACATAAATTAATAATATATATATATATATACATATATAATATATGTATATACAGTGGAGGTCCAATAGTAAGTACTTTCGTTTTTACGAATTTCAAATTACGAAAGGCAAATTTTTGCATTTGCTGTTCTGTAGTACGCATAAAAAAATTTTTCTATTCCATAATACGAAGAATTATATTTTTTGCGAGAATATGTTTGCTTTCAGTTTTACGTTAAAATTTTGTACTTGTTTTTTTTTTACGGTCAACTGCCGCATCATCAGTTGGTAAGAAATTTAATACTGATAGAAAGCTTCTTGTGTCTTGATACATACAACATGATAAAGTAAAAGAAGTGAGAAAGAGCAAATTTCTTTTGAAAGTAGGTTAAATATTATAGAAGATAATGAAAGTGAAACTTTTGTTTTAAATAAAATACGAATTTAATTTAAATTACCTATATGATCGTATTACTTATACGACTCTTAAGTGTTGGTAACTTAATTAGTGCCAGTCGACTAGTATAAGACGGCAGATTTAACATATTCCAATCCAAGCCACGAAGACAAAACAACAAGAACTGTTTCTGTACAGATTCAACCGTATTGATATCAAGATTGTAGGATGGGTCCTAAATTATTGAGCCGTATTCCAAAATTGATCTTACAAGGGAAGTATAAAGCTGCTTAATTATATACGAGTCCATAAATTCTTTAGCCCAGCGTTTTATAAATCCTAAGACGGCTCGAGCTTTATTTGCAGTTATTGAAATATGTTGTATAAAATTTAATTTAGAATCCAGCAAAACTCCAAGATCGGAGATAACATTCACTTTGTTGAGCATATAGGACATCCACTGCATATACATATGTATGTATATATGTATATATATATATATATATATATATATTCTTGCACTTGTATTTGATTTATTTAGTTATCCCAGAGTTGAAAACTATAGAACAGAGTAAGAAACGGTATTTGGCGAATTTACAGAAGCAAATGCAAAATCTAAAATTTTTACGGAACTCGCTGTTTGTTTATTTGTAAGTTAAAACAAACATACTATAGGAAAATAGAATTTCTTTTACTCTTAACTCCGTTTCATTTCTTGTCCATAAAAATTACATGAACTTTTAGTTAAATTTAAATGCAAAATAAGTAGACCGGTTTTTAAAAGTTTAAGCTTAAAAATATGTACAGAATACTTTGATTGTAAATACAATTAACAAAAATATCACCCATTATTTTTTGTAGACCAGGCAGTCATAGATGCTTTTTACTTGTTTTTATTTTCCATAAGCCAAGGAATGCTCTGCAATTTAATCGGGTGGCACAAAAAATATTTTTATTCAACTATGTTATGTTGGTCACATTCATATAATAAAAATGTGGTGATATAACGTTTTTGAATTGCGTTATCATTGCGCCTTTTCCATTCAATCATTTAATTTTTTCCTTCACCAACACTTTCTACTATTTTCTAGCACTTCGCATTCTGTCCTTGATTTTTAAATTACAGTTTTCTAATTTTATTTGATCTTCCTTCAACTTTTCTCTTCACCGTTTGTAACTCTTTTTATTTTTTTCGCTGCCATTTTGCACATTTATATTTTAATAATTTAAAAGTAATTTTAATAATTAAATTTTCATAATTCTATATGAACGTACCTTCGAGGCAATCACAGTAAATGTTGTTCTTCAATATTGCAAGTGACATCGAAATATGCGCTTTTTGACAGCAAAAAGTTACAGTTATTTGTAATCGCATAGTTTCTTAATGTAAAAAACGTAACCAATAAATTCTATACACTTTTTTAATTATTTAAAAATACTTTTGATTTGAAACAGGGTTTATCTTAAATAAAACACCATCGGTTTTCAATAAATTATTACTTCAATCCATTTTGACTTTTATATCCCATGAAACGTTAACTAATTAGTTGACGAAAACAGTGGTTATGTTTTTTAGCGCAAACATTTGTCATATGTGAACTTACCGTTATGCATTCATTTTTGACCACTTGGAACCTCAAATACATTTTAGACCTCTTTAAGAACAATCTATTTAATTAAGCTTTAAGGTTTTTTATTTTTTATTTTTATACAATCTCGATATTTCGTTAATCTACGGTTAACATCTTCAGGAAATTTTTATTAATTTTTTTTTTATCTTTATCACAACAAAACGTGCAATAGAAATATCAATATGGAGAAGCTACGCTTTTGTCACCTTGTATTCGAGAATCTTGCAATGGAAAAGCCCATATAGAAACAAAACAGACTAAAAAGAAGGGAATTAAGTGAAAAAAAAAAAAAACAATAATATCAACACTAGAACATTCTACTATCAGTTTTTGTGGAGTTGACTATAAATAACTACTTCATAGTTCAAATTGTTGATGACCCTTTTATTTCCATTTCGGTTAATCTGTGGCGACCTTATTTCCTCGATTGGATTTCTTTACACTCATACTCGTACTTCTTTTTAGTATTTTATGAAATTAATTATTCAATGAAGTCATTATCCCATTCTAAGGGGAGACGGAAAACATTCCTTCACTACTATTAAATTTCAGCTAGTGATAAAATATCAATTGTCTCCACCTGGCAGATCTGAATAGGATTTCATTTTAGAAACGCCAGCAGTATCTCTTAAGATAATCATCATTAATTTTAAGAAATATAAAAATATATGTATGTATGTATTTACAGAAAATTTGTGTAAAATTTCTTGTTGTTAATTCAAATAAAAAGTCTTCTAGCAATTTTAGATAATGCGGCATGAGTTTATGTTATTCGTAAATTCATATATCAATTAATGTTTATAAATTATTTCAGGTCAAAATAAAAATAAATAAAGTTTAAATAAAAAAAAACAGTATTCCAAATGTTTATTCCCAATATGTAAATCCCATATTACACTCTTTTTAAATATTTAATGAAGTACTTAAAGCAAGTTTATCATACAGTGGAACTTCTCACAACCGTCCGGAAACCGTCGCGGTATTTTAGTCCTGTTATTAATGCCAGGCTAGTTGAAAAAATTATTCAGTTTCGAAATGACTTTTAATGGTTTTGATGTGTTGGACAAAGACATCTCTAGCAAAATGCTTCAAACGGGCAATTTATTTGAATAATTCATCATAAGTATTTACGAAATCAACTACATACGAGTATAGTTTTAATTTTTTTAATGGATAACAAATTTTTTGTGCGCCATTTTGTGGCTCTAAAGCTGACGAGACGAGCTTCCACGCTTGCATCTCTTTATGTCAGGCATTTTGAGCATAATTTTTAAAAATTTTGTATTCGCTTCCGATTAATAATGTCCAGTTATGGCAATACATTTTGTACGAAAATCTCGATGCTACAAAGTTAGTAGGGTTCTACGAGGTGTGCGGTTATGGGGATGTTTTTTTTTTCTGAGTGGAGATGACTCCTACACATACGAAGCATTGTGCTGGAACTATAGGAAAGGGATAGTATGAGAAACGACAGAAGGTGAAGCTTAATTAATTATTTTACAGCTCTGCTTTCGCACGTTCTATGTTTATACTCGCAGCAGTGCTGAAGCTTCGGTTCAGTACCCATTTTTATTATTATTTAACTTCGCCGGTGCTACACAATACCGACGAAGGAGGGCGTGCTGATGCGATTGTGGATTGCTATCAGATGAAGCCGGTATTGTTCAGTGACCAGGGACTATGCCTTCGCCACTGAAACCTTCCAACAACAACTGACACACAAAGACACACTAATGCACATAAGAAAAATGCGAGATGTTTATTTATATTTTAAAATTTTAGTCTGAAACTGGGGTTGAACCCAGGTCTGTTTTTGGATTCGTAGTCAACGTGCTGACTACCATCCATCGTGCCATCGCCACCCTCTCGTGCCATCAATTAGCGATTTATGCACAATGTCTACGATTTTGAGCTTAGTTTTTGACCGTATATTTTTCTTTAGCGTTCTTTTTTTAATTAAAATAAGGAGGCTACATTTAAAAAATGTAAATATTTAATTGTATTTGTTTCTTTCTGGCTTTGTTGTCCTTTCTATCAATTTTATATTAATTAATGAAAAATAAATGTAGTGTCATATAGGCTGAACAGAACGTAATAAAAAAAAACTACCTTCAAAATAATTGCTATGAACTTTTCTAATTTTTATGGGAAGTAAATCCCCTTTCCATATTAAAGCAACGATATGTATGTATATATACTACTCGTATATAAGCTAATGAAGACGCATTGTCGTAGTCGTATTGACGACGAGCCAATATAAAACATATGGACAGTGTTGCTACATTTTAGCGTTTTCCTCACGACAACAACACTCATAATAAGCAAGAATAGTCCACAAATAGTGAATAGAAGAATTAAATTCATGTAATCCACGAGAAATCTATCCACTCGAAATTACAAACGAATTGTTATTATAAATGTTAATTTGCAATGACAATTCCGAATGATTTGATTTTACGAAGAATACAGAGAACAGACCCTTCATCATCGAAATATTACTTGTGTACGAGTATGTACTACAACATGTAAGTATTTGAAAGGAAAATAAGAAATTGTTTTAATAAGATACGAAATATGTATATACATATTCTTTTTCATTTATTAAAGAAATTTTTGTCTATTCTAAATATTCTTTTTTATTTTTTTTTTATAATTTTGCGTATTATTTAATTATTAATTTATTATTAATTTATATTCGATATTTCGTTAACAGTTTGTTAACATCATCATATATTCAATGAAAATTAATAAATATATGTACATACATATATATTTTTTTATATAAAAAAAAATATTTTCTAAAAATGTCACAAAATTTTGTCAAAAAATTGTTTGGTTCCTGAAAAGAAAAATACATGAAAAAATAACTATGGGAGTAGTATAGGCGCAAACATAAGTATAACAAATTCAAAACATAAATATTTACATACATATACATATATAACAAGAATTATAAGAATATATTAAAATATATATAATATATTATATTATAATAGTATAATAATAATAATATTTAATAATTTTAAACATTTTTAATTTCATTTATAATAAAAGCTTAAAAAAAGGATTAAATTACTCATAATAAAACACCATTACCCTTACCACAGCTCATATGAAAGAGAATTAATAAAAGAATTGAAAATGCTCTTTATGAATCTTTGGTAATCCATATAAACGAGAAACAATTGCTATATTCGTGTTAAATCAATTCCTCTAAACAGATATTATAGTCTTTTTTTAAATAATTCTTCAACTACATATGTCATTGTTAATCTTCTATAACTTATTTGCCGGATCTCTATTTATCAGTTGATAACTCGTAATATCTCCAATAATATTATTAATCCTCAAGTCATAACACTGTTTACTAATTGCTACACTAACTTTAACTTCATACGCATGATAATCTTATCTTCTCAATGAAGCTCTATCTCTCAAAATAGGAATCCCATCACTTCTAGTAGGTAAGAAATGTTTATGTCCAAGCAAAAGAATCCATTGAATAAATACTTATACTTAGTTGTTAAGGGTAGTGATTATTTATTAGAGTTTTCATTATAAATAAAAATAAAAATGTTTCAAAATATTAAATATTATTAGTGTTACATATTATTATTATATATTTTCTTATATATTTCAATATATAGTTATAATTCTAATTTGTTATAAAATGTGATTTTTTAGCAAGTTATATTTTGGAAGCTCAGCTGCTTTCGTTACTGTTTGGTCTATAATTTAACCAACAACGCTATTCGGAATCTTGAGACTAAGTTTCGCACCAAATTTACATTATTGGACATTAAAGTATTAACACGCATACGTAGAGAACGGCCAGAGGAAAATATCGTAGCTGTATCCGCCAGTGTTGTTGATGTTCGTGAATCATCGAATCGGCGCCGTTCACAGCAATTGCTACACACCACGGAAAACAATGCCCCAATTGAGAGGTGAGTTCGATGAACAGTTTATTTCACGTTTGCGGCCGGTCAATTCGTAGCATAGATCGTGCGATTTAATGCTTTTTTATGTGGGGCGGAACAAGCCCGCAACGGTTGACGCACTAGAAGCCAAAATTGAAGAATTTATCCGTCAAATACCGGCCGATATGTTGGTGAGAATATCCCAAAATTGGACACAGCGTATGAATCATTTGAAGCGTGGCCGCGGTGAACATTTACAGGACATCATCTTTAAACATTGAATTATATAGCTCGTTCTATCGACTCAAATAAAGATGTCTCTAAATTTTTTGTGTTTTTGTTTAATCAAATCAGAAAGCTCTTAAAAAAATCACCTTTTATATGTAAATATTTCTGTAGGTTTTGAATTTGTTATACAGGGTGGCCCCAAAGGAGCGAAGGTGTTTGAATTCCCTACAACTATTTAATTATATTTTTAATTTTTGTTTTCAATATATTGTACAGCAGAATTGGGGAATTTAAAATGGAAAAGTACACAATTGAACAACGTGCCAAAATCGTTGAACTTTATTTCAGAAGAAAATCATGATTTCATTCATAATTTAATTATGAGCGACGAAGCCCATTTCCAATTGACTACTTCAGCCATCGCCAATGACAACTGTACGCACACAGTCAGCTGGCCTTGCGAGACTACATAGTACATCATTCTACCATAGACGGCAGATTAATGGAATTTGTTTTTTAAATAATTTACGATACATTGCAGTGTGACCATTTTCGCTCCTAATTTAGCATTTTTTATTTTGATTTATCCGTAAACTTTTCATTTAGAATTTTTCACTAATTTTCACAATTTTTAAGCATATATTTCATAAATTTGTTATTTCAAACCCTTTGAAAGAATTAGTTTCATTTGTTTTTTTTTTTAACAACATAAACTCTACGAAGTTCTTATAGCTTGTCTGTAGAAACATCCATATTGATAAGACTAATTCTCATGCACTAGACTACGGAGGAAATAAAGTTAGTGATTTTACCATTTAGTAAGACGGAATTTGAAAGAATTTGTAGTGGCCTGAACTTTTAAAAAAGAAAATTAAAAACAGAAAATACATAATACTATGAACTCGCTGATTTACATATGTATATACATTAGGGTGGGGCGATTAGTATGGAAGGAAAAAAATCTTAATGGGCGCTTCGCGTTTCTGATTCTTGGGATTGTACTAAGCAAAAAAGTCCACTAGACCATACGTCTACGGTGAAAATCGAGCTTCCCGATTTTGACTTGATCAGACTTTTGTCACGTTTTTTGGATATTTTGGCCTATAACAGCCAAACCATTGAGATTTTCGATCCAATACTAAGACAAAAATTGTAGCCAAGACAATAGTTAAGAACTCTCTAGTACATCGCAAAAGCATTGGAACGCTCCTTCAGGCAGTTTTGGCCTTGTGAAAGTGCAAATTTTTCGTGAAAATATTGATAAATTACCATTTTCTATTTCTTACTTTTTCCATTTTTTTTATCCAAAAATATAATGTTTTTTTACAATAAACTAACACAAATGCATTAAATGAACTGAAAACAATAGAAGAATAAAAAATTAGAAATAAAATAAATAGAATAAATAAAAAAATAGAATAAAAAGATTTTCAAATCGCCCCACCCTAATATACATATATTATATTTATTTGACTGTGAGTTTAATTTATAGTTAACATATACATAATTAAACTCTACGCACAAATTAAAACAAATAAAGGGCATGTTCAAGTTATATTGAATTCACTTTCATTTTAAAAACATTTTATGTTAATAGGTGTTTAAACCTGAAAATACATACTGTTTGGTTTATATTTGTAAATTTTTATACTTAATAAATATATTTTTTGATGTGGAAACATCTATACGCTAGGGGGTAAAAATTTTTTTCACAATCAATCACAAACTTAGAGTAAGATTGTAATTACGATAACGCGGTGTGAGCTATGTGTGAGTGTATTAGTGTAATCATACGGCAACAATAAGTACAGAGAAACTTAACAGCTACATAGAAATACACTAACACCATCTAGTGCGCAATAGTAGTAGTAGTAGTAGTAGCCACTAATTTTAACTAATTGTCGTACATTATGTTATCGTAAAAACAAATAAATAAAATGAATACAAAAACATGTAATTTTAATAACTTTTAAATAGAAGTTTACTAAAACAAAGCAAAATAAGGAAAACAAAAAATATTTCATTACTAGATGTTTACACATCTCCCCTGTGATCGGACTCACATTTTTTTTTTATTGGTTTTAAATTCATTTGGTTTTACTTACTCATGTTTATTTATTTAAATAAATTACGATTATTTATTTATATTTGTTGTTGGGTTAACATGTGAAAATTATTAGTATTTTCAAACAGTTTAGTTGACGGTCTACTGAAGAGTTATCGTTGGAAATAGAAAATTGAAAGGAGAAAATAATCTTTGAATGAAAATTTTATTAAAAAATTGACTTGTTTTAGTTTTATTTCATAGTCGTTTTAGCCTTTATTTTTAGATCTTGTCACACTGGTTGTTTGTTTTACAGAATGTACAAATAGGGGTGCATGTGTGTTTATCGTCTAAATTTCCCAACAACCATAAAGGCTTGATTTCAAAAATAGAATGATTATGAACATTTTCCCAAAAAACAAACGCATGAAATGACTTGAAAAAGGGATTTTTTTTTTAAAATTGCGAAATTCATTTATTCTCATATTATTTTCAAACGTTATTCACAAACGTTTTCAAATGTAGATTGTAATAAAATGCGGAGTACAAATGAAATACAATTTTCGCTTTGTAAATTATAAATTTTTTATTATTCACGTTCTGATTCAATAAACAAGCAAATTCAGTGGTAATAAGCACAATTTCGTTATAATATGAGAATCACAGTTGACGTCAAATTCAAAACAAATTTATATACGCGGATTTTCAAATGTTTTTAAATCATTACCAATTTAAATGCAAGTGTTAAAGTCAAACCTTTAAAAAAAGATTTAAGAATTGTGCTTCTATCAAATGACAGTCATCTCATTTTAAATGTTTCACTTTGTGTCTGCTGGGTTAACATGTTTAGTTCATAGAGGGTTATTTTCGACAACACGTTTCTATTGATATGATTAATTATTTCGCAAAACGATGTACGCCCGGGTAGCTCAGTCGGTAGAGCATTGGACTTTTAATCCAAGGGTCCAGGGTTCAAGTCCCTGCTCGGGCGATTAATTGTTTTTTTTTTTTTTTTTTACAATGACTTACAATTTTATTTAATAATATATCAAATTTGTCTTGTTAACCAAAAGCGCTTGTTGTAAAAATAAGCAGACTACCGGGTACCGTATATAACGAAAAGCTGAATTTTTTTTGTACTTAATTTCTTCGAGCCGTGTAAAATAAATTCCGGTTTCGTAACGTTAAAATTTTTATTAATATTTTAATAAATTATTTTATATACAACTGTTCATAAGTATATATGTATGTAGGTACATCAATACGTATCATTTTTTAGTTATTCAACGCGAGTCAAAGTACTATATTATTTTGTAGCTTAAATAAAAATCTTACATTTAACGCAATTACTCCGTTTATTGTTTAAATAACAAATAAATGACAACGTTACAATCATAATTAATTTAATAAAAACAATTAACTCAAAGACAAAACGTCATTCCATCGTAACCCGCAAAAACAATCCAAAGAGTTCAACGCGTTTCATTTAAGAATTTAAAACAATTGAATAGTTAAGAAATTTTATGAAGGCAGCCAACAGACCATGGGAAATTGCCAAAAGCTACTTCCTACATACAACATTTACTATCATCGTGGAGTTTGTGTGAATGAGTTGGATATGGACTGTATTTACTGTGATGTCTGGAAAAATACCCATTCCCATTATATTTAGAATAAACGATAAAAAAAACGTTGAGTGAAAAAATCTAAGATGGAATTAAAAATGACAAAAGAAGGAAGGAAGGAGAAAAGAGTAAGATAAGTTTTATTTACTTTAACTGTAATAGAACTTCATTTTATTCAAAAACATATTTTCGTCAATATATCTTTTACTGATCCAATCTAAAGAGTGGTTAAATTTTAAGGGCCGATGTTGAATGTGAACCACACCTAAACGTCAAGTTTTTTATGCATTTCATTTTACATTTCTCAATTGCAGACTAACTCAATTTGAACCCTGGAAAGATACACAATCGAGCAACGCGTTACAGTTATTCAGGCTTATTATGAAAATGGGCGTTCAAATCAAAATGGATATCGTGCACTTCGTGATTTTTTCGGTCAATTTAATCATCCAAATGTGCGTACAATCGGAAAAATCGTGCAAAAATTTGATCAAACCGGGTCTGTAGGAGATGTGAAAACACCAGTGCATGCTCGTACAGCTCGTACTGCAGAAAATATTGCTGCTGCTCGCGATAGAGTGGCTGAAGAGCCGTCCACCTCAACTCGTCGTCGTGCCAAACAATTGCACCTCTCGCGCTCGTCGTTGATGAACATTATGCATAAAGACTTGCATTTATACGGTTACAAGGTGCAATTGACTCAAGAACTAAAGCCTCTTGACCACTCCAAACGTCGTCAATGATCAGAATGGTGGCAGGAAATGGCAACAGTGGATGATCTATTTTCGAAGAAAATCATCTTCAGTGATGAGGCACATTTTCATCTCAGTGGATTCGTCAATAAGCGGAATTGCCGCATTTGGGCGAATGATAATCCAAGAGTGATTGTCGAAAAACCGATGCACCCACAAAGAGTGACTGTTTGGTGCGGTTTATGGGCTGCCGCCATCATCGGGGCGTATTTTTTTTGAAAATCAGGCCGGTCAGGCAGTTACTGTGAATGGTGTTCGCTATCGTGAGATGATAACGAACTTTTTATGGCCCGAATTGGAAGATATGGATGTGGACGATATGTGGTTTCAACAGGACGGTTCCACTTGCCACACAGCTAACGAAACAATGGCTCTTTTGCGCGAAAATTCAATGGCCGTGTTATCTCAGGTGGTGGTAATGTCAATTGGCCGCCAAGATCATGTCATTTGACACCGTTGGACTTCTTTCTTTGGGATTATTTGAAAGAAAAAGTGTACGTCGATAAGCCAGCACCAAATCAAGAGCTAAAGAATAAGATAATTCGGCACAATAACGGCATAGAACCTCAATTATGCCTCAGCTTCATCGAAAATTTGGACCATCGGATGGAGGTGTGCCGCCGAGGTTGCTGCGGCCATTTGGCCGA
Source organism: Dexiosoma caninum (assembly GCA_963924685.1). Lineage (NCBI taxonomy): Eukaryota > Metazoa > Arthropoda > Insecta > Diptera > Tachinidae > Dexiosoma > Dexiosoma caninum. The sequence continues at coordinate 47,184,321 of OZ004727.1, read as the reverse complement.
TATTTTGTTCCATACATAATTGAACCATACCAATATTATCATAATAAAAAGAAATGACAATAACTTCCTAAATAATTTGTGTTTTATTCAAAATCAACATCGGCCCTTAAAATTTAACCACCCTTTACATCAGTGATGGAAAATGTGACACTATTGTTCCTTTTTTGGCATTAATTCTTGTTATGTCTAAAGTCTTTTTGCTAAAATGCTGTTTGATAGAACTGTTGCAAATTTTGTGGCTGACCACTATTTGCCATATTAGTATGTTGCTACAAATGGAATTACCATGCAACTAATATTGGACTACGTGGTCCATTTTAGCTGAAATGGACTGGTTACAAACAAGGTCCTATGTAATGCAGCCGTGAACCATATCATTGAAAACAACAGTTTATTGCTATACGACAAGTAATCGTGCTTTTCTTCGTATTTACGATATGTCCGTCCCATTAAAATTACTCTCTGTTGTGCTCCATGGAGTGGTGGCATGGAGTAGTTTTTAGGTTAGTCCGAAGTGTTATATGGTACACCCTAAGAGCATCGTAATGTTAAATAGACCATGTTTTCTCCATACATTTGGGTTAGTCTTGGACTAGCCCTAGTCTTCTGTGGACTACATTATACATCCATGTGTTGACTAGACACATTATTTGCAGCAACACCGCAGAGAAAATTTGTATAAACCTCAAAAAGGTTACAAAAGTGATTAATGATTTTACTGGTTCTTCAAATATACAACAAGTTGCTGACTTAGGCAGCAAACAATATTATTTTTCATTATCATTGATGAAAGTACGGTCTGTACAATATCGGAAAATTTAACAATAGTTGGTTCGATGTTTAGTTGGACCATGCGTTGATGATTTTCTAACAAAAATTTCTGATGCTGCTGCACATTCTATTTTTAATGCAATTGCAAATATTTTTAAGCACAACAATAGCTGCATTCGTTTATCCCAAAATTTGTGCAAATTTCGACTGGATTCTACTGACAACCATTCGTTTACACAAAGATTTACAAAAGAGAACACCATTTGAGAGAGTAAAATGACAGTTGTTTTCTGAGAGTCTGCAAATTTTTACTGAACGAATTTTTGCCAGTAGAATCCACTGGAAAAGGAAACATATGGTTCAAAAATAAAGAAGCAAAATTAAGCAAAGAAAAGTTTAAAATTTTAAAAGAAAAAGCTAAATTAAAACTAAAAATAATGGTCGAATGTGAAACAAATTGTAGATGAATTGATAAATGTTTTATTTACATTAATTTCTTAGATTTCTTTGATTACTTATTATTACAGCATATTATTTAGGATACAGAATACCAAAAATTTGGTATTGATGTATTTTCGCATGACATTTAAACGGAAACAAATTTAAAAATCATACAGCAAATTAAAAAGTTTAAACATTTATGCAGTACTTCTATTTAAATACATTTCTCTACGAATTTATGATTACAGAAATGGATTGTATCAAATACCAAGAACTTGTAAATACCGAGTAGTCAACACAACTCATATTTTTACAACACTATGATTTTTAGTCATCTCTTGTTTTGAATAATGTGCAAATTTTGGCAATTTTCCCCGTCCGTTTACTTTTTTATGTTAGAGACTTTTTTCAGAGTAATTCTATGAAATTAAACAAAATTTACTCAACTACAGGATTTCACTGGGAAAATACACAAATGTACCTTGTATTAATAAAATCCAATGTTACAAAAACCATCACTTTTTTTTAAACTGTAGAACATTTTAGAATTGGTTTTTTCGGGTGATTTAGCACTTTTCTTCTGTCTTCTTCAGGGAATCCTGCTTTGTGCTGTATTTGATTGAATCAACTAAGCGAAAAATTCAACTGAGCATCAGAATCAACTGAGCTGCCAAAGTCCACTGATACTACTGAGCTACTGAACGAACCAGTTCACTAAAAAGAGCTAATCTGAAAAGAGTTCAAACAGCTCATGAACCCAACTCTAGTTCAAGGTCTTTTTATTAGGTCTGTGGAACTCGCCATGTGTTTTACAAATATTTTATACTTGACTGTCAAAATTTTTTTACATTTTACTCACTTATTTAATTTTAGAGATCGCGCCATTAACAGTTTTACTCATTTCTTTTTGAGAGAGGGGTGCAAAAGCAATTTTTTTTTTATCTTGGACCAGCACTCAGGAGATGACTCCTACACATGCGAAGCATTGTGCTGGAACGATAGGAAAGGGATAGTAGGAGAAACGACAGGAGGTGAAGCTTAATTAATTATTTTACAGCTCTGCTTCCGCACGTTCTTTGTTTATACTCGTAGCAGTGCTGAAGCTTCGGTTCAGTACCCATTTTTATTATTATTTTACTTCGTCGGTGCTACTCAATACTGACGAAGGAGGGCGTGCTGATGCGATTGTGGATTGCTATCAGATGAAGCCGGTATTATTCAGTGACCAGTGACTATGCCTTCGCCACTGAAACCTTCCGACAACAACTGACACACAAAGACACACTAATGCACATCAGAAAAATGCGAGATGTTTATTTTTATTTTAAAATTTTATTCTGAAGCTGGGGTTGAACCCAGGTCTGTTTTTGGATTCGTAGTCAACGTGCAGACTACCATCCATCGTGCCATTGCATACATAAACGAAATTAATGTTTTTCTTGCTATTGTAGCCTGTATGTGTTTAATTTTGAGAGAGTAGTTGACATCCCAAAGTTTAGCTACACAAACAAAATGTTTGTTGTTTTCTGTGTTTTTCATTGATGTAGAACTACATAGACCTAATAAATAGACCTTGTCATTAAAGGTCAAGAACTCACAACAAGTTAATGAGTGGGTAATCGACGCAAAGCGAATTTTATACAGTAGAATCGCGAAAAACTTACCACCAGCACGTGCCAATCCAAAAAGTTAACTTTTTAATTAACATTTGCCAACGTTAAAAAAACCGTTCTTCGGTTACTAAAAAGGTCAAAAGTGACTGTGATAAACTAACCAGTACCAGTAGAAATCAAATTTTAGATTCTACTTTTGAATAATGAAAACTAAATCATTAAAAAAATTGTGTGTGTTATTCCAGAAAAATCAATGTTTGTTGTTAAATTTTATAAATTTTGAAAAGCAGTTAAAATGAAGTTCGAAAAAGTTAATTACACGTGTGTCAAAGGTTGGTTAAGTTTTTCGCAATTCTATGTAATTTTCCAAGTAAAAACAAATAACTTAGAAATGCAACAACATTAAGGAAACTGACAGCCTAAAAACAACATCAACAGTAAATATATTTTAAGCAACACGTCGTTTATTAAATATGAAATATGTACATATGTATGTATGTACATACCAAGTCAGTGAATGCAGAAAGCACCACCATCAACTGGAGTAAGAAGTTGCTGAATGACTGGCTTGTGGCACATCAAAATGTTGTATTTACTGCTGCCACTCGTGTTGCATATAAAATATTGTACATTTTTATGCGATGACTATGTTACGCCCGCCCTGAATTTTACGTTACATTCAGTGGAAGTATGAGAAAATTGTATTTGTAAAACAATTTTTAACCAAGTAAATCTATGCTTTCTCACCGGAAATGGGGTGGATGCCAAACTGATTGAATCAACTTATACCACCAGTTTTTTTTTTGCTTCATGTTGCATTTTAAGCCATTTACGAATGTGAGTATGAGTAGTAGTAGAGAAAACATGGTTAAACATTTATGACGTAAAACCAAGAGAGTTAATGGTGCAGCATTTAAAAAAAAGTTGACAACAGTTGAAAAGATTGGAAGAAATTTCAAAATATTGATTCACGTCTTGTAAAAGTTTATTCCATATAAACTCTTCATGGTTGAAAATGTTGTGCCAATTAATTCTCTTCCACAACTATGCTGTTGCGCGCCTTTTTTTTTTTTTTTTTGTAAATCAAAGTTGCTTCGTCTGCGATGTTATGTTGACTCACTAATTTTTTAAACTAAAGGAGAACCATTTTATTTATTACTTTATCGATGAAGGAGACGCGGAACTTGAACGTCATTCGTCACACGACAACTACCACAGAGTCATACAGAGATGTCAGTTCGAGCATTGAAAAAGATAGAGCTGATTCACAGATATCAAGTTTACCTGATCAGTTTTTGTTAAATTTTCTTTTCAACCGGCATTTGCGTTCATACACGAAAACATTTTTGCGTCAAGGTGCACTTGATTTACAATACTGCGGCTAAGAAAAGAAGCGAGAAAGAAACAAACTTGACGGTACCGTCCAGTCTATACCTCTTTCCGCTCTTCCAATTACTCAAGACTTGACGAGTCAAACTTGATGTGTATGAATCATGAGTTCTCAACGGAACAGCTATTGTTTTTTTGCCGTTTCGCTCGCACAGTAACTAAATATTGTTGTTTTGTTTTCATTTTCTGGGTGCGAAAATTTATCGTATTTTTATCTGCTTTATGGTAAAACTGTCCCATTTATAAAAGTATATCAAAAATAAAACCACCACAAATTATAAATTTTAGGCTTTAATCTTGCAATTTGTTAATGTTTGTTTTGTTTATTTTTCTTCTTTCGTAAACGTAGTGACATTTCTCCCTCTCTAACAGAAACCAATTGAAAGTTTCTCAAAGTAAGATTCGATTATGACATATACATACATATGGAGCCTTTGGTGCAATACCGTTGTAATTCAAAAAATCGTGAACTGAGAAAAATGCATTTGAAGTTTTGAGCCATCTTTTTGATAGTATTTTCGTTTACTAAAGTTATTTTTTTACAAGTCTTTAAATAAAGAGGCATGTTTTGTTCGTAAATTTCTTGTCATAAAGGAAATATTTCATTATTGCAAATAAATATTGTTGGAAATAGCTGGAGGCAATAAAGACATTTGTAGCTGTAGAATCTGAACAGTTAGAGATAGAACAATAATCTTTTTTCCTTTAGATATATATTTCCCCAAAGATCATCTCTGCATACCCAGCTGAAAAAATTCAAATTTTGAGTTACTACTACTACTTACTACTACTACTATATGGATAATATATATACAATTAATTTATATTTAGCTTCCCCAACAAAGGCTGGCTCGTTGGCTGCTAATGTCAATAAAAATATTAATTCCAGAAAATATTCTTGATACTTTTATTTATTTTTTAAATGTAAAATTGCAACTACATAAAACCCGTTAAACGTATTTACCACATGATAGAATGAACAACACTACCGTCGAAATTAACCTCAATGTAAAGAAAAAAAGATTAATTTCTTAGTCGTAAAAATACGACTGAAAATTCCTGGAAATCTTTTTCGATATTAAAACAACATTAAAAAATAAAGAAGAATGCGGTTGAATTTAAGTCTTTTATTTTTTTTTCCACTTAAAATAAAAAAAAAATACCAAAAAATTTTGGAGAAAGATGGGGAAACAGCAGAATTAAAAACGATCAAACAATTTGTAACATAAACAGCCATTAAACTTTGAATGAAAATGTCCGTTGTTACGAATATATTAAGTCGGTGGTTAAAAAAAAATATAAAAAAAGTAATGTAAAAATTTTTAACATAAAATTGTCATAAATCCCATATTTGTAATTTGTTTTTCCATTGTAACGCCATTTCAAACGCCTTTAGTTTGCGATTAACTAGACCACTAGATAAATCTTATTTGGCCCTTAAAACACTAAAACTTGCAAGTCGAATTACTCTCAATTCTGACGTATTAACTCTGTTGTTAAGTATTCACTTAAATTGCTATTGACGATAATATTTCGCCCAGAGAACGGCAGAGTGTGACTGGAAAACAATTCATACGTAATCGACATATGCACGTACCCTGCGGTTAAACGTACAAGTACTTGCATTGAAGTTTGCAACACCGCCCAACTGTATTGCAAGTTGCTTGAGTCGGCGAGAGTAGAACAACTAAAAAAAACTATTTATTACATCTTATGCGGAGTTGTCAGTAACATAAAAAAGTTTAATTTTAAGGGAACCAGATACCACTGACCTTTATTGTTCTTTCAATTATATATATATTTTAAAATTTCATTAAATGAGGAGCAAATATATGAAAAAAACTATTAGATATATTGGAAATCAAGGCAGATTCAACTACGTAGTGGCGTTAGCTGTTGTCGTACTACAATACACGCGCATTTTTGTTTGTGTAAATTAGTTCTCTATGTCAAAAACATGTAGTGAAATAGAGAAGTATTTGCCAAGAAAGAAAAACAAAAGTAGGTTTTTGACGCACTCAACAAACAACAAATAACAAAACATATCTAAACATTGATACGAGCAAAAAAGAGTCACATTGCGTAACGATGCCACCTAGTTGAAGACGCCTTGTTTAAAATAAGTAAAAAGTACAATAATATTATGCTGATTTTAATTTGTACTAAACTTTTAATAGGGCGGGACTGGATGTGCACCAGTCGTTGATTGGCCGAGTGGAGGGACTGCTGACCAACAGGGTCATCATTTCCACCCTGGGGCGGACTACGGAGGTGAGAGTTGCAAATGGGGGGACTCCACAGGAGGGAATCATATCTCCTCTGCTGTGGAATCTGACCCTGAACTCTTTGCTGAGGGAGTTGGACGCCGCGGCATATAGGAGCGTAGCGTACGCCGATGATAGCGCGGTGGCGGTTTCGGGTGGACACTTGGACACTGTGGCACAGAGGCTGCAGGCGTCGCTAGGGTTCATCAGTGGATGGTGTGAGGAATGCTGGCTGCGGGTAAACCAGCTGAAGACGGATCTCGTACTTCTCACGAGGAAGTATAAGATACCGCGCTTTCTGCTTCCCAGGTTGAATGGCACGGTACTTGGGCTGTCTGACAGCGCCACGTATCTGGGCATTCACCTTGACTCGAAACTGTCCTAGCACGTGACTGTCCGGGACAGGGTGAAGACGGCGGCTATTACATTATTTACGTGTAGGAGAGCCATAGGGAGGACCTGGGGCATAGGCCCAAGGGGTGCTGCTGGCTCTTCGACACGGTGATTGCGCCTATGCTCATGTATGGCGCACTGGTTTGTTTGCCCGCGTTGACGAGAGACACCAACCGAGGGGTTGATGGTTACGTGTGCGTCTGGTACTACCCCATCCAAGGCTCTCTTCGTGATGCTGTACTGGCTGCCGGAAAGGAGCGGCCACTGGCCATGCGACGGTGATGCGAGTGTTGGGGAACCTCCCGTGGAAGGTAGAGTACTACTCAGACAGGCCTCTCCTTGATAGGAGATTCAGGGTGGATATGTCAGGGGCACGGGGAATGATGGAGAATCGGCGAGGTGTGGTGGATGTATTCACGGACGGAAGGGTAGAAGGTGGGGTGTTCATTCCCCACTGTGGGCAGAGGTTGAGTTTCAGGCTGGACGATGGTTGCAGGGTGGTACAGGCTGCGATATCGGCCATAAGGAAGGCGGCGAACTAGATGAGGTACCACGGGATATATTCGAAGTATATATGTACGTGAGTATACCTACAGTAGGGCTGCGATAACATTGCTGTTGCGTGTTTATATGACATCAATTTTGGTTCGTGAATGCCGGGCGTCTCTGGACGAGATGGCGGGACATTCGAACCTCGAGCCGGTCTGGGTAGCGAGACACAGTGGTGTGCTTGGGAACGACGTTGCGGATGGGCTGGCCGAGGAGTGGCTCGTCAGTCTGACGGGCACATCAATGGTTATGTCGGGATTCTGTTGGGATATTGCAGGACGCAGTTGGAGCTGGAGCTCTACGGGACTGCGCATACTGGGTGGTCGAACGAGACCACCCGGTCGATTTTCAGGATGACTTGGCCTCGATACGACTCCGGCCGGACCGCCGTACTTAGGTAACTGGCGAGGGGCCGACTCCGGATGACGGAGGCACCTGTTAAGGGGCACAGACTGACTGCACCAAATTTCATCGCGATTGGTCTACAAAAAAAGACGAAGTTAAGATCGTTTATATTATAAAATCTGTGAAAAACCATGTGGAAGGAGTAGCATAATTAAAAAAGTAGGCGTAAAAGTGGGCGTGATTAAAAAAAAAGTAGCCTATAATTCATTCAAGAGTCCCAGTTATATGGTGTGAAAATTTCAGAAAGATCGGTCCAGCTTTTTGGACTCCTATAAGGTACAAACAAACAAACAAACAAGCAAACACACAGTCAGATTTATATCGGGTGGTTAAATTGTAAGGGCCGATGTTGAATGTGAACCACACCTAAACGCCAAGCTTTTTTCCGAATTTTATTTGACATTTCTCTATTTCAGACTTACTCAATTTGAACCATGGAGAGATACACAATCCAACAACGTGTTAAAGTTATCCAGACTTATTATGAAAATGGGCGTTCAAATCAAAATGCATATCGTGCACTTCGTGATTTTTTTGGTCAATTTGATCGTCCAAATGTGCGTACAATCGCAAAAATCGTGGAAAAATTCGAGCAAACCGGGTCTGTAGAAGATGTGAGAACACCAGTGCATGCTCGTACAGCTCGTACTGCAGAAAATATTGCTGCTGTTCGCGATAGTGTGGCTGAAGAGCCGTCCACCTCAACTCGTCGTCGTGCCCAACAATTGCACCTCTCACGCTCGTCGTTGATGAACATTATGCATAAAGACTTGCATTTACACGCTTACAAGGTGCAATTGACTCAAGAACTAAAGCCTCTTGACCATTCCAAACGTCGTGAATGGGCAGAATGGTGGCAAGAAATGGCAACAGTGGATGATCAATTTTCGAAGAAAATCATCTTCAGTGATGAGGCACATTTTCACCTCAGTGGATTCGTCAATAAACAGAATTGCCGCATTTGGGCGAATGAGAATCCAAGAGTGATTGTCGAAAAACCAATGCACCCACAAAGAGTGACTGTTTGGTGCGGTTTATGGGCTGGCGGCATCATCGGGCCGTATTTTTTCCAAAATGAGGCCGGTCAGGCAGTTACTGTGAATGGTGTTCGCTATCGTGAGATGATAACGAACTTTTTATGGCCCGAATTGGAAGATATGGATGTGGACGATATGTGGTTTCAGCAGGACGGTGCCACTTGCCACACAGCTAACGAAACAATGGCTCTTTTGCGCAACAAATTCAATGGCCGTGTTATCTCACGTAATGGCGATGTCAATTGGCCGCCAAGATCATGTGATTTGACACCGTTGGACTTTTTTCTTTGGGGTTATTTGAAAGAAAAGGTGTACGTCGATAAGCCAGCAACAATTCAAGACCTAAAGGATGAGATAATTCGGCACATTAATGGCATAGAAACTCAATTATGCCTCAGCGTCATCGAAAATTTGGACCATCGGATAGAGGTGTGCCGCCGTGGTCGCGGCGCCCATTTGGCCGATATTTTCTTCCATACATAATTGAGTAATACCAATATATCATAATAAAATAAAATTACAATAATTTCCTAAATAGTTTGTGTTTTATTCAAAATCAACATCGGCCCTTGAAATTTAACCACCCTTTATATATAGATGTCATTAGTACCAAAATACTCCAATTTGTATATTAAGTTTTCTAAACCATTTTACAAGATCAGACTTTACGGATCAGATTTTGGACCGTGGAATTTTCCTCAGATTACGTTTCTGCTATACCCTTGGTAGACAATAAAATTTTCCCCTCAATTGTATATATATGTAGATTTCAATCGAATAATAAAATGTTTTATTTTATAAAGAAAATTTTTGACGAAGCTATTATTTTATTTTGTGTGTATATTTCGTAATTCTCAAATATTTTTTGGTAGTTCTTGTATAAACGTGAAATTTCTTTGCTTTTTTCAAGAATATTGTCAAAGGTCTACTAAAAATTTTGGTATTACCACTAAATGAAATGTACATATAGACCAGCTGTACCATATAACAAACATAGATAAAGAATTCTTGACTAACGTTGATAATATGAAAAAAAAAATTGTTACATTATTATGTATTTTTAGCAAAAATTTAAATTAAAGTATGCAATATTCAAATCGAAATCAAAATGAAAAATATAAAAAATATATGTATATATTTTTATTTGCGAAGCAAATTATATTTAGCTTTCGACCTATAGCGGAACGTTAGATATGACTATTACTTTCTTGCTATCCATTTGTGGTATTCTGTAACGGCATTCGATAGTAACACGCCAATAAACATTGGTTAGCTCAGTTACCTCAATATGTGCTTGTATTCCTGAATATCATCAATGGATCATCAAATACTATGTATCCCAAAAAATTATCGTAGGGGATGAAACCCTGTCGTCATCTAATGGATCCCAGGGTTCTTACGAAAATGCTAAATTTTGCTATGTATCTCCCACTCAGCGGGTTTCTGTCATCAAAAAGCATTGCCAATAACACATTTTCCGGGTGAGCAAAAGACGAATTGTTTTACACAACATTATTAGAGTAGATAAAAATAACTTAAAATAATATTGATTAAGAAAAAAAACGAAACCAAACCAAATTTATACAAAAGTTCTTATGAAAAACCGGAGGCTACATTTTGATTTTATAACCATGGTTTCTTCGCAAAACTTTCTTAGAATCCCAAATTGACCCACTCATATACAAATGTGTATTTTAGCTATTTATTCACTTATAGGTATAGACAATGTACATTATACATATGCATATATGTATACAGATGTGTGAATTAATACTATTTTTTGTATATTTTGTTATTTATGGTTAATAAATAAAAAAATATCAGGTTTAATTTTTTTTTTTTAAATAATAATTTGAAACAGTCAAAAAATTTGTCATTCTCTGATTTCGCCAACTTGCTGTCAACAATTGAAGCATAGAGGCGAATAACGTTGCAAGTGACAAAATAAAAATTATTGAGGAGAGCAAAAAATCTTATTTTAAGGGTGTGTTATAGTTTTTTCGATTTTTTTTTTATCTTATAAAAAAATAATGATAATAAAAACGTCTTTGCAGAAAATTAAGAATTTTGTACTACGAGTTCCATAAAAGTAGTAAATTTACTTTTATTTTTCAAGTGGAAAAACGTTTCATAAGCAAAGCCAGTTAAAACGTTTTTCCACCACACAAAGCATTGTGCCTGGTAATTTTTAAAACGTTCTTCCATGTTCACAACAGAATGGAAGATTAAATTAAATTTTTTGCAATTAAAATAACATATGTAATCACACACCTATTTAACCCTTATCCTGTATTTGTGGGTCAAAATTGCCCAAACTGTTTTTGAAGCGTATTATTTTTGCAACCGCCCAATGAATTTTTTTTTAACTTTTGTACAATTATTTATTTTGCATATAATATTTAAATTCAAAGTAAAAAACTTCTAGCTCTTTTCGTTTTATCTGTGTAACAAAAATCACGCATGTGGTATTTCTGGGTCAAATTTGCCCAATACAAATAACACATTGTAGTAACAGAATTTCATTTTAATGTCCCGTTAAAAAAGAGCAACAATATAAGTAAAACGAATGAAAACATTTGTGCATAGCAGGTTTTTCAGTGTTTTGGCCCAAAAGCTTAAAAAGAGGGTGTCGCTTTTTTTGCCCATATCGGTCAAATAGTGCAAAATATTCAGTCAAATGTTCGAATTGCGAAAAATTTGTTTGCAAAAATCATTCTGAGACCCATATTACATGTCATGCGTGCAAAAAAACTTAACAATAAATAAATATATATGTAAATATTCTTTATATTGGGCAAAATTTACCCATTAATGTCATATGCGTTTCATATTCGAAATACATGATAAGGGTTAACAAAAATTTAGATAATTAATAACCTGTTGTGTATTTAAAACGTTTTTCCACATTACCTGCTTTAGAGTATTTTTTTGAGGTAACGATGTGGTTTTATTTTGAAGTATTCATTTCCACTATTTCTTAACGTTTTATTTTGATTATCTATCCAATTTTCCACATTAACTTTTCTTTTTGTACATCTATTACACTTATCAATCGCTTGCGACAATTCCGTTCGGATCCTTCCAACCCTATCCAGTCTTTTGCAGATGACAGCGGCATCTGTCACTCATATTTATTTGGTCGTAGGCCGAACTCGACTATGATCGCGGCGCTGAGGCAGAATATAAGTGATTCATAGAAAGAATAGAAAGAAACCTCATGAAAATATCGCAATGGGGTCACGCCAAAAGGCTCGCATCGGTGCATGCCCTATTCCGCTGCCTCATCTGTAATTATGGGCGGTATAAATATTGCGGAATCAGAAGCTCTTGATATTCTTGGCATGAGAATGCAGTGTGATGTTCGATGGACTGAGTACATTTTTTCAGGTCTCAAAAGAAGCTTTCAATTGTCTCGGTTTTTTAAGACGGTGTAAGACATACTTCACCACATCTGATCTGCTCACTATTTATACCGCTATGTATGATTTCTCTCTTTCTTATCTAATTTATTGAAGTTATTATTTGTGCATGCATATGTTTATTAATTACTATTTTATTATCAACTCGTCTCAATAATGCCCCAAGAACCCTGAGTCATGTTCAATTTAGAAATAGACTAAATAAAGAAAAAACTATTATTAAAAAAAGAAGAACATTTTGGATGTTGCAAGTACTGAGTACGTAATGAGAAAAATTTTCATGTCGCAAGAACCGAGGTGTGGCTGTATAAATATGAATGTATAAAATTGAGCTTCTACTGTACTTCCTTTTTAGCCATGTTTTTGAGACAACGTACACAAAAGGTTTTTTTTATTTTATGATCTCGAAAATAGTTGCTATACATACACAGATCATCATAATTTTTCAAAAACATTTACTTAACATGTCACCAGCAGCAGCAGCAACGCAGGCACACATTCATCACCCAGTCAGCATTTGGAAGATTGTTTTGGCAGAAATCACCAAAACTGAGTCTTTGAAGACTACCTCAGATGACTAAAAACGGATTAATCAGTTGTGCGCTTAAAAAAAGACCCGAAAATAAATCCGACAAATGCTTGGAAAGCGACATGTTTAAAAAACGCAAACAATATGTATAGAATGTGCGCAATCATAAATTAATCATGTAGATGCCCGAAATGTGACTGTATTAAGAATTTTTATTTTTATTTTTATTTTGGAGTCATATTTAGCGCATCTTGACGATGAAAAATTGTTTCTTATGGTTTTTGCTACTGTTTATAACGGGACAAATTTTCTTACTGATTTTGAAAGAAATGAGTTTTGTGAATTTATATTTATTTGTGTGGTAAGCTCATGGTGCAAAGAACAATAAAAGTTGATTAAATTAAAGAGTAATAAATAAATAATGAAAAAAATAAAAGAATATACTTTCTTTATGTTATACCAAATAAAACAAGACTCACTAACGGCTAGTAATATGACTGTAAAATGGCTTGAAAAAGTGTCGTAATTGATTGTAAGTACTATTGCAAACTGCCTCGAAAATGAGTCAGAAACGCGAGTCATAAAAGACTCGTTTTGAAGAGTCGTGTCTAGGGTACCATGTTCTCCCGACAAAACAGTCGTTTTCGATTCAGAAACGAGCGCGAAAATGAGTCAGAAACGCGAGTCATAAAAGACTCGTTTTGAAGAGTCGTGTCTAGGGTACCATGTTCTCCCGACAAAACAGTCGTTTTCGATTCAGAAACGTGCGCATAAATGATTAATTTAATCGCGAAGAAGAATAAAAAAGACTCGAATATGATCAATAATTAATTAAAATGCTGACTGGGCATGTTTGTATGGATGTATGTATGTATGTATATATTTATTTATCGATGTATGTATGTTTATGCCGTATAGACAGCTAAACCGAAATTGAAACTGAACAAAAACTTGAAATTTTCACAGAATCGCTCTGTATATATCGAAGGAACTATAAACTATTTAAATTTCAAAAATTCCAATTGGGCGTTGCCACGCCCATACAAAGTAAATATTTATTTTTGCATATCTTGAGAACGGTTGAAGTGAAAGTTTCTGAATATGGTCCAAATGACTTTGTAGTTGAAATAAACCATTAGTCAAAAACTGGGAGATATTGGACAAGTGGACGTGGTACATCCCATACAAACTAAATATTGATTCCATTACATCTTGAGAATGGAGTAACTTAATGGTCAGTACAAATCATCAGTAAAAAAGTAATTTTTGCATGTGGAAAAGCTTCACCAATTTATTTTTTTTAGCAGTGTCCGCCCAAACAATTTATTATCAAATAACTTCGCCATTTATGGACCAATTTTCAAAATTATTTTTGCATATGGAAAACGTCAATTAATTTCGAAATTTGAGAGGGATAGGGCTAAGTGTCCGACTTTAAAAAGGGAATATCCAATAACTTCGTCGTTTGTGAACCAATTTCCAAAATTCTTGTTTCAAATGGAAAAATTCCGCAAATTTTTTTTCTTAATTGTGTGGAAAGGTAAAGTGCCCGTCCATCCATCATCATCAGTTGAAATTCGGTATGTAGACACCTGTTTCCATGTTTAGATTCACTAAAAAGGGATTTTTGGATATTCTGATGTTAAGGGCGTAAAAAAGGGGTAAAATCGGGTAAAATTGTTAATATAATATCTCAGAAAAGTAATACAAATAGAATAAAAATTATAAAAGCATATAAATGCTGCTAAAAAATAAGCGGGCATGTGCTTCGTACTCTTTCCTTATATGTGGGTAAACCTAAGAAAAAACTATTCGAGTGTGCGATCTTACTTTTGAAATTGTGAAATTGTACCTTTGTTCCTTTATCCCATTTCAATAGTGCTTAAGATGCATATTTTTTACTATCTTTCAATACCGCCATGATATGGATATCAAATTAAAATGATTTTTGAAGGGAGCATAAAATATAATGATATCTCTGAAAACACAATATGGGGATGAAAAAAGTAGTTGAGAAGAAGACGTGAAATAAAGTGAAATGGGTACTTTTCAGCAAAACTGCGTTTTGCACCTTTTTTATTTTTTTTTTATCTGGGACCAGCACTCAGGAGATGACCCCTATACATGCGAAGCATTGTGCTCGAACTATAGGAAAGGGATAGTTAGAGAAATGACAGGACGTGAAGCTTAATTAATCATTTTTACAGGTCTGCTTTTTGCATGTTCTCTGTTTATAGCAGTGTTGAAACTTCGGTTTAGTAGCCATTTTCTATTATTATTTTACTTCGGCGTTGCTACACAATACCGACGAAGGAGGTCTGTTTTTGGATTCGTAGTCAACGTGCCATCGGCACCCTAGGATTAAGTTAAAGCGCATGACACACGCATCAGTATTCAGCTTCAATATTTGTCTTTGTGTTAGTATATATATTGACACACTACGTCAACATTTCTCATCTATATTCATTTTTTTGGGTTTTTCAAGTGCAAACATATAGAAGTTACCGTCGGCAAAACATTTTTTGAAGTTACCGTCGGCAAAATAGATATCTATTTATTAAAAAAACAGCACTGATGATGTTTTCTTTTTTGTTTTTGTCACTATATTTTTTAATTTGCACGTCCCAAAAAGCCATTAATGAGCGATATATTTCAATTAATTTGATTACAAAAAATTTTTCCTTTATTTGGAATGCGTCACAACTACGCTCTGCACTCAAATTTACCAGAAATAAAATGAATATTGACAACAACACTGCCACACTACGTCAAACTGCTTCAATAATGTGATGAATATCAAAACCATTTTGATATTCGTCAATATTACACAGAGCGTATATGTGTGACTATTTTTGGCACACAATAACAATTATTGAAGCTGAATATTGATCGTGTATCATGCGCTTAAGAAAGAACATTCCCATTTAATTTAGAATTTAACATCATTTGATGATTTCGTTTCCCCCACAGAATTTTACTTTACTTGCTCATATTTGACTTAAGTATAAGAATCAATTTAGGTTTACATTTTTTTAACAGCACGACACATGAAGAATATTTGAAAAAAAAAAGAAATTGATTAGTCAATGATGGTAAATAATGAAAATAATTACGAGTTTTCGAAATGACGTTTCAATAATAAGTTTTTAACATGTTTTTTTCTTAATAAAAAAACTTTAAAGTAAAAACGTGTTATTAATTTAAAAGATCTTTTTTACATATTTTTTTTTATAATTCAATTTGCGATGAATGTGCGACAAAAACTCTATTCGTTGTTTCAGATTTCACTAATTTTTATAGGGATAAGTTGTTGTATGAATTTCTTTTTAATAGACGTTATAACTGTGTGTGTATTGTGTATAATTTGAATGCGAACGGTTAAGTCTGAAAAGGGAGTAGAAATTCGATTGCTTTTAAGGGCAACGAAAAACAAGAACGTAAAATTCATACATATCGAGCCTTTGGTGCAATACCGTAGTAATTCAAAAAATCGTGAACTGAGAAAAATGCATTTGAAGTTTTGAGTCATCTTTTTGATAGTATTTTCGTTTACTAAATTTATTTTTTTACAACTTTTTAAATAAAGAGGCATGTTTTGTAATGTTTTCTGTTTGTAAATTTCTTGTCATAAAGGAAATATTTCATTATTGCAAATAAATATTGTTGGAAATAGCTGGAAGCAATAAAGACATTTGTAGCTGTACAATCTGAGCAGTTAGAGATAGAACCATAATCTTTTTTCCTTTAGATATATATTTCCCCAAAGATCATTTCTGCATACCCAGCTCAAAAAATTCAAATTTAGAGTTACTACGGTATTGCACCAAAGGCTCGATATGTACATAAAGTATAGGGTTGACTGTGAAAAACGGGGGATTTTCGAAACTTTTGTCGGACAAAAAAAATTTAATTTTTTTTTAATTTCATAAAAAAAAAATAAAATATAAAGGTATGATATATATTTGAAATAAAATGAGGGCATTTATGTACATAGTACATAAGCCTTTTTTTAAGTTCATTTATAATAAAGAAATTATTAATACAGTGAAACTTTGATATAACAAATTTCGATATAAAGAAAAACTCTATACAATAGCAGCTCGAAAAAAATAAAACGCGAAAAAATTACAAGAATTTTCTTCGAAACAGCAGCATTAAACTTTACCGACTGGGATCTACCACTTAACAACCACAGATAACGATGTTGTCGGTGAAAAAATTGGTGACGGAGGATGCTACTCGTAACTATAACAGAATTTAATATTTGCCTGGAATGGGCAGACCACGAATCGACTTTCTACTGTATAATTTAATACATACTTACATACATATTTTACAAAATATTAAAAATAACGATCAAATAAATAAATGAATATAAAATGTTACAGAAATAGTGAATTACGCACAAAGAAAAGAATCGCTAAATAATTGAAATATTTAAAGAGATTTCAGCAGTGCACTTATTTCCTTCAGTAGCCTTAGCTTTATTTTATTATAAAAAAGATACTGAGAAGAAATCAACTTCTAACTGGTAGTTAGTAACTAACGAAGTTGTTAGCACGTTGCCTACAAAACCAACGGTTCTGGGTTCAAATCCAGTTTCCGACTAATGGTATAAACACAATTCGAACGAATGACAAATTCCGCACAGCATTACGAACTTGTTAACAAAATGCGTTGCGTAAATTCGGCGAATAAGAATAAACCACTAATGGGAGAATAACAGCTGGTAATGTCATGTGAAATGATATGAATATTATATACAAACATACATAAAAAAATACATTCTGGAAAAATATTCACAAATTTCGCACCTTGTGTACGTTACTAAAATTATAAACATCATGTTCATTCAACATGATAGGGGCCTAAATTTTAGTGCGGTAGCTTAGGTGCGGCCTGTAAACATGGCTAAAAATATCAGTGTCTTCCACAGAATAGAAAAATAAAAATAAATGATTTTCTATTTCCATGATCATCATATAAAATTATGCAATGTTGTTAACGATTAAAAATGGTTTATATGAAATACAAGTGATTACTGAATTTATACGCTGTAAATAAAAAAGGATAACAAAATATACCTTTGCGTACCTAAAATATATAAAATCAAAAAAATAAAACTGTATACCAATTTTTTGTCCTTCATCGACGTAAAACTTGGAAATAAACCTATCGCTTAGTTCGTTACGCACAATGAATTTCGTTTACATTTCAATTGTGTACATTTTCATATAAACAAATACGTTTTATTTCGCTTGACGAAAAATTCGTAGTTCCTCACAGTTGTGTTTATGCCATAAGTCATAAAAACACTTTGCATTTTTCTCCGAAGTGCATTAGTGTAGCTTTGTATCAGTTGTGTCACGGGCCATTACAAATGCACTTATTTAATACTTCTATTAAAAAATAGTGTGTTACAAATTTGTGGAATTGTTCACAAAGAGCAACTGCCGCACTTACCCAATAATGCATAAATATAACGGAGCACCAGAACGAGTAAAGCAACAAGAATAATTAACGTGTACAAGCAGGTATAATTCTCATACACTTAATTTTTTATATTGGATAAGTAATCCAGTTTTGCACACAAAAAGGGAACAATTACCGATATCGTCAAAGTGCTTTACCAATTCTTGTTCCTGTAGCTAGAATATTAGAGCGTAAAAATTACCAGTTTTATGGATTGTAAGAACTCCCGAATACATCGACACTTGTACTAATCGTATGTAAGAGTAATTTTGCCGATTAAAAGAGATACCAATCAATACGAGATTCACCCGAATTATATTTTAGCTTTACCAGTCACATTTTGAACAGTGCCCGTTTCAGCTGATACCAATTCACAGACACATCAGAGCTCCCTCTTTCGTCGGTATTGTGTAGCATCATCGGCGAAGTAAAATAATGGCTATTGTAAAATTGAATGCTTGATATCAGTGGCGCACCAACACTGCTGTAAACAAAAAAAAACGTTCAAAAGCAGAGTCGTGAAAACAATGACGCTTTAATCTGTCTACCGCTTCACCACCTGTCATCTCTATCACTATTCTTTTCCTATAGAAGGTAACAACTAGTACTAAGCAATCATTGCCTGAGTGTTACTTCTCTTATTGCAAAAAAGAGTATGTTTGGTGGGAGGAACAATGGATAAAAAGAAATTGTGATCTTGTTTTTATACAGGGTAGACCAAAAGTAGTCACCCGATGTTCTTTTGCTGTAATATTTTTTTAAGACAAATTTTGGCAATGCTTATGATATGGGCTAAGGGACCGCCGCCAGAGTTGATGACCATACATCATGCAGATCCAAAGGTTTTTATTAAATAAATTTACAGCAAAAAGACATCGGATGATTACCTATTCCCCGGGTAATTACTTTTGGCCCACCGTATATAAAGCATACATTACTATCCAGTTCTCTCAGTGTACATATTTCAAATACAAATATTAAACACTTCAAATAACGATGTGTGCAGGACATAAACAATATCAGCTACACGTTTTTACTGTTCCACATGGTGACGACGGAACTGGTGGTGGCAGCAACTTGCAAGTGATGGTAGTTATTTACGTTATATGTCTATTTGACACAGGCAACGCATAAAATACGAAAACAATATAATATTCTGTCAGATAAATACAAGTGTGTATGCATTTACTTATCTTATCAGCATCATCATCGTTATATTTCGCGAAAGCGACAACTAACTACACATGCATACAATTTTCAATGTCGCGGCTGTTTTTTTTTTCTTTTTTTGAATTTTAACTGAACTGAGCTTAAAGTTTGTAATGAAAATTAAATGTTGTGCAACATTTTTTGTTTTTTTCGCATTAGAAGCAATTTGTAAAACAATAAATTTACCCGGCTTTATTTTTATGCCGCTTTTATATTCGTATTCTGTAATAATTTCTCATTGTTAATTTAAACCAAATTAGTTCTGGTTGAATTTTAAAAATAGAAAAAGAGTAAAAGAAAAAAACAATTATTTAATAACTAAAAAGTTTGTTGAACGTCTGGCCTCGTGGAATCGAAATGCGTTGATTTAAAATTTATAGTACGAGTGTAATATGTGTCTAGAGTGGGAGAAAGAAATTTAAATTATTAAATGGATTTACATTAGTCATAAAGAATTTCTAACTTACTTTACACTACACAGCTACACGATCAACTTTTGCTTTCAAATTTTTAACACCTACAGCTTCTCAAAATTCATACGTATTGTTCGAGGTGACGTAGGCTGCACGCAAATTTTGAGCAATTTAAAAGCAAATTAATTTATCAAGATGGCTTCGCTGTTCATAAGAATAGGTAGCAGCTGTTTTCTTCCCCATAATTTTAAACAAAAGTTGCCCAGCAATTTTGGATGCAACCTCTCGTCCTATTTTAAAAGTATGACTGTATTAGTAAAATAATGAGTGAATTTTAAAATTTGAAAGCGAAAAATTGAACGTGTAATCATCATGTTAATGAGTAAAGTTTACTTTTTATTGTCCAGCACCATATGTGCAAAATATTTTTGGAAAGTTATTTTCAAAGTTCAAATTAGAAAAGTAGAATTCATCGAATATAAATAAAGTTTTAATCGCGAATGTTTTTGATCTACACTAATTTTGTTGCTATTTGCCATCAGCCAATTTGTTGCTTATTTTATACCACAAAGCACCTATTATTATTATTCTTACACAATTTCAAAAGAAGTTAAGTGGCAAAATTAAATGTTTTTCTATATACACGTTGCCATAAATTCTACTCGCTTAAGTACTTATTAGAAAAACAGATTAACGTTTATTTTTATGATGATGCAACTTCTTTCAGAAGCACCTAAAGTTGCACCTTAGCAGCTGAAGGCATCATAAAACACATAATTTACATTAACCGAACAAATGTATTTTATGCACTGAAGGGAAACATATTTTTAGGGATTAAATAGCAATAAAAAGCGTTTTTGAAAGCATCAAAAGAAGTATAGAGGAAAATCATATACACTATTCTTATGATAACTTAGCCAGAAAAAAGTTCGATTTATATGAAACCCTGCATATTTACTTCAATTTGGCAAGGATACGTCTAAAGAAAATTTCTCATTCAAAAAATTCAAAAAGCGCAACATAAACCTTAAATCACTTCCATACACGAATCTCATATCTCAGGCTTTTAAATTGTTTTCGATTCGGAGTAATGGCCAAAAATACAAACTGTTGTCGAATTAAATAAAATTTGTCCGGAAAAGTTGTCACCGAAAATTGTAAAAATAAATTGTTAGGGGAAAAAGGGGTGAGAGGAACCAACAATTTTTAAATAAATTTTGTTTTTTTTTTTTAACTGCCCTCGAAAATTCTTTAAGAAAAATTATATTAATTGTACTATAGATGTTTTAACACTTTTATTACGCACTCCCGCATTATAATGCGTACAATGGACATATTTAAATATGCATGTATTTGTATGTATGTAATTTTTTGTTTCCATTATTAGAGGGTGGAGATGGCACGATGGATGGTAGTCTGCACTTTGACTACAAAACCAAAAACAGACCTGGGTGTTCAACCCGAGTTTCAGACTAAAAATTATAAAATAAAAATACACATCTCGCATTTTTCTGATGTGCATTAGTGTGTCTTTGTCTGTCAGTTGTTGTCGGAAGGTTTCAGTGGCGAAGGCATAGTCACTGGCCGCTGAACAATGCCGGATTCAGCTGATAGCAATCCACAATCAGATCAGAACGCCCTCCTTCGTCGGTATTGTGTAGCACCGGCGAAGTAAAATAATAATAAAAATGGCTACTAAACCGAAGCTTCAGCACTGCTACGAGTGTAAAAACAGAGAACGTGCGAAAGCAGAGCTGTAAAATAATTAATTAAGATTCACGTCCTGTCGTTTCTTATACTATCCCTTTCCTATAGTTCCAGCACAATGCTTCGCATGTGTAGGAGTCATCTCCTCAGTGCTGGTCCCAGATAAAAAAATAAAAAAAAGTGCTTTAGGTGGCATATTTCGTATAAGTATGTACACTTCATCTTGGATGTCAAAGCGAATCTGTAACGCAACACGAAGCAATAGTTTTATCTGACATGGCCTAAAATATTCTTGAAAATTTTAAAGACATTTGACGCACATCATATTCCATTACTAATTCTACTTTCTATCGGTATCGATACAAAAAAATTTTAAATAATGAATTTTAAAGCTTAAATTTACGCACCCATATAAACATTTATTGCACTTTATTTTTCATAGTGTACATGTTGAAAATGAAAATGAATTTGAAATGCAACAATAAGAAATATTTCTAAATTATAAAATTTAATTTATGTATATGCTGTAGTGTTATAAAATTTAGTTATTTTGTGTGCTGCATGGGAATTAAACTAAATACGAGTAAATTTATTAGTTACAATTTTACAGCATGTCAACAATTGGTTATTTTTTGTTACTCAAGATATGCGAGTATAGATATGAGAAAGTAACTATCTTCTGGAGTGTTGTTTAATTAATTAATAAAGAAATGAATATTAGATGTTTTTCACGTTGCCACATCATGATGTGATTTGAAAATTTTTTTTATATTCTTTTTCTAATTGATGTAACACGTATGAAATAAACTTTATCGATCACCATGGTCCATGACTTTATAGAAAAATTTGAGAAACTTCTTAAAAGCACTTCCTTGAAAGCATTCCAAAGTAAATAAAAGCAATAAATAATTCTTAAAATTTTAAAGCACACGCGAACGAAACTGAAAATGAGAAAAGTTCAAATGAAATTCTCAGGCAAATGCATTTGGAACTGAACCAAAACATTCTGTATTCTTAAGAAAAACCAAATGTTTTTCAGAATTTCAATGTGTCAACCCAAATTGATTGAATGACAAACACATAAAAAAAAAATATTCTAATCATATTCGTGCCACAACAACTACAACAACAATTACAGCGTACCATTGTGGTTATTAGTGTTACAACTGATCTGTGATCGATCTTTTTGTTTTTATTTGCCGCATGTTTCCCTTTGTATTTTTAATAATTCGTTTTTTCCACATTTCATTGTTATAATAAATACGTGTTTTAAATGTTTAAATAATTTGTCTTTTACTTCTCAAACGCAAACAAAAGTAAAATACAAAGATCCATCAGTCGTTGGTTAACAGTTGCTATGATAGTGGACCTCCCAGTAGTTCAGTGTGTAGAATGCCATAGAATTTATTTCAAGTGTTTTGTACTTTGGCTTTAGCTTCCACAAAATCTAACCACATTTATTATAACCATAACGTTACTTTTGGGGACTGAATCATAATACTGTGAAAATAATTTTGTATTCATTTAGTTTTACAAACTTATTTAGTCAAAAAACACATTTCGTTGCTTACATCAATCACGAATGATTCACGAATGATTCACGAATCTTTTTATATACATATATAAAGCTGAATGTGTGTTTGCTTGTTTGTTTGTGTGTTTGTTTGCTTGTTTGTTTGTTTGTACCTTATAGGAGCCCGAACTGCTGGACCGATCTTCCTGAAATTTTCACACCAAATAATTGGGACTCCTGAATGAATTATAGGCTACTTTTTTTATTCACGCACACTTTTACGCCTACTTTCTTAATTAATTATGCTGCTCCTTCCACATGGTTTTTATCAGATTTTATAATATAAACCAGCTTAACTTCGCCTTTTGTGGACCAATCGCGATGAAATTTGGTGCACTTAGTGTGTGCAACTCCGGGAAGGTTATAGTCTACTACTTTTTATAAAACTAAGACCAGGAGGGCGACATGGGGAAAATTTCTGCCTCTCCATTTTGATGAACTTTAAAAGTTGGATGTATTTGAGTTTAAATGGCACAAGTGCAACTCCGGGAAGGTTATAGGGTACTACGTTTTTTAGAACTAGGGGCAATTTCCACGCCAGCGAGACCATCTAACCGATTTTAATGAAATTTAAATGTATTTATGTTTTTGCGTCTAGAAGGACACATATGCTACATATATATTTTTTAAATAGAACCAGGAGGCGACGCACTGTGTCACGAGGGTGGCCAAAAATGGTTAAAGTCAATGTTAGAATTTGAACGTTTTTTTTTTTATTTCTTTTTTTAACCCATTATTGCCCGGTACCCGAAAACGTGAACCGATTTTGCTGAAACTTTACGTACGTTGTATTTTGGCTCTAATTAAGGTATATTTCATGTTTCGAGAGAATATAATGATTGGTTCCTGGGATCTGAGATGGTAAGTTTACTTACCAGTGGGCCGATACGTATAGTGTTTTTGGTATAATATGAGGAAGTAAACTCAAAGTAAAAAGACATAATTTAAGTAAAATATATTTATTAAAATATTAAAAATTCATATTGAGACAACTAATAAAATAAAAAAATAAAAAAATTTCACACCTTTCAGAATAATTTTGATTTTAGGACTTATTCTAAGTGTTTTCAATATGATGGAAAACAATTTTGATGCAGACGTATATTGCATATTTGACATTCATATGGTGTGTGAGTATGGCAAACTACGCAGCATCTTGGATTTCCCGAACGTCTTGTTATACAGTGAAGTGTTGTCTTAAGGTTTGGTAATTTTGGCGAAAGCTCTGCTGATGATAATCTTCATGAAACTTTTTCATTGTCGGATGGTTTTATCGATAATAATAGTTCCTTTACAACAGATGCACGAAATTGTAGCTGCGATAAAGGTTTAACTTTCTCATTTGTTGATACCAGCATATTTAGTTTCCATGCATTAACCATCATATTGCCAAGTAAATTTATAAACAATGGCCACCACCATTTTTTTGACCGTACAGAAATCCGATAATAGAGCACGGTAACAAGTGCATTGTCCCTCCAGCGTATGGCCAACACCTTATTTGTGTGGTCAAAAACAGCTGCACTATCGCCCTTTATTAGTTTGTCTGGCAATTTGGCTCCACCGATTCTATTTTTGCGGACAGTTCTTGTTAAAGTATACACATTTTTATACAAAATTAAATCTAAATCATGTGCATATTTAAATAAATGTACCTGTAGCAAGAAATTGTTCCGCGCTTAGTAAACACAGTAGGTGATACGACGTGAAAAAATTGTCGAAGTATATGCTATGACAAGACGGAATTTCTATAACCTTTAACAAACTTAATACTGTATCAGCTCCTAATCCAACGGACTTATCATAATTTGATGATGATCCACCATAGAGTTTAAGATGGTACAGGTATCCATTTGATGAAGTCAGTCACCATACTTTAAACCCGAAACGAATAGGTTTACCTTTTATAAACATCTTGCAAGAATGTCTTCCAAAATAAGTTATCATTTCCTCATCAATGGACAGATTGTGAGCAAAGACTCCAAACTGCATAAATCGTTTGTTGCAGAAATCTACAAGAGGCCTTACTTTGGCAAACTTATCTGTTGTATCAATTTTACTATGTTGCATTGGTTCGCGATTTTGCTAAATGTTGCCAGATTTGCTATATGTTTCTGCCCAATGGTAAGTGAAATTACCACAACAATGTTTCATAGAAATTCGAACTGTTAGCCATAATAAATTAGATTTGTAAGTATACATAACTAATGTAATGGAAATAAATAATAAGAAATCGTTGATAATTAGCACATTCCTTTTTCGGTATAATTTTTATAGTTACTTCAAAATACGTCATTTTTTGGAGCTTAGCGAAAATACTTTTAAAACACGAAAGGGTAACAAAAAACAAGTATCCTTCAAATTGTTTTCTTAAAAGATATTAAACTAAAGTACAAAATAAAGAAATGTTAAAGTTTTTCTATGCGAAAGTTTTTATATTTGAACAAAGTACTGGTAAGTGAAATTCCCGGTTGGGCAATAATGGGTTAAAACACTCTGGTTAGATGATATCTAAAATATCTCTTAAAATGTGTATTTTAAAGTTATAGTGGTTCAAAGTTAAGGTTTGTGTACAGCTTTCGAAAATTATGGGAAAATCCCAAATTTTATGTTCATTTATAATAGTAAGAATTTAAGTATTTGAATGTAACGGCTACAAAAATTTGTAACAGGGTGGTAAGTGATGCTTCTAGTTATAATTACAACACTGTTTTTGTTTACAAATATTGATCATATGTCAGATACCGTTAGAAAAAAGATAGTAATGAGGCATTGTCCAGATTTTTCAGCAACCGTGAACTTTCGTAGAGAATTTAAAAGAAAGAAGAAATAACACTTTTTCTGTTTTTTTTGTATTTTGAAGCTACAAGTATGTATTTTAATATTGCCCGAATTCTTTTTGTGATTGTTTTTCAGTGTCAACCTTGTTGCGGATTCGTACTATTTTTTAACTGTGGCTAGAGATAAAGCAAAACAGACCCTGCGATGTTACGCGTCATGTTAAAGATTTTGTAGAAAATCATTTTAAACGAGTATTATTAGAAAGGGAACAACAGCAAATAAGGCTTACTCTTTTAAAATTTTCTAACAATTGGTCTAAATATCATCGCATGAGAGATAGATTTGAAACTGAGTTGAGTGACTGGCTAGGTAGCGAATTATTTAGTGAATTCATTTGTAATGTAAGTTTCCGTATAAAGTTTTGGTTTTGCAATAAAACTAAATGGTGTTATACTATATTAGGAAGCAAATAGAAGTGGTAGAGGCCGACTGAATGCAAGGCGATTCTTTTCTAATGTGGAACTTTCAGCTCAGATTACTAATGTAGCTGTAAGGGTAATAAAAAATTTTTCCATTATTTTAAGAACACTTTCAAGTGATCATTATATAAATATATCAAGTTTTTAAAAGCTTTTAAAAGATACTGCACTTTTATATTTCGAATTATATTCTTGGTACTATATGCCTTCAACTGTGCACAACATTTTAGTTCATGGTATAGATTTTATTAAATATTCTACCATTCCCATTGGAATGTTATCAGAAGAAGCAATAGAATCAAGTCATAAAATTATAAGATATGCAAGATTAAGACATACGAGAAAAATAAGTAGGATTGCCTCCATGAGAGACCTCATAAGCTATCTTATTCTGCAATCAGAGCCATTAATTTCGATACATAGTCAGAAAATACTTTTAAGAAAAAGTGATTTAAATGATATGAAAGGGTATTTAGTTGAAAAAAAAAGATTTAACGACATGTCGCGACATAAAAACAGCGAATGAATCATTGGTAGAATCTGAAAGAGATTACAGTGATAATTGTTAATATACTTTGATTGCCTGTAATACTTATATATATTTTATGTGTGTATGTTAAATAAATAAAATTTATGTTTCTAAATATCTTTTTTACTGAGCGACAAGGACTTACGTACTAAATTAATTTTTGTAAAATTTTTCTCTTATCTGATCACTAATTTACAAATTATAATAATTTTTTAATTAAGGTTGTATGGGAGGTAGGCGTGGCGCTTGTCCGACATTTTGAAAATTGGCAATAAGTTACAATATTACAAAATATATTCACATGCAAAATTTCAATCTTATTGGATCGCTAATTTCTAAATTATTACAATTTTTAAATTTATGTTTTTTGGGAGGTGGGTGTGGAACTTGTTAGATTTTCTCGAAATTTCGCATAAATACTTCTTTTCCTAAGAAAAACATTCATGCCAAATTTCACCTCCCTACCCTAGCTGCTTCTATTTTTGGCCACCCGTTGTATGAAATCGCGACACAGTGCGACGTAGGCGTAAGATATGCCTTTGAGAAACTGTATAACCGATGGAGATAATAATGGGAGAGAAGCCGCGGGTAAAAGCTTTTTTATTATAAATTTAAATAAATGGAAAAATTCGATTTGGTAAATTGAACAAATCTTTGCTTTAATGTGCAGTTTTGAGAAATTAATAGGACATTTTTGACGAAATGACTGGCAGTGTTTCCATTTACGTATTTATTTTCACATTAATTAATGATAAATATTTTGGGGATTCACAGCGTATGCCATATCATATCATATCATATGTCAATGTCACAATGTTCTTTGTTTTCAACAATATAATATAGAGCAGGGATGGGCAGTTATACTAACTTCGGGAGCCACGTTTACGAATTAATATTTTAAGCCATATTTTTATTTTGGAAAACAATAATTTCCTAAATTAGTACGCGTCGAATTTTATTTGTCTTCAATTGATCTGTTAATCTCATTCTGAAGTGAATTAGTTTAAAGCAGTAGTGGCCACAACGAGAAATGAGAATGCATTGGTGCAATTGCACTGAAAGAAAATATTTTCTATTCATCCATGATCGTTATATGGTTTAGATGGTCTATATGTATATTTCATTTGTTGCTAATACCAAAATCGTCAGTAGACATTTAATCAAATTGTTCAAAACTCCTATGAAATTCTTTTATACAGGGTGGCTGATGAATTTTGCTACATTAAGAAACTGGAATAACTTCTTTTGCATTGCATGGAATATTTTCAATCTCTTTTCATTTGATGGTTTTCTTTTTCCAGTATCCCACTTTTCATTTTCGTTAAATCTAAGAATCAATCTACAAAAACCAAAAAAAAAATTCCAGATTACTTAGATAGAAAAAAAGTTATCAAGTTTTCTTTCGGTATCGGCTTTCATCAGCCACCCTGTATATGTTTAAGCAAGAACTCGCTAAAAATCTTTGAGAATTACGAAATATACAAACAAAATAAATTAAGTAGCTTCTTCAAAAAATTTCTTTATGCAACAAACATTTCACTATTCGATTTAAATCTATTTAATTTTTTTTTTCAATTCTGATTGCATACAAGACACTCAGCTTAATTAAAAACATTTAGACAAACAAATTATTATTTATCCACTCAACATTACACACTTTGCTTAATATGTATATTGATAAATTTATTAAAAACAAACAAAATAAGGAGACCTACAAAAAATTGTTAACAAGATTTTTTTTTTATTCCATAAAAAAAATTATTACAGATTGTGTACAAGAGCAGATACAATCGAATTTAGGAACCGCGTTATGGCCACCTGTGAAATATAGCAATTGAGATGGCTACCAGAGAACGAGAAAATGTGATTGATTTGAAAAACATTCATACGTAATCAACAATAGGATACCTAATGATGACATAGGAAATTATCAGAAACACTATTTGAAAATTCGGTAACAATTTGCGACAATAATGTCATTGCCATAGCGGAAATGGTTACAAACAAAAGAAATGCATTCAGTGTCTGCCGTATTAATAAAAACACACACACTGATTCGCTGCGCAAATGCCAGATCTTCATATGCAGAGTGATAAGAAAGGAAAAGGCTCTGCAAGAGTAGCGTTTACTGATCCTCGGGGGCAAGACAAGAGGTTTTGGTCATTCGTTAAAAACGTTCCATTCCGACCCAATTCCAAATATTCACTGACTCGGTTGATAAAGCTAAAATGCCAAATGAACTTTTCGCAAGTACTTCTCACTTGTCGGAGAGCTATCAAGCACTTCCCGCACTAGAATACAAGCATTGGCCTCTCAACAGTAAGGTGGTGTCTCTCAATATTCACAAGGCGCTCGATAGATTGCGGATTGTTTAGTTCTGCACCTTTTCCCTACTCTATTATTAATTTTTATGAGAGAAGGACTCTGGCAACATTCCAATCCTCTCTATTCTTTTGTGGATGACACCAGAATTGTCCATTCATATTCATTCGGTAATAGACCGATAATGGCGGTTATTGAGGTCATAAGGAAGCATATGAAGAACACACTGTATTGATTTTAAAGTGGGGCTCATGAGAATAGTGTCGATTTTAACGCCCGTAAAACCTAATGCTGTCCTCTTACGCATAGACAGAAAGTGCTGCGACATCAGTAGTTATGGATGGGAAAGATATTAAAAAATCAGGAGCTTTCGGTTCACTGGACTGATCACAGTGTTTTGAAGATAGTTTAAGATATAATTTACTCCATCTGATCTCCTTACAGTCTATATCGGCTATTTCCAACCGAAAATGGAATACAACTCTCATGTATGAGCCGGTGCTTCAAAGTAAATTTTAAACTGCTCGAACGTATGCAGGAAAGAACAAAGAGGATTTTCGCTGAGAGTATGGTAGCCAACTCTAGTAACTCGCTAAAATTAATGTTGGAATTTTGTTCGTCTGGACCCCAAAAAACGATTTCCCTAGTATGCAACACTTTACCGACTATTATCGACCTAATTTTCAACAAAAATTATTTATAGTGCAGGAAATAATTTTTTTAGCTTAACTCCCTGAAGAAATCTCGCCTGTCAATTGCGAAATTGGCAAGTTCAAGTTGAGTGGCCACAAAGCCTACTCCCTCTAATTCTGATTCCTTAGTTGGCGCTGCTGTAAACACGGTTCAAATACACGTCAGATCGAAAGTTGTTCGATATGTCTATGCTAACAGCGCCCTCCTTCGTCCATATTTGAGCAATAAAACGCGGGCGAAGTAAAATAACTATTACTAATTTTAAAAAACACGCAACTGCAAAGTTGTGACAAGAATTAAGCTGTATATTTCTTCTCACTTCATCACTTGTCTCTTCTCTACCCTATAACTGCAATGAACTGCATACGTAGGGGACATTCCCTGCTCACTGTTCCTAGGTAAAACGAAAGAACCGATCTGGACGAATATTCCAATCCCCAAAATCTACAAACTCGCTAATTTAAGTAAAAAAACAATAACACAAATACTATGAGGATAAATGAATAATACAAGTATAATTTCTTTGCCAGCAATCAATTATGTTTATCCAAAGTGCCATAATTATTTGGCACTTCGCTGCAACATTGTCAATCATTGTAAATGATAAACAAGCAGATAAAGTTAAACACAGAAAGCCCCAAACCCACATATGGAAACGAAATAAGAACATCTGTCAAGTCATTAAAAGTGCATTGTTACCATTCGAAAAAAATAAACGAGAAACGAAATTCTCAAATCATACATACGTAAGTATATATTGAAAGAAAGAAACCAAGAAATAACGTACATACACATGTACACAAGGGCCGATGTTGAATGTGAACCACACCTAAACGTCAAGTTTTTTTCTGAATTTCATTTGAAATTTCTCAATTGCAGACTAACTCAATTTAAACCCTGGAAAGATACACAATCGAGCAACGCGTTACAATTATTCAGGCTTATTATGAAAATGGGCGTTCAAATCAAAATGCATATCGTGCACTTCGTGATTTTTTCGGTCAATTTAATCATCCAAATGTGCGTACAATCGGAAAAATCGTGGAAAAATTTGATCAAACGGGGTCTGTAGGAGATGTGAAAACACCAGTGCATGCTCGTACAGCTCGTACTGCAGAAAATATTGCTGCTGTTCGCGATAGTGTGGCTGAAGAGCCGTCCACCTCAACTCGTCGTCGTGCCCAACAGTTGCACCTCTCACGCTCGTCGTTGATGAACATTATGCATAAAGACTTGCATTTACACGCTTACAAGGTGCAATTGACTCAAGAACTAAAGCCTCTTGACCACTCCAAACGTCGTCAATGATCAGAATGGTGGCAAGAAATGGCAACAGTGGATGATATATTTTCGAAGAAAATCATCTTCAGTGATGAGGCACATTTTCATCTCAGTGGATTCGTCAATAAGCGGAATTGCCGCATTTGGGCGAATGATAATCCAAGAGTGATTGTCGAAAAACCAATGCACCCACAGAGAGTGACTGGCCGTATTTTTTTCCAAAATGAGGTCGGTCAGGCAGTTACTGTGAATGGTGTTCGCTATCGTGAGATGATAACGAACTTTTTCTGGCCCGAATTGGAAGATATGGATGTGTATGATATGTGGTTTCAACAGGACGGTGCCACTTGCCACACAGCTAACGAAACAATGGCTCTTTTGCGCAACAAATTCAATGGCCGTGTTATCTCACGTAATGGCGATGTCAATTGGGCGCCAAGATCATGTGATTTGACACCGTTGGACTTCTTTCTTTGGGATTATTTGAAAGAAAAAGTGTACGTCGATAATCCAGCAACAATTCAAGAGCTAAAGGATGAGATAATTCGGCATAACGGCATAGAACCTCAATTATGCCTAAGCGCCATCGAAAATTTGGACTATCGGATGGAGGTGTGCCGCCGAGGTTGCGGCGGCCATTTGGCCGATATTTTGTTCCATATATAATTGAACCATACCAATATTATCATAATAAAAGAAATGACAATAATTTCCTAAATAATTTGTATTTTATTCAAAATCAGCATCGGCCCTTAAAATTTAACCACCTTTTACATATGTATGTATGACATACATTGTATGTACTATGTTTCTGGTAGCTATAAAAAATACAGCTGTATATACAATTATCTGTTATAATCAGTTAAAAGCACAACATGTTAATCGAGCAAAAATAATAAAATAATGCTGGTATGAAATTAAAGGAGAGTTGAAATTAAAGCACGAAACTTAAGGAGTATTGGTGATTACATATTTACGCAACAATTATACATATTTAAAGGCAACATTTTTAGCAGTGCAACGTAATTAAGGCAATTTCGACATTGTATGTACACTTGTGCATCGTGGTTTATTCAAGAAGCTTAACGCAGCATATGCCATTGTAGTAACATGCAGTTGAATGCAAACAAAAACTAGTGGCATATTTTGCATGTTGATAGAAAACAAAGACAAGAACACGGCTCCTTTTAGTCTGCATTTTAAAATGTGGACCATCTTTATAAGCTTTATTCACATTCTGTAAATGATAATTATGTCACAATATTTATGTCGGCCAACTTGAAAATGGAAAGAAAGGCAAAGAGAAAGAAACTTGAGTGAGTGAGTTTTAAATATGCTCTACTGCTCAAATCAGAATTGTGGATTTTAAAAGATTATTTTTATTATCATCTATAAAAAAAGCATGGCAAATGTCTAGTAATTTTTGGCCAAAAAAAGAACTTCTCAAGCAACATATGAGAGGCACTTCAAAATAGACAAACAGTGAAAGTTTTTGCAATCTTCGAATATGAATTAAAGATGTCCGTACCCTACGTAGATTGAGATGTGAAGTGCGAAGTACATTTCATAAAGCCAATTCAGACGAGAACACTTTTTAAGCCACACTATTTTTGCTCTTTCCAAAACACACGAGACTAATTCATCTGGCATAAAATGTATACGTATACATAGCTTTGTGAGTGTGTTTGTATTTTATTTATTCATTTCGTATTTTGTATAAGTATCTATTATTTTAGTTTAGTTAGTTAGTGCTGCTAATGCGGGGTAGTAGCTGGTTGAAAAATTATGCCAACCAAAAAACATTACCTTCGCCGAATTTACCTACAAGTTGCCATGTTATGCCAGCATAATTGTTCTGTGTGATTTGGCTCATAGACTGAATTTTTGTTTCAACGATATTTGGTTGCTACAAGACGGCGCAACTTGCCATACAGCGCACTTAACAATCGTTTTATTACAAAATCAGCTTGGCGAGAAGTTTATTTCCAGAAGTGGTCTTGTTCACTGACACCTTGTTCGTGCAATTTAACGACTCTTGATTACTTTTTATGGGGCTATGTGGAAGTCGTGAATTGTCAGCTGCTGAAGGCGACACTATTCAGTGATCAGTGGCTATGCCTTCGCCACTGAAACCTTCCGACAACAACTCATGCACATCAGAAAAAATGCGAGATGATGATGATGATCGTCGCCTACACCAACGTGATGTGGACCTTTTTGAATGAACTTTTTCTGCAACTTCTCCCAGGACGGGTGAAGCAATGAGAATTGTAGTTTCTGTGAAGAGACAAACTTGGCAGATGGTTAAAGCTCTAAATCTTACACTCAATAACGGCCACGACTTCTATAAATTGCCAAAAATTAATATAAAGGACATTTATATTTTAAATTTCGCCAGTAGATATATCTTCTCTCGAAGATATATGTATGCTAACACAAAATGGCATTCCCGGAATTAACTTGATCTGACAAAAAATAATATTCAGCTATAAAAATATTCATATTCTTTCAGAAATTCATTTATAAACATAAAAATTATATTAAGAAACGCTAATAGAAATAATTATAAGGTGTTGTTTCTACAATACAACTAAATAAATTTGGAATATTTTCCAAATTAAATACTTGTAGACAAGTTATACTTGAATGATAGAGACAAATAATTGTGTATATAGCGTCACAAAATTTTATGATTAATTATTTGGCAACAAATACTTCTTGAAAAATTTTGTTTTATACCATTCGAAAGTACAAAAAAATGCCACTAACCACAACATACTTGTCAGTGGCAAAGGCACAGTCACTGGACACTGAACAGTACCGGGTACGGTTGTACTCTAATAGACAAGTAACATCAGAGCACCGTCCTTCGTCGGTGTTCTGTAGCATCATCGTCGAAGTAAAATAATTGATCAAATCGTTACCAAACGCATGTTAAAAATATGAATGCGTCTCCTTGAGGCTCTAAAAAAAACAGGAAACGTGCACAATGCATCACATCAGGGTAATCCCCTGAGCGCTGGTCCAGGATAAAAACAAAATTTTATTTTAATAATTAATTTTAATTTTATAATTTAATTGAAAAAGACCAAAAACTATTTTTTGTTTTGTTTTAATACTAAAACGTTTATGAATGTAGCGTTCCTCTCGCAGGATTTGTCCATATATGAATATTGAGTAAGAATCAACGTCATCTTTTGAAATGAATAAGTTTTTCGTTTACGAGGCTTTCAAAAGAATATAATCGCCACAGATTTTCAGCTTTCACCCCCACCTTCATTCGATAACAATTTAGTTGTAAAACTTAAATAAATAAAAGTTAAATTTTCAAAATATTTTATCATTCACCCCAACGACTGTCACAATATGACTGCAGCATAATTTATACTTGTGTCAAAGATTTTTGGCGCCAATTTTTTTAGGTTTTTGTTTAAATTCTGAATGCAAATATCAATTCGAAGATGTGCAAAACAAACCGAACATAAAATACAAAATGATATTTTACCGTTTTCTTTTCCTTTTTGCTTTTCCTTTTCGTTTTCTTTAATTTTTTTTCCTTTATTTAAATTTTATAGGTTAGATGCAAAAGCTTTATGAGTCACTTATCGAAGAAGTGAAATGGTTATGATTTATAGTTTTTGTGAATTTTAGAGACCACACAAAAATGTATATTGCGAAAGCACAACTTTTCAATATGGAAAAAATTCGAGAATGCAGAGATAAGTAACCAATTGTGTTAATAATTTTGGCAATTTGTCAGCGTGGCAGGATTAAAAGAGAAACCAACAACAGACAGACACAAAAAGAGTGTTAAAGAGTTTCCATTGAAAAAATTTAAACATTCACAGATTAAAACTTCTTGTCAATACTTAATGTGGCACGTAGGTTTTAGTTTTAATGAATCAGTCAAGTTTCTTTTTCGCTTGAAAAGGAACAAAAGCAGATATTAAAATTTCGTTCATAAATTTAAGAGGATTATGAAGTTTGCTTTTAATGGGAAACGTAATATTAAGGAACTAAGTTGATATGTAAACGTTTACCATGATCTACTGGAAAAATAGCAAATCAGAGGAAAAGGGTTCCCACTAAGGCTATCGCAGTGTTGAAAATAACTGCGTTCTAGTACAAACAAAACAAACTATTGACGAACTTTTCGGAAACATTCAGCAAATAAGTAGTTGCGTTGTTATCTGTAAAAATGAGCAGTATAATATGGCCACATCACAATGAACATTATTCATGAAAGAGGAATTAGTCGTCGACATGTATTGACTTGTAATTTCGTTGGCGGATCTCAATGCAATTAACCAACGTCGATACATTAAAGGCACTCATTGCAAATTGTATTTAATTTATTGAGTGTATAACTTAACAATGCGGAAATTTTTAAAATTTTTGTCTTGTATTTTGAAAAATGTGTACAATATAAATTTATCTCAAGAACTGTTCATCTTTTGAAGCCAAGAAAGAATCAACCCAAATTCTGATAACTTGTTCTGAAGTAAAACGTATCGCAGAAGGACGAGGCAAAACTTAGCAACCCGTTGTTTTGGTCAATGGTTGCTTCAAACGAATCAGTTGAGGCACTACAGATTCCCTGTAGCGCCCTTTTGGTCCCACCAAAGATGGATGGTAGTCTGCACGTTGACTACAAAACCAACAACGGACCTGGGTTCAACTCCAGTTTCAGACTAAAAATTTAAAAAAAAAAAAAACATCTGGCATTTTTCTGATGTGCATTAATGTGTCTTTGTGTGTCAGTTGTTGTCGGAAGGTTTCAGTGGCGAAGGCATAGTCACTGGTCACTGAACAGTACCGGCTTCAGCTGATAGCAATCCACAATCACATCAGAAGGCCCCCCTTCGTCGGTATTGTGTAGCACCGGCGAAGTAAAATAATAATAAAAAATGGCTACTAAACCGAAGCTTCAGCACTGCTAAGAGTGTAAAAATAACGAACGTGCGAAAGCAGAGCTGCAAAATAATTAATTAAGCTGTCGTTTCTCATACTAACCCTTTACTATAGTTCCAGCAAAATGCTTCGCATGTGTAGGAGTCATCTCCTGAGTGCTGGTCCCATATAAAAAAAACACATTGCTGAATTATGAAGCACAGGATATTGACATGGTCAGGCGTGATTTTACGTGGCTAGAAGCCAGCGGATCGAACGTGACTGATAGCCATCCATTTTTTATTCTTTGACCAACACTCAGGGGATGATTGATTGTAACCAGTCTCCTTTTTTTGGTATATTAATGATAAGTCGTTCGTTGAAATCAGCGCACAGTGAGTTGGTTCCCCAAAACTTTTCTACAACGTGTTGGATAAGCTTGACGCGAATTTCAGGGGATGCTTTTATTAGTTCAGGAGATAAATGTATTGTCCTAGCGTAGCCTAACATAAAAACAGAATTTTGAATTTTAATATTTTCGCAAAAAAATTTCTTTCTCCACATATTAAATCCCTGCTTTTGAATTAAAAATAAAATACTCTTCAAATAAATCGTTTAATATGGACAAATTGGTCTACGATTCATACAATAAATAACCCATGAACTTTTTTGGAAAACATTCCATAAATCAAGACTGAAAAACATCCTTAAAAAAGTAAAAGAATAAATAACGAAAATAACCGTTCATTTTATGGCAAAAATGTCCAGCCTAATAGTTTATCTATACAAACACAGGACAAGGATGACATTACATGTATCGATGGCTGCAATGAAGCAGAACATTAAACTATACAACGAAAAAATTACATTATGCATCTTGGTGAATAACGATTGTGACAATCCCGTGGTAAGGTAACATAAGGGTAATTGAATATTTCCGGGCATTTACAATGTAGTAAGCGAGTAGGCTTTGTCCCATTTTTTAATTTTAATATTTTCCGAAAAACGCCTTGCCTATGTCAATTTAACTTTAATCATTTCGACCTGCGACACGTACAAATCCATGAAAATAAGAAACCTCTGCAATAGAGAAGCTATACTAATGAAAAACAGGACATAAAAATGTATCATACGGATGGGATCAATAAAAAATAAAGAGTTAAAAGACAAAAAAGGCTTTCTGAAATAGAGAGTAAAATGGAAATGAAAGAAAATTTGTCTAAAATAAAAGGATAATCGAGGATAACACAGCAAATAATAACCAATGCCATAAACACAATATTCTTGTGAGACGACCAATACTTAAGTGCAACTAACCTGAAACTACACTGGTAACACTTGGTTAGAGGCAAGTTGATACCGCTGTGGTTATTATTTCAAAACAAGTGTTTTAGTGGCTGATTTAAATAAGTTGTTGCTGTTAAATTTAAACCGTATCAGCACACTTGGCGTTAAGCTGATGCACTCAACTGGAAGGGCCGTCCTATCCTTGCCACGATTCCAATGTTAAAGCAGGAGAGAACGACAGCAAAAATAAAAACGTTTTATAACAAGTCGTTGTTGTTAGCGGCGGCCGCTTAAGTAAGTGACACAAAAATTTTAAAGTACATTTGGCAATTGGGGAGTTTGTTATCCTTTAATTTTATTTCCAATATGAAAAAAGTTTTCCCAATACCTTTTAGAGCCGTGTGAGACGTTGTAGATGTTTGTGGAAAATTACACACGTACTGGCATATGGCTCTACGCGGAGGCACGTACAAGCGTACAAACACCTTAATCAACGAACACTTATTAGTGTAGTCAGACTGTTATAATTTTAAATACATAAAGGGTGGGTCGTTTTAAAGTTTTTGTTTTTACTTAAAACTGCTGGAAACGTTAATTACACAAAACTTTTCTTTTTATTTATTCTTTGTAACTTTATTATTTTTTTTTATAGCATTTGTTACTGTTGCGATACTTTGTATTTTACTTAAAATAAAATATTTTCTTTAATTTTTTTTTGCTTTCTTTTTTCGTTATTAGGCAACTAGAATTTGGGTGGAGTTACTAAGGAACTTTTGTTTTCCATTCGATTAAATATGAAAGGATTTATTTTTTAAACAATTTTATTTATTAATTATAATTTGTGTCACTCATTTTTGAAGGATTTTTTTCACTTTTCAAAAATTTTATTTTTTCATTAATTTAATATGCTTTTAAGGGAAATATTTTCCACACACTCTAGAAGCTCGTAACACTCATAACAACAAAAACATCAATTGTATTAAGGATAATGAAAACAAGAAACAAAGTAAGGGATGAAATAGTTAGACACTGACATATGCAAATATGCACACACTCTTATACACAATCAAAACTTGAACACCATCAACTCGAAAAACACAACAACAATAAGGGAACGGAGTTATTGAAAAGATAAAATATTATGCCCGGTTAGTTTTAGTGCGAAATGGAGCTACGCGACAGGAAAGAATACACGAATAGAGTTGCATCAAATGTAGGCAAATTTTTGTTAACTCATTTTTTTAATAAACATTTTTTAAACATATTTTTCGCTTTTATATTCATTTCGATTTCCACATCTGCTTAATTTTTATGGGCAGCAAGAAAAAAAATATTGCCTTAACGCTTTTCCACGACCGCTTTTCTATGATGCATACAATATCCCAGTAACCGTTATACTGAAGCCGAATAACATCATTGGCGTTCGGTTTGGTGGCGGTTAGTGAACTTCTTCTTAAACTAACAGAATGTATGTGCATATATTTACATACACACACCCATACATACATATGCATAAAAAACGTTCACTACGTCTGACAGTCGTTCACATTCGTTTCTATTTCGTTTCCTAACTACCGACCCATGACTAGGAATATAGAGGACTTTATAATCTACAATATACATACATATTATGTATGTAATATGTTTTATATACATACATATGTTCATATGTACATATGTATGTACATATCTTGTATTAAGGGTGGTTTGGATGAGGGTGATTTCCTTTATGCACAGGTGTAGAGATTTTTCTTTCCAACTAAAAAGTCGCGAAATTATACTCAGTATTTTTGTGAAGCTGTGAGAGCGCAAAATGAGCAAAGTTATGTTTATTAACAGAAAAGAGAGAGCAAGCAATTAAAGAGAATAAAGGAATTGTCATTTCATACGTTTGAAGTAAAAGCTGGCAAATTCAAATTACATATTTTTTATATTCTTCAGGAAAATGTCCAAGTGCACCTGCAGCGAAGTTCTAATTTTATTCTAATAAGAATCTAAACAAAAAAAATTTAAAGGAAAGGCTATTACCAATATTTATATTCTGAAACATAAACGGAGATTACTCGAAATTTCTACACGTATTTCAATTCAAATTTCATTGCACAATTCACAAGCTCAGTCGAACGGTTTATCGTTTAAAAAAAGACGATATGTCTTGTTGTGCTTGTGAACATACTAATTTATATTAATTATATTTTTATTTTGTTTTAAAAGAATATACATTCATTTCATTATTCATCCAATTAAACCAGTTATGGAAATTTCAATTTGATACGAATTAGTGTTTAGATTTTTCACGATAAGCAATTTTGATCCAAATACATAGTTTGAGAATAGAATTAAAATATATTAAGTACATATACATATATTTATAATTAAGAAGAATATAATTTCTGGTATTAAAAGAGTGTAACCTCGGTTAACGCAACTCTCGATAAGCGCAACTCCTCGATAATCGCAACACCCAAATTCTTAATATTGGTGACTCTGTTAAAGACTCTTTTCAAAAAACAAAACCTCAATAAACGCAACTTTGCACACAAAGTTAAGTTTTATTCAAGGCGAATTGATACCAGGTAAACTCAGTAGTACAACAACAACCAAAAATCATTGTGTACTGTCAAAATAATTCATACAATTTGACATTAAACAGTGATAAATAGACGGCTAGCTGGGCTAGTGAGTTCACCTGTTATGAATTCGCCTTGTGTATTTTCTATTTATTCTAAATATATATTTGTCTTTTGTTTTTATTCTTTATTTTAATTAAATAAATGCATTTGTTTTAAAGTTTAACCTTTGTTTTTCGGAACACACTTTTGTACGAAAATTACCAACATAAAAATAAAAATATAATAGTGTATAATAAAGCCCTTACACAATGTATACGACGTTAGTACGAGCTTGTGAATTGAACAAATATAAAATTTTAAAACTGCTAATTTAATCAAATTATTAAGTTTATGTACATATACCTACACAGTTTATAATTGGAAAAAAAAACTCGTAAATATTTTAATATATTTTTTTTTCTTTTTTTTCTTGAGCAAGCACTGAGGGGATGACCCCTACACATGCGACGCATTGTGCTGGAACGAGAGGAAAGGGCTAGTTAGAGAAATGACAGGAGGTGAAGCTTCACTATCTTACAACTCTGCTATTTGCAGTTCTTTGTTTACAGCAGTGTTGCAGCATCTCTGATGTCAAGGAGACGTATTCAATTTTGAAGCTTCGTTTTGGTAGCCATGTTTTGATCAATATTTTACTTCGCCGGTGCTACATGTTATTTGTTTTTATAGCAGTGTTATAGCGTCCCTGATGGCTCTTTGTTTATACTCGTAGCAGTGCTGAAGCTTCGGTTTAGTAGCCATTTTTTTATTATTATTTTACTTTGCCGGTGCTACACAATACCGACGAAGGAGGACGTTCTGATGTGATTGTGGATTACTATCAGCTGAAGCCGGTACTGTTCAGTGACCAGTGACTATGCCTTCGCCACTGAAACCTTCCGACAACAACTGACACAAAGACACTCTAATGTACATCAGACAAAATGGGAGGTGTTTTTATGAGTCTAAAACGTGCAGACTACTTATATCATCGCCACCTTAAATTTTATATATGTATATATTTTTATATTTTATATACATATTTATAAGAGAATGTAAATTCTTTCATTTGTTAATATTCTTGACTAATTTTACATATCCATACATATATGTATGTAAGTTTGTGAATTTTGAATATATAGACATTCAATTCAAATAATTATTTTACTACTTTCGTTAGTGTCATCTTTTCTCATTTCCAGCAACATTATTATATGTATTTTAATTATTAGTATATAGTGGTAACATAATACATTTTGTAAATGTAAATATATACATACATGCATATACATAGTAGATAATATATAAATAATAATATATAAATAAATATAAATAATAATAATAATAAATAAATAATAATAAAAATATATTTGACATTGACTTATCGTCCTTCGAAGTCTCTACATATGTAGAATACAATAATTTACGAACGACGTTATGTCAAGCACACGAAATGACAAATGGTCTATAGCAATTCCATGACGGCTAGAGGCATATTTACTCATCGCGATTTTACTTGACTTTTACCGCCAGCCGCACTACAATATATTTTCATATTGAGAAACACAATTTCATCTTTTCCCCATTGTTAGTGCTTCCGCATTAATCGTTGCAACTTAATCCATCTGTATAACAGCTTAAGAGAATACCAATAAGTAAGTAGTGCTTTAGCACCTTTAAAATTATATCCATATATCTCTGTACTCTCAATTCACTTTAATAACTTCCTAAAGGATAGGTTGCGTGACAACATTCATTCGAAAGCTGTCGTATAGCCCAACTCAATACTCTTGTCTGTGTGATAAAATTTTTCTTCAAACTTTAACGGCAAACTACTAGTCTACGCTCAAATATACTTCGATAAAAATACATGCGTAATAACTGGTAATGGCAACATAGTGGGTGTGCAAAGGAAAATTAACAGTAAATAAACATTCGACCAACAGTATAGCAAAAAAAACACCTTGTGATCAGGGTTGCCACTAGTGCTACATTTAGCACTTTTTTCAAATTTAGTATTAATAATTTACCCATAAAAATGAAAGTGCGAAATGCTAGTTTAGCGTTTTTTATTTAGAAATAAATGAATGAATATTTATTTACTTCCGTTCATAGTTAATTGATCGCAATAATATGAAAATAACTTTTTGATTAAAATATAGGAAAAAAGAACAATTAATCTCCAACACCAGTTGAGTAGAACACATACATATATATACATATTTTTTATGACATTACACACGTCATTAGTACTCTTTGTGTCGACAGCGAGGTGTTGCAAAATCATTAGTATTATCTATTAAACCCGACAGACTTCGAAAAATGTATACGAGTAATGCCTATTATTATCCACATACTATGTTGACAAAAGCTCAAAGCATTGCTCTTTCTGTTTTCAGCTACATATGTACACACGACTGTCAGATTTTACAATATTGCACGATATGGCAATATAGTGGCAAAGCACTCACAATGAAAATTTGTCACCGAAGTGTAAATTGTCTGTTCAGACTACTGTAAGAAAACTGTACAATTTCATTGTCACATAATAAATTTATCTGTTAACAAAAATTGGTTGTTCATACGGTTGTAAGATTATTGTGTTTCAAAATTTGCCAGATCCGATGTTTAACATTGTACCTAATTTTTATGGGCGGCGTTGCCAACAGAAATATTTATCTGCCAATGGTGTTATTGTACGGTGCACTAAATTAAACACATGTGACAATAACAAAT
Source organism: Dexiosoma caninum (assembly GCA_963924685.1). Taxonomy (NCBI): domain Eukaryota; kingdom Metazoa; phylum Arthropoda; class Insecta; order Diptera; family Tachinidae; genus Dexiosoma; species Dexiosoma caninum. The sequence goes on along the minus strand of OZ004727.1, from coordinate 47,141,530 downwards.
GACTGTAAATTGTGTGGCAATTATGTATCAATGAAAATTAAGGCTGTTCTAACGACTGTCAGAATTGGGACAATATTATTGGCATACAATGCACCGACAATACATTTTGTGACAATGTTGCCAAACAAAAATTGTGAGTTCACACGGTTGTTGAACATTTTTTTTTATAATTTTTCTGTCTGACAATCGTGTGTACATACCTTTAGTATAGGTCAGAATCCACATATCCAAAAAGAATCCAAAAAGCTCAAAGCGCTGTTCTTAATACAGATGAGAACGAAATAGCTTTTACATCTTTTAACTGTCTTTCCTTATTAAAACTTTTGGTTTATTAGCCCTCCACCGGATGGCAATGAAAAGTCACTATGAACGTAAACACAACTAAATATACATTTGTAATAATTGTTGTCCAAATAAATATCAATAATTCTAAGAATTTTTGATTTAGTTCATAAAATTACAAGTTTTGTGTCACTGTATAAAAAAAATTCATATATGCTAAATTTTTGTTTTTGGTGATCAGTTAATTCAAATCTCGTCTATATATTTAAACTATATAACTATATAACTATATAACTAAACAGATACGTATAGGATACGAAAAAGAATAGAACCGAATTCAGGTTAATTTTATAAATTCCATTAAATGAAAACGCCTTGAGATAGTTGTCAAGCTTTGTATTGTATCTTTTAGGTTTGCCTTTTTCAAACGCAGATTCAGTTATTATACAGTTAATTAAAAACAAACTCAGAACTAGAATGAACACAGAACTGTTGTGTAAGAGAGGGTGTACAATTAGATAATGTTTGCTTCAACTCTATAAACATATCGGACGGTATTGGTAGAAAAATCGGTTCATCTAAAAAGTACCAAAATGACTTGGTATATGAAGAAGATGAAAATAACATGGTTAAAATTTTGAATACCCTCAATAACTTAATTTCAAATACATTTAGCCTTTTGGCATATAAAAACATATATTCATATCGAGCCTTTGGTGCAGTACCGTAGTAATTCAAAAAATCGTGAACTGAGAAAAATGCATTTGAATTATTGAGCCATCTTTTTGATAGTACTTTCGTTTACTAAAGTTATTTTTTTACAAGTTTTTAAATAAAGAGGCATGTTTTGTAATGTTTTCTGTTTGTAAATTTCTTGTCATAAAGGAAATATTTCATTATTGCAAATAAATATTGTTGGAAATAGCTGGAGGCAATACAGACATTTGTAGCTGTAGAATCTGAACAGTTAGAGATAGAACCATAATTTTTTTGCCTTTAGATATATATTTCCCCAAAGATCATTTCTGCATACCCAGCTCAAAAAATTCAAATTTTGAGTTACTGCGGTTGGGCACCAAAGGCTCGATATTCATATCTATGTATCACTAAAATTTGTGTGTATATTAAACAAAATGTATTTTACATATAAAAGTTTTTAAAATAAAAGTAATTTTTGATTGTATATGTATAAATATATGTATATGTATATGTGTGTAACATATGATAAAAACTGGTATAAATTCCCCAAGTGATAAAATTATTGCAAATATGTACTCATACAAGGTGGGTCAAAAGAAATCACCCTATTGGAAGATGCTCTTATTTTTGCAAATGGCGGCCAATGTCAAATCTGTTTTGACATTTGTAAACTAGACAGATGTAGAATACAAGTGAACGAGCCATGGAGCGATACACTCCCCAAGAACGCGGAATAATCGTGTCTATTTTTTTGCGTAACAATTCGTCTGTGGTGTTGGCGCAGCGCGACTTCCTTCGCCGATTCCCCGGTCGTCCGACAATGCCTGCGCAAACACTGTGCCGTTTGGCCACCAACTTTGAAGAGTATGGGACCACACGAGACGCTGCCAAGAGTGACCGGCCCGGAGCACCCGTTCTGCCGAGAATATTGCCGCTGTTGACGAGGATGTCGAGCTGTCGCCGGAAACATTGACCAGACGCCGTTCCTCACAATTTTCCATCAGCGGGTCGTCCCTAAGGCGAATTTTGGTAAAAGACCTGCGCATGTTCCCGTACAAAGTCCAGTCCGTGCATCAACTGCTGCCTGTCGACCGCCAAACGCGTGTAACCTACGCCCAAGCCATCCACAATCTCGAGGACGAAGTGGACGATTTTTCGACCAAAATCATAATAAGCGATGAGGGTCATTTCCACCTCAGCGGGTACGTGAACAAGCAAAACTACGCTTCTGAGGCACCGAAAATCCACGAGGAGCCATTACGCCCGCTCAAAGTGACTGCATGGTGCGCTGTTTTTTTTTTTTTTTTTTATCTAGGACCAGCACCCAGGAGATGACTCCTACACATGCGAAGCATTGTGCTGGGAACTATAGGAAAGGGATAGTAGGAGAAACGACAGGAGGTGAAGCTTAATTAATTATTTTGCAGCTCTGCTTTCGCACGTTCTTTAGTTTTTTTTTTTATACTCGTAGCAGTGCTGAAGCTTCGGTTTAGTAGCCATTTATATTATTATTTTACTTCGCCGGTGCTACACAATACCGACGAAGGGGGGCGTTCTGATGTGATTGTGGATTGCTATCAGCTGAAGCCGGTATTGTTCAGTGACCAGTGACTATGCCTTCGCCACTGAAACCTTCCGACAACAACTCACACACAAAGACACACTAATGCACATCAGAAAAATGCGAGATGTTTATTTTTATTTTTACGCTGGAGGAGTCATCGGGCCATTTTTTTTCGAGGACGCTGCTGGCCGAATGACAAAAGTGGATGGTGCGCGCTATAGGGCCATGTTAACCGAGTTTATTCTTCCGCAATTGAACGAATTAGGACTGGAGGACATGTGGTTTCAACAAGACAGAGCAACGGCACACACTGCGCGAGCCACAACCGATATTCTGAAGGCGGCGTTCCCGGGTCGGCTCATATCCTGGTTTGGCGATTTGCACTGGCCCGCAAGATCGCCCGATTTAACCGTTCCAGACTTTTTTGTGGGGTTTTCTGAAGTCCCGTGTTTACGTGAACAAGCCCGACCACGGGAAGCCCTCAAGGACAACATGCGACACGAGTGCGAGAATCTGTCGCCCGAAGTGATGAAAAATGCCATAAAACGAGCCCGTATAGCAATCAATTGTGACTTGACCAATAAAATTCTAAAGGTTTAGATAAACATAATCAAAAAACAGAATCGAAGTTTTTCATTTAGAAAAAAAATGAGAGCCACACAACATCGGATGACTTCTTTTGGCCCACCTTGTATTTGAAATGTAAACTGTTTCTTTTAATTATATTAATAAAAACCAATGTTACAAAAACGAGCACTTTTTCTCAACTGTAGAATATTTGGCACTTGTTTTTTTTTTTGGCAATTTAGCACAATTCTTCTGGCAAATCTGTTTGTGATTATTAAAAACCCTCTTACTATTGTTTTGGCGGGACAATGTGAAAAGGTTGTTAATATAAATACAAATAAAAACGTTGGAGATTGTAACTTAGTGTTTTGAAATACAAATATAAAAATTGTCTACTACACAACACATACTCGTTAAATTATATGCCGATGTATGATTTTGGAATAGAGTCGGCAAAAATATTGGATAACTGTTGGCAAGCAAACGGTCCAACACCAGTAAAACAAAACCGGCAAGAATAAAGCCTAACATTTTAAGATAGAGAAAAAGAACTCAAGAACCAAAACTGTGCACAGTGGTATAGAGAGAACGAATTTTATTTCAGCTGGCCTGTAATTGGAGTTTAAATTTCAAAAATACTTGCGTTTCAATATCAAAACTTGCTAGTAAGTTAGCCAGTTAAATATTAAGACCAAAGTTATAATCAGTAGTCAAATATGAATACAATATAATAATATAAAAAATATAAAAAATAATAACATATGGAAATTGCAAGGACGCTTTATACATTTTGATAAAAAAAAGAAAATATTATAAAAGCAAGATGACTTTTTATTTGTGTTACACACTCTTGTTTGGATTGCTGCCACACAATTGACCATATACATACGTATGTACATTAGACCGTAGGTTAGGTTAGAGGAGAGTCGACCAAGACGGGTCGACCCAAGTAGCACCGTAGGTGCCGTTTTGTTACCCAGCCCCGTAGAAACCAGAGGACGTCACAGCCACCCTGTGAAGTTCACGTACCTCACAAGTCGGTCAGATCCAACCGAGAGCACAGCCCCAAGTTGTCAAAGAATGGCCCACCAAGGAATCTCAGCATCGATCTAGCCAGACCGGGGCTATCACAGAGAAAGTGCATAACAGTCCCCTCTCCGGATCCTCCTCACTGCTCCTACAACGGGCATTGAATTGAAAAAATTACCTGTACACCCCCAAAATATAAAATATTTTTGGACAGCATTTCCGAAAAAATAAAAGTTTTTTTTAACGAAGGTAGGGTTGCCTTTTTTTATCTTGCGTCTCTGATGTCAAAGAGACGTATTCATTCGAAATAATTTTGTAGCCTTTTATGGTAATTATTTTAATTTGCTGGTGCTACACAATACTGACGAAGGAGGGCGCTCTGATGTGCCTGTGGATTGTAACAGCTGAAGCCGGTACTGTTCAGTTGTTGCAGTCAACGTGCAGACTACTTCAGCCATCGCCACCTTTCTTTAGATCTTTGGCATTTGTAGTCGGATCGTAAAGAATGATATATCAACGTTTTTGTCTCTAGAAGCCCAAGATTATGCATCAATGGTCATTGAATTCAAGTATCGCGTTCTCGTATTTATCCACCAGATATCTGTTTCCACCACCATAGTGTCAACAAATTTAAGCTTTTAAACACCCAATATACTTTTCCTAAGAAAGTAATTCGATAATTCCTGCAGAACAGTCGACATTTGTTGTCTAATCTAGAACTAAGTATAAGTAACGACATCGTGTCTTTTTGTATACGCTTCTTTCTTCTCTATCCCATCCACTTTCAGACTAATACAAGTGCCATCATGTGAATCATGTGAATGGGTTGATACTAAAATGATCTCGAATGATCTCTTTAAAATGAACCGAAGTCGACATGTTTTTCAATACATCGTTCATCGAAAATAAGGCGTACTTTTCCCATCTAGAAAATATTTTCTTATTAATGAATGATGGCTATGCTAAGATTTTATCCGCCCGCAATGAAGCAACAGGATGCATTCATCAAATGTTCGTTCCTCAATTAGTTAAACTTTTTCTATTTCAAATATATAACATTTAAATCACACTAACAAACACTAGCAGAACGGAACACCATGCTGTTTTCGAAGGCTTTACGTCTTCATCTTCAGCGTTCTGCGTGTTGTGTCCGCTGTATGTGGTTGTCAGCAGATGTAAATTATTACCTTTAAATATTTATTTTCTTTTATTAATCGAATACGACAAATAATTCTCCGTTAATTTTTTCCCATCAATTGCTAAATATGATCAAGTTAGTAACTTCGAGAGTGACTCAAAAGGCCTGATTTTAACACAGGAGTGTCATTGGCGAGCATGTGTTCACATTCAACAAAACAAATCGTCATTTAAATGATTGCTTACAAATAATGAATGTTCCATGATTTGTTTACGTTTTGGCATGTGCTAATGAGTTCCTCTAACACATTTAAAAATTTATTTTAATTATAATTACAATTGCGTAGTTCTTCTTATGAATTAATCGACAGAGTTGAACGTGTTCTCCATGAGTGCAAAAGTGATTATATTGTTAACGTTTAAGATGGCATTAAAAATTAATTCAGATAAAGAAGTCGTTGCGTAGACTTTCTACGAGGCAAACATGCCGCTGTGGTGAATATTACTGATTTTGAAATATAATGAACATTAAGACTTTGCGAGTCAAAATCACGCAGGATTACCTCTTAAGTTTCCATAGAAACGGGATTCGTAAGTTATAATCAAGTATTGTTGATTACTGATGGAGTTATTTAGTTTTTGTTTCTTTTTTTCTTCATAATAGACACATATGTCTTTAATTCTGGTGTTTTTACTTCGTATATCTAAAATGTACTCTAGATTATTTCATTCGAAATATTTCATTCGACATGGTAGAAAATAAATAAGGAAAAATACGATTTTCTTGTACCTATAGGCAGGCAATGTTTAATGATACAAGCAACGAGCGAATGTTTATTTTTTAGAACCTATTCGCAAAATATTCGTATATTTGTAACATCACTAGTATGTACCATAAAATAAATTATAAAACAATTATATTCCACTCACCTCAACATTTTCCACGTCAAAATATGATAATGTTTTTTTCGTCAATTCAAACCATCGTTCTTTGTAGTTGACTGGAGTAAATCGCTTTTTGTTTTGTGCACGTTTTACCATAAAACCGCTTTTGACAATGTCGTACAACCGTTCTGACATTTTATCCATTTTGTTTTGAAAGGATTTACTCAAACGCATCGTAGTCACTGAACTAGAAGATTTTGTACTGCCACCGTGTGCAGAACGATTCATCTTGAATTATTTAGTGGAAAAATGGATAATGGATCAAGAATATTAGTATTAGTGGCAGCGACGTCTGTCTAGATTTTATTATTCTACTTTAATTGAAGCATCACCTTCGTAAAACGTTTCTTACTTTTAGAAAGCCCGCAAAAAATCTAAAAAGAAAAATATATATAAAATTGTGTTAGTCCTATCAATTCATTTACGCAATTCAAGATTACAAAAAAAAATTGAAAATTCGTCTACAACAATCATTTCCATGGATAAATGAGCATAGCGTATCATAAGTATGCATGTGTTTTTTATTACCCAGTGAGAAAACTCAAAAGACTTTCTTACTTCAGGCCTTATTAAAGACCTGCTTAATATGTTATTTGGGATATTATTTCCCTTTTACCCCTACATTATGTAGTAACACAATATTTTCAAATATATGGCGCAACTTTTTTACAATAGATAGTAAACATAATATATTGTACAATGTTGCCAACATATTTCACAGTATCTATAATCCACTTCTTTGGGAAGTACAATAAAAATCCAAAGTATTTTGATGTGTTCCACATACACATTGGCGATATTATTGTACAATACGAAAAATTGCACGATTATATTGAAAATGCATAGGCCGCTTTAGGCATCTTTTTTATTCAATAACTTTCGTATCTAACTGCCAAAGAATGTCTTAGACAGAGTGGCCCAAAATGAACGAAGGAGTTTGAGTTCAAAGAGCCATTGTGTCCCTCGCTGTGCGCTGTGGGTCCATCTTGTTGGAACTATACTTGCGGATGGTTTTCCACGGCTGGCTTAAAAAAAATTTCCAACACTGTCCGATATCTAACACCAGTGATGGATACGGTGACACCGTGTTCATATTTAGAAAAATATCGGACAATTATTCTTTCCAATGAAACATCGCACATCGTAATTCTCGCTGTTGAACTGCTCTTGGCTTTTGCGTAGCCGATTTTGCCTATTAACGAACCCATTCAATTTGAAATGGGCTTCGTCGCTCATAATTTTATTATGAATAAAATCATAATTGGCACGTTGTTCAATTATGTACTGCTCTAATTCTCCAAGTCTTCTTTACACAAAACTGAAAACAAAAAAAAAATTATAATAAAAAGTTATGGGGAATTCAAACACCTTCGCTCCTTTTGCGCCACCCTGTAGAAGACCAGTTGTCTTCCGCAGAACAGATGAGATACACATTCTATACTTCCGTTTATGAGAAGGGAGAAGAGGAGTAACATTTTTTTTGCCAAGGCAATAGCAACCACATCAAATTTGAAGGCCTTTATAATTTTTATATTAGATCGATAATTAATTATTTGCTCATTAATAAATCTATATATATGTATATATATAAAAGAGAGTGACGATAGTTACTCCGCTTCTAACTCAAGAACGCCTGTACCGATTTCGTTGATTTGCACAAATTCGGACTGGTCTCCGGCCCACCAAATGAGTACCAACTGCGCGTTGCCAGGCCTACACAAAGTAAATATTTATTTTTATACATCTAGAGATCGGTTGGAATGAAAGTGATAAATATGGTACAAATGACTTTGTAGTTAAAACAAATCATCAGTCAAAAACTGGGAGGGATTGGAGATTGGGCGTGCTAACTCCCATATAAACTATATATTGATTTCATTATATCTTGAGAACGGCTAAAGCTAAAGTTTCTGTATTTGGTCTGAGTACAAGGGTGGATCAATAAGTCCGTGACTTTTCAAACTTCCCTCGCAGTTATAAGAAATGCAACACTGTTACCATCAAGTACCACCTGTTAATAGACTACTGTAAAATTTTAAGCAAGTGGGGTCATTTACTGTGCGTTTAACAGCTCTTCAAAACATACAACCTCGTGTATTTTTCTAAAAATGGAAAAAAGTGAATTTCGAGTGCTTTATTTTTTGCGCAAAAAAAAAACCGTCAATCAAACCAAGGAAAAGCTCGATAAATACTATGGGGACTCTGCACCATCGATTTCAATGGTAAAAAAGTGGTTTACTGACTTTCGTTGTGTTCGCACAAGTACAAATGACGCTGGACGGCCAATTGAGGTCTGTACACCCGAAAATTTCGAAAAAATCCACGATATGGTGTTGGCCGATCGAAGAGTAAAAGTGCGTGAGATTGTTGATGCCATACACATTTCATATGGCAATGTGACTTTTCGCGGCATTTTGTAAACATGGATCCATTACTGTACTCCGGAGACCAAGCAGCAGTCTAAACAATGAGTTTCTTTGTGTTAACCTGCTCCGAAGAAGGCCAAGGTAAGGATTTAAAAAGAAACGAGCCTTATGGCCAAGAAAAAAGTTCTTTTTCATCAAGATAATGCACGGGTGCACACGTGTACAGTCTCAATGGCAAAACTCTATGAATTGGGCTACGAATTGGTACCTCATTCGCCATATTCTCCGGATTTAGCCCCTAGTGACTACTTCCTATTTCCAAACCTAAAGAAATGGCTCGGTGGAAAGAGATTTAGCTCCAACGATGAAAACAAATGCTTGTTTTAAGGACCTCGAAATATCCCATTTTTTGAAAGGTATACACAACTGGAGAAACGTTGGACTAACTGTATTGAGATAAAAGGAGATTATGTTGAAAAATAAATTTTTGTTTTGCAAGAAAAACTGTGTCAAAAAAAACTGTCACGGACTTATTAATCCGCCCTCGTAACTTAGTGGTCACAGTAACGGCTTCAGCATTATCCAATCCACAAGCACATCAGAACGACCTCCTTCGTCGGTATTGCGTAGCACCGGCGAAGTAAAATAATTATTAAAAATGGCTACTAAAGAAACTAATCTTGAAAATTTAATACGTCTCCTTGACATCAGAGACAGATCCTGAGTGCTGGTCCAAGATAAAAAAAAATGTCAATATCAAGCACCAACTTCAAACATTTTCATCTTCATTCAGCATTAAATTCTTTTGTAGTTGTGGACACACTCTTCGACGTATTTATGTATGTATATGGACAAATCGAATCATTTATGAGTACTATTACTATTTTTCCAGAACTTAGAAGTCATACGCAAGTGATTTATGAGTCATGCATATGTCGATGTGCGATTTATACTTATTGCTACTCATAAATCAAAGTTATTGTTCGTATGACTACGTCAGAGTAGTTGAATTTTAATGACGCATACTCCACTTATATTTATAATTTCATGAATCACTATGGGTAGCGACAACACGACTCTTCTCCTGTTATGAATTTATCCAAAAATAAAATTTTCATTTAAAATAAATACATGCAACAGCTAACAGTATAGCTTAAAAAGAATAATGCATTTTCTTTACTGCATGTATAAAATAGCTGTCAAATTGTGCTCAAAATTTAATTCAAACAGAACATATGAAACGTCCAAAGCACTGTTGCCAGATATTTTTGCTAGAAAAACTGCAAAATTTGGCAAAAAAATCTGCAAAATCTGCATAGTATTTTTAAAATCTGCAAAAAAATCTGATAAAAAAAAAACACATATATATATTTTAGGGTTTTTGGTTTTATTTGCCAAAGCAATTCAAAAATGTATGCTATAAAATGAAAAGATGTAATAAATATTAATTATTATTTAGTAATAATCTACAAAAAATTAACATAAAAAAAATTAATTTATGTATAGATATTATTTAGTATATTAAGTCAAAAATATTCCACATTTTTTATCGATAGAAATTCGTTTTATGAAATTATACATTTATTTACATGTATATATCGGAATTAAATTGGCGTAAAATATTAGTATATTTTTATATACATATATATATATTGTATAGAGGATAACAGATATTTTCAATATGATGGAAAGGTATATTTGCAGAAAAATGTACTTCCAATGGTATCGCCAGCTTCTCCTATAGTGGCTGATATTGTTATGGAAGTATTACTTGATAGTTGCATTGGGAAATTGAATACTAAACCTAGGATAATGACTCAAAATGTTGATGATTTGTTTTGTATTATGTCAGAGGGTGGGATACATAATATGTTAAGGACATTGAATATCTTTAATAATAGTATAAAATTTACAATGGAGAAAGAGTGTAATTTCTTATTTCGATACTGTAGTAATTAGAAAAGGTAATAATTTAATAATGGAGTGGTACCAGAAACCAACATCGTCGGGGAGGATTATTAATTACTACTCTAAACATAACAGGAGGGTTATTATCAACACTGCCAGGAATTTGATAGAAAAGATATTAAATATTAGTGATAGACAATTTCATTTGAAAAATAGGGCTAAGATTGTGAAATACTTAGGGATAAGGACTTTCCAATTTGGCTAATTTATAGATTAATTAATCAATACAGATTTAGAAGTATGAATATTATTAACAATACAGATAATCCGAAGACATACAAATCACTTACTTATGTAACTGGAATAGCTGAACGCTTTGGAATGTCGGGGATATGTGATTCAGAGAAATATACAATTGCTTATAGGACATATAACACATTGAACAGGTTGTTTAGTAAGACTAAGGATAAGTTACAGAAATTGGATATGTCTAATTTAATTTATAAGATTCCTTTTGTGGTGGGAATGACAATGAGGATTGTGATAAGATATACTATATATATATATAGGTACAACTAAAAATAAATTAAAGACTAGGATTGCAGGACACAAGTCTGATCAAAAATATAGGGATATAAATTCTCAAAAAACAGTATTATCTTCGCACTGTTCTAGATTAAATCACTATCCAAACTTTGAAGATGTATCAGTATTGGACACAGAAAATAATTATAAACGTAGATACATACACTAGTGGCACAAACTAAAGCAACTGACCTAATATTATACCATTTTCAAAGTTATATTGTAAAATGGGAACTTACGAATTTTTAAGGATTGCTATTACGAGGTGTTAAGACTATATTAATTAAACAAATAACTTTAAAAAAAAAACATTTTAAGTATAAAAAAAATAAAGAAAAAATAAAAATGACTCAGATTTGGATGGCAAAAACTAAAGCAACTGTTCTTAAAACTTTCATAAAAATTAATACTATTTTAATCATATCTATTTTTTCCCCGTTATTTTATGCAGTTATTTGTTTTTGCTTTTGAAGTTTTTGCAAATGTTAAAAAAAATATAAAATTTTTGAATTTTAAAGCTAAAAAGAGACAAAGAAGCTGCTGAAGAAATATTTTCAAAAATGGCGAGAAATAAATATAATTCGTATATTAAAAATGAAATAATAAAACAATATAATAGTGGAATTACACAAAAAAGCCTCTCAGAAAGATTCAACATAAATAAATCGGGTATTTGTCGTCTTATTAAAAAATTTATATCAACTGGTTCAGTGAAAACCTCGTAAAACGTCAGCTCACGAGCACCAAATGATCATCCGAGAAATCAAAAAAGATCCGTTTGTTTCATCGCAAAATATTGCTAACAAATTAGATTTAAATATTACAGCAAGAACAGTGCAAACAGAGCTTTAAAAGCAGGAATGCGTTCTAGAAAAGTTGCAAAAAAGCCGTTTATTTTACCAAAGAATCGTAAGGCGAGAATCGAATTTGCTGAGATACATTTACACTGGAGTGTTGAAGAATGGCGAAAAATATTGTTTTCCGATGAATCTAAATTTAACCTGAAAGGATCTGATTCAAAAAAAATAAGTGTTCGAAGACCTGTAAATAAGCGGTTAGATCCGAGGTATTGTAAGGGAACTGTTAAGCATGGCGGTGGTAATGTAATGGTGTGGGGATGTTTTTCACTCAATGGAGTCGGACCTCTGTATGAAATAAGCGAAACTATGGACCGCTACCTCTACAAAAATATTTTGGAAACTGTCATGTTGCCATTTGCAATAAAGGAAATGCCTGCTGGATGGATCTTTCAGCACGATAATGATCCAAAACATACATCGAAACATGTTAAGTCCTGTATTCAAGATGAAAATATTAATTTACTTAAATGGTGCCACTGATTATAAAACTAAGATATATTCCTCTTAAAGACTTAAATTGGCCGTCAAAATCAAATTTTTTTAAAATTTGCTCACATAGTTCAACACAAAAAAATATAAACAATTATTAACAATTTCTGTAATTTGGTTTTCACTTATTTCTGACTTTGTAATTAAATTGTTAGCATATAGTATATGTACTATGTACCTAAATATACATTTTTAGTATCTAAAAAATTAAATTTGTTTTGTAATCAATTAAATACACTTCGGCTTTCAATAAATTTGGCTTTAAAAAGTTACTCATTACAATTCTTAATAGTCTTTATATTTGTATATATAAGTTCTGTATTTCACTGGTTCACTTTGAAATATTTTGTTAATACTATTAATAATGCCAAGTATATACTTTAAAAACGAGAGATAGATGTAGTTTTTATGATTTAAATTGGATAAAATTGTTTTAGCTGTATTTTTAATGGTTCATATAGATCTAATAAACGGTTAGCAACGCCTTCCAGTGAAAGCCAGCGGGTTTGTCATATCAAATATCAGCACTATCGTATTTTTACAAAAATTAATAACGGTTTACTACTGCTCTTCTTTTTTTTCTAATTCATACTGATGGTTAAGGGCGCTTTAAACGATAAGATTTGTCGTACGTAAAATGTGAGAGAAAATAAAATGAAATTACATCCGTATTTCAAAAAAAGAGAGTAAAAATCGGATGGTTGTTTTCTGGCGTTTACACCATTGGTATGGATAAAATCAAGTAAGATGAAAACATTCTCATTTAATTTTACTACAGCTGTTTGCTTGTTTTCCCCAGGGATGGAGTTCTTGTGCAATTGAATTTTTTTTTAATAACCTTGAAAAATATTTTTATAACTTTCGAATATTTTATTTTCGTGGTCAAAATTTTTAGTGTACTTTTGGAAAATATACGTATATTTTTATAAAATTGTGCTGTCGTGGTCTAAAATGTACATTTTGATTTTATAATTGGTATAAATTTATGAAACCAGTTTTCCCTCCCTGGCTTTCTCACATTTGTTTACATAAAAATGCATCCCTGATTAATGGTGTGTGTTGGTTTTTGCAAAAATTTTAAAAAATCAAGAGAGCCATACTGTCAAATTTTCATCCGTATTTTCTCTCAAAATCTTACAGTTTCATTACATATTACGTTTAGACGATCCGACTTGTGCTCTTCTACACAAAAATTTGGCATGCCGTACGACTTGTGGGACAATGTAAAGCACCCTTTAAAGATAAATACAAAACAATGATGTAAACACGGTCATTTCATAAAATCTGCAGTTTGAGGACAAAAATCTGCAAATCTCACCTTGTCATTTTGGCAATGAAATTTCTGCAAATCTGGCATCAGTAGTTCAAATATTAGCTCTATTCGTTTACCCCAAAATTTGTGCAAATTTGCACTGGATTCTTTGAAAAACATTCGTTTCCACAAAAATTTACAAAAGAGAACACCATTTGAGAGAGTAAAGTGACAGTTCTTTTCTGCGAGTCTGCAAATTTTTACTGAACGAATTTGTACCTGTAGAATCCACTGGGAAAGAAAACATATGGTTCAAAAATAAACAAGCAAAATTAAGCAAACAAAAGTTTAAAATTTTTCAGAAAAATCTATATACATACATATTATATTTTAAGCTCAAAGGTTTTTTTATTTTTCTATATAAGTATGTATTTCGATATTTCGTTAACCATCGGTTAATAAAATAAACATTTCCTGAATATGTTAACCGATGGTTAACGAAATATCGAAATATATAGAAAAATAAAAAAACCTTTAAGTTTAAAATATAATATATAGATTGTTCTTAAAATAAAAAAGGTTAATAAATAAGTATTAAAAAAATTTTTATAAAAATATTTAACAAAAAGAAAAACTGAATTAAAACTGTAACAAACACTAAAAATAATAGTTTTCAACTTGAAACAAATTCAAGATGAGCATACAATATTCAGTTTTTTTTTTTTATCACCAATAGCTATACTTTTCTTATAATTGTTTTACTTACATTAATTTCTAAGAGACGTAAAACTAGTACATATTTGAGTACTTATGTATATTGAGTATTTAGCATATTATTTAGGGTACCGTATACCAAAAATTTAGGATTGATGTATTTTCGCTTGATATTTAAACAGAAACAAATTAAGAATTCTTATAACAAATAAAAAAGTATATAACCTTATGCAGTACTTCTATTTAAATACATTTCTCTACGAATATATCTGTCGTCATATGGAAGAGTAGCTTAAGTCGACATACGGGCGAATTGAGTTATTACATTGGGAGCTTTCTAGAAGCCATTTTTATTATATAATTATTTTGTGCGTTTTACGAAATCTTAATTTTTCACCATACTATGTGCATTTAATTTTTAGCTCAAGTCTTTTCAAACAACATTGCATTGGTCAAAACATCTTATGTGCACATTGTTTTGTTTACGTATTCCTATCTTCTACACATCATTTAACTATATTACTTAAATACACTTACTTACTTAAAACTTAAAAAAATAAATGAAAAATTTATAAAAAGCTGATGTTTAATAAGTTTTTTTATTGAAATATAATTCATTCGATTGCATAAAAAAAAACAAATATTTCAAAAGAGCTTATTTAGACATAAGCTGTTCTGCTAAAACAACGTTAGAAATTAACGGTACCGTATGTATGCTTAAGTTTTGTTTATTCTGGGTATTATTTTTTTTTACTTTGCACATAAGCGGTAGTTTTGAAATAATTTTTGTACACGTTGCATCGCATTTTAATAAAAATGGAAAGTTCTGAAGAAGAAATGTACGGATTTGTCAGCGATGATTTAATTTTAGATCGAAATATTAATTTAACTAATTTAGATGAAAGCAGTACAGATTCTTCAGATGAAAATTTTAGTGTAAGTAATTCAAAAGTGATAATAAATAAGTCCAAATTATTTAATTTGGAAACAGAGTCAGATATCAATCCTTCTACATCCAAAAATGAACGGAAGAAACTACGCAATGAAGGAAGTCATATATTTCAAGCAGTGATAAACTTGCCTTGCCGTGCCATTCGAGATTTGCAGCCATGTTGAAATAAATGCAAAGAAAAAATTGCAGCAGAACAACGGCAAGAAGTTCATAAAGTATACTGGCAGCTGGGATTGTACCAATTGCGACAAGCGTTTGCAGTAGGATTAATTGAAATGCATACACCAAAAACCATGCGCAGAGATAAAAGTGAAAATAGTCCAAGGAACCGGATGAATTCATATAAATACTATTTAGAAAAAAGTGGCGAACGAGTTTTGGTATGTCAAAAATGCTTTAAGCTGACTTTATGTGAAAGGGTCCAGTTTATTAAAACTGTAATTAAGAAAAAAATTTAAGGGCATGGAGCATTTAACCGTGGTAACCTACGTGGAAAACACCGAAATCCGAAAAAACTTTCAGCTTCAAAGGAAAGAGAAGTGATTGACTTTATAAACTCCCTCCTTTCATATGAATCCCATTATACGCGACGTGACACATCCAAAAGATATTTGTCCATCGATTTGTCTGTTGCTGTACTCTACAGACTTTACTCTAACAATCATGATCACTCTATATCGCTGTCAAAATTTACCAAAATTTTTCAGACTTTAAATTTAAAATTCAAAAAACCCAAACTCGACACTTGTCACAAATATGACATGTTTAAGGCCAAACTATCAATTGCACAAACTGATTTGCTTAATGCCTTAACATCCGAACAAGCAAATCACTATTAACAAGCAGAACAAGCTTATGAATCGAAACGGAATGATAAAGGCTTTAGTGATGTAAATTTAAAAGTATTTTGTTTCGATTTACAATAATTGAGGTATTCACAAGGTAGTCATAAAGTTGTATGTTGTAAAATAATAACACGAAAAAATATGACTGTTGTGAGCAACCCATTAGAGTTGTATCGTTCAGCTCTGAGCTAGCTCAATTGAACGATTCAGTAAACTGAGCGAAGTGAGCGCTCACCTTTTTTGATGATTCTACTTCAGTGAAGAGCGCTTGCCATGTGTTTTTTTTTCGTTCATTTTATTGGTTCATCAGTGCTACCAGAACGAAGAAATTTTTTTAAATAAAATTTGTATGATGCCAGATGCGAATATTTCACGTCATTGGCGATTTAGTGCAAACACTATTTTTTCTTAAATAAATTTCTGTCTTGTAGTTTTTATTTATTTGATTTAAGTTTCGATACTTGAATAATAACAATCTAAATTTTGTTAAAATTTTTTATATATGTATGTAAAACATTTCACAAATTTCTCTAAAATAATAAATTTCAGCACCAAAAACATATTTTCTCTTTCTACTACTGATTAATTGATTGAATCAAATGAGCTAAAAAATCAGTTCAGAAACGAAATCAACTGAGCATCAATTTCAAATGAGCTAAAAGTCAACTGATACTACTGAGCTACTGAACGAACTAAACGAACCAGCTCACCAAAAAGAGCTGAACTAAAAAAAAGCGGTCACTTCAAAGAGGTCATGAACCCAACTCAACAACACATCATAATATGTTATTTCAAAAACATAAGCAGCTGCTGTTATGGATCTCTGCCAACTTAGTTTGTGAACGGCGGCTAGTTACAAAAATTCCGCGGGGGCTTGAGTTCGGCAATTCGGGAAAAAGTAACAAAAATAATCCTATTTTTTTTTTAATTACTTATAACTGAATTTAAACAATACAAATTTCAGAATTTGATATTCCTAAGAATGTACATATCGTCATATGTAATGAAAAACTCCTAAAATGAAAAAAAAACACTATAATACTTTGTATTAAACCATGTCAAAAATTAACGTATTTCGTGCAAGTGAGGTAGTACGAATGCAATGTCGAATAATCTTATATATAAAAATTACATGTTTGGATGTATGTATGTATGTTTGTGCCTTATAGACAGCTTAACGGCTGAACCGATTTTCTTGAAATTTTCACAGTATCTCTCTGTATATCTGGAAGGAACTATACGCTATATAAATTTCAAAAATTCCAAGTAGGCGTTGCCACGCCAGACTAAAATTTTAAAATAAAAATAAACATCTCGCATTTTTCTGATGTGCATTAGTGTGTCTTTGTGTGTCAGTTGTTGTCGGAAGGTTTCAGCGGCGAAGGCATAGTCACTGGTCACTGAACAATACCGGCTTCAGCTGATAGCAATCCACAATCACATCAGAACGCCCTCCTTCGTCGGTATTGTGTAGCACCGGCGAAGTAAAATAATAATAAAAAAAATGGCTACTACACCGAAACTTCAGCACTGCTACGAGTATAAACAAAGAACGTGCGAAAGCAGAGCTGTAAAATAAGCTTCAGCTCCTGTCGTTTCTTCTACTATCCCTTTCCTATAGTTCCAGCACAATGCCTCGCATGTGTAGGAGTCATCTCCTGAGTGCTGGTCCCAGACAAAAAAAAAAAAAATACAAAGTAAATATTTATTTTTGCATATCTTGAGAACGGTTGATAGTGAAAGTTTCTGTATTTGATCTGACTAACTTACTGATCAGTACAAATCACCAATCAAAAACTGGAAGGGATTGAGGAAGTGCGCGTGGTACCTCCCATACAAAGTAAATAATGATTTTTGTATATCTTAAAACGGTTAAAGCTAAAGTTTCACTTTTTGGTCTGAACGGCTTGATAGTAATTTTTTTCTTCCGGCACTTTCCTTATAGTTACAGAGCTGAAATTCGGTATACGGGAGATTAAATAATGGGAAAAATATGAAAACTGGCAGTTTTTATCAGGGAGATAGGCTGAACAATTTTTGTATGTGGCAATCCCATTTGATGTACGGGTGCGTTCTCTTCACATAGCCATAGAGCTGAAATTTGGCATACGGTTAGGGACTCGGAAGGTAGGGAGTGGAGGTAAAACATTTGTTGACAGTTGTACCAAATCTCAGTAGATTACTTTCTCACAAAGTATTATAAAGATCTTAAAACTTGTATTATTGTCTGTAGACCTTAAGTTACATTCAACATATTTACAAGGAGAATCAAAAATTTTGAATTTTCTGTAACTAAAGCCGTTTTGAATTGCATTTGACGATATGTATGCATTAGAATACATACATATATGTTTAATACTTAAATATATATTCCATTTAAATATGCGCTTTTTGGTTTAATTCCTATTTAAGATCATTTTTACTGACGTTAATAGCGCCATCTTACAATTATTATCAGCCGTTCGACTAAGGCGACTCTACATTTCGGCGCCGGTTTCTACTACTACTTACAACACATCAGTATACATACTTTAAAACAGTGGTGTTCAAAAATAAAATAAGGTGTATTGGTGAGAGAATTTGCCCAGCAAACATAATGTCAAACGTTTCAAATAAGAAAGAAAATGCCAGCTATATACAACTTATTAAATGAATGTAATTTAAATTTTAAGAAAAAGATAAGAGCATCAGGGACCATAAATAGCAGTTATCAATTTTAATAAATAACTTTAGAACGCTTACATATTTGGGGGGGAAAAACAAAAATAAATTCATATAAAACATTTTTTTTGAGCTTAAATATTAGACTAAAAAGTTTAACCATCTGTCATTCCTCATTATAATTTTTAAAATCGCTTTGAAAATTTTAAATTAAACATTCCATGTTAATACTTGCATGGCAATTGCGAATTAGTAAAATATTTTTTAAATTCAACGAGGTCATTTTATTTCGCTGCTTGGAACAAACGTTTTTCATGTCTGAAAACATTTGTTCGCATAAGTAAGTAGTGGAAAAAAATTATAAATATTTTAAATACATTTTTTTGAGCTGGGGACATATCGCAACATCTAAATTTTTCCAACACTCTAGAGTTCTAATTTTATCGAAATCTTTTAACTCAGATCTAAGTATTATTAGCTCTGATTGAAACGTATTCATTACCCGCTTTTAATGTTTAGTAACATAAAAGGCATTGAATGTTTTGAAAAGCATCGTTTAACATAAAATACTTTTCACATTTCATTTCGTGAACTTTTATTATATTTTAATTTTTTTCGTATTCAATTCTAATTGAATCGCGTGTGTATTGTGCTTCGTCCAATAAGAAACAACAACAATGCTTAAAAATTTCTGAAAAAAATGACAATAACCATCCGCATGTGTATTCATCGCTTGCTCAACGACGACTGAATGAAAGTTTTTAAAAGAGAATAACAACTGTCTGTGTAAATTTTTCAACAAATGTTGTATGTGGCGAACATCACTGCTTTAAAATGTGTTATTATTTTACGATTTTTTTGTGTGAGGACCAACAACAATGTTTCGAAACTATTGTAAAATATTACAATATTACGACAATACGACTAAATACGAGACTTTGTGAATACCCCAAATGTCTCCCACTCCATTTTTACCATCGTCAGTATCGTTTTATAAAAGACCATTGTGGACCTGCAATCTAACTGTGCATGACTGCGCAACAAATCAGCCAAACTGCTACATGTGGCACGAAGCTTTGGCTAAACGTGGTGGCAACAAGATAGCGTCATGTTTATTGGAACACTTACAAAGCATTCATCCGTCTATAAATCATGTAATTTTTTATAGCGATTGCTGTCCTGGCCAGAATAAAATTTCTTTTGCAGCAACAATGTTGGCTATATTCATGAAATTCATGACCACATCATGATCAATAAATATTATTGATCATAAATTTATGATTCCTGGCCATACACATATGGAATGTGATAGTGATCATGCTTTGATCGAAAAAAAGTACATCAATACAAATTCACCACCATCGGGATTTGTATCAATTAATAAGAACTGTTGTAGTGAAAAAACTATTTTTTTTTAAGTGAAATGAATAGAAACCATTTTATTGATTTCGTGAGTGTTGCTAAGAATTTTTTTGGTGGAAAAAGATGGATGATGATGGCCAGAAATGCAGTTGGGCCGATATTAAGTGGTTATGATTTACGAAAGAGTTCGGAACCGTTGTATTTAAAAATTCCTTAGATGAAAATGCACCTTTCAG
Organism: Dexiosoma caninum; assembly: GCA_963924685.1. Classification (NCBI taxonomy): domain Eukaryota; kingdom Metazoa; phylum Arthropoda; class Insecta; order Diptera; family Tachinidae; genus Dexiosoma; species Dexiosoma caninum. The sequence goes on along the minus strand of OZ004727.1, from coordinate 47,121,077 downwards.
AAAAATTAATTTAATAATTAACTCTATCAATAGAAATAGTTTAAAGAAATGCTATTTTTCACCAATTGAAATCAATCAAAAAAAGAAACAAGATTTAATTCACATGTTGCCGCTTATTGACGAAAATTATAGATTTTTATTTAAACTGAAATAGATCAGAAACTATGGATTTCCACCCGAATTAAACTGAATCTGATGAGGTTTTTGGATGAATATAAAACTTTAATAAATTAATATCGAATTATTATTAATTTAGAACTCTTAATCTTAATTAATTTTTCTTTCTTAATTAATTATTCTTTGCTTAGTTCTGATTATGCAATAAGCTTATCTACTTTATCACATTTTTATAGGTTTGAAAGTACGCAATGCATGTTTTTTATTTCAATAGAAGCACTTAAGTTACTTTAAGTTCATTAAAACCCCAATCACAGTATAGAAAATAAGCTTAAGAAGAAAATATGCCAAATCAATTATACAAAATGAACTCAACTAGTAGATTTCACTGCGTAAGTAAACAAATGAACCTATTATATACTAGATGGTGACTTATCGGCTGATATACCTAATTGAAATGTATTATTTATTTTCTAATAAATTAGTTAATGAAAATAAAGCATTTATTAAAATCTAGCATATCAAAGTCTAATATAAGCTGTATGTACACTTTTTTGTGATATGTTTTAAGACTGAATTACGTTTTGATTTTATTACTTTATTTTAATTATATTTATTTTTGAACGATGATCTTTTTTATGAAAAGTTTTTTAATTATTATTTATTTCTTAATATTTCGTCAGGAAATAATAATTTGTATTAACAAAAATATTTTCTTAAAATAAGGAAAAGAAAATATTTTTGAAAGGAAATGAAAATTTTTTGTCATTAATATTAAAAATATTCTTTATACACATGTATAAATGTGTGTACATGTATACATAAATAAACAAGTTTTCAAAATTATTTTCTTTTGTACATATGTATATACATGTATGTAAAATAACATATTTCTACAATGTAATAATAACATACATCTATTAGAATATAACATAATTATTAAAAATAATTTAATAAATGACCTATGACTATCTATTATTAACTATATTTTTTTACATAAATAAATGACCTATGACTATCTATTATTAACTATATTTTTTGCATAAAAATATATATATATAATACATAATCTAAATCTAAATTGTATTAACTAAATATCTATAATTTTGTGCTAAATTATCTACATTTGATTTATAGTTTATTCTATTGTCCGCAGGTATTTTAATTATCTGTAACATTTCCAACAAAAAACGTCGTTTATAATTAGTTTCTTTCTCCAATATAGTTGTGTCTTAAAATTTTGGATAATGATCTAATAATGCACAATGTGTAGTTAATGCTGTTTTTTGTGTGTTTATATGTCTGTATTTTTGATCTGACTTATGTCCTGCTAATCTAGTTCTAAGTTTGTTCTTTGTTGTTCCTTCATATACTTTATCACAACTTTCCAAATTATTTCCCCCACAAGGTATCCTGTATACTAAATTAGATAATTCTGTGTTTTTAACTCTATCTTTCATTTTATTAAATAATTTCCCTAAAGTATTATATGTTTTATATGCTATCCTATATTTTTCAGTATTAAATATTTTCGATCTTAAAAGTTGTTCCGACATATTAGGTATATATGTAGTAGATTTATAAATTCTAGGTTCCACATTATTATTACAATTAATATCATCCCGTTTACCGTATTTTTCCAATAATTTATGAATTACTCGTGTTGGAAAATCATTTTTCCTCAATATATCTATAATTATATCCTTATTTTTCTTATGAAATTGATTACTACTAAGATTCAAAACTCTGTCAATTAAATTTCCTGCCGTATTCATTATAACTCCCTTTGGATGTTTTGAAAAATAGTTTATTATTCTATCTGAGGATGTAGGTTTGTGATACCAATCTATTATTAAATTCTGACCTCTTCTCGCAATCAATACATCTAAATATGGAAGTTTTAAATCAACTTCCCTCTCTATTGTAAACTTAATATCTTGGTTAAAATTATTAAAAATTGTCAACATATTATCTATTTGACTATCCTCAATAATACAGAATATATCATCTACATATTTAGTTAATATTCTAGGTTTTAAAATTAATTTTCCAATACAAGAATCTAATAGCTTTTCCATCACAATATCCGCTACAATTGGTGATGCTGGTGATCCCATAGGAAGTCCTTTACTCTGAATATATATTTTATTTCCATATTGAAATTTATTTATTTAATTTATTACTATATTTTAATTTATTACTTTAATTTAATTTATTACTTTATTTTAAGCCAAAATATAAATGAATTTTTGTTGTTTTTATGTTTTATTTGGAAAATAAAAATATTTATTTAGCTTAAATTTAAAAAATTCTTTTTAAATAAAAAGAAAACTTAAATATTGGCGCTGTATGTAGACTTTATTGGGTAACTGTATGTATTATTAAACAAAATTAATATTAAGAACGATTATCAGCAGTATTTACCAAACACATACATAGGCATTTTCTTATTCTGTTTTTTTATAAAATTAAAGAAACAAGCGGCGTAAACCCTCCTTTGGCTACTGCTTGTTTAAGACTGAATAAAACAAGTAAAGTTGATATATTCAGTGTTGCCGATTACTAAAACTGTAATCGAAACCTTATATATACATCAGCAGCTCTTTTTAAAACTTCTTATTAAATTGCTAACGGTATTTATTGTATTACTTTTTGTGTATTACTTTGTCCTTTTATTAATATAGAAGTTGTAACTTAATTATTATCGATTGAATTGTTAGTCAATATAGCCGAGATAGAAGTGCTAAAGAATAAAACAAAACTTGTCAAATAATAAAAACAGTGAAATTAACTTTTTATTTAATGTGTTGCCTAATAAATATATAAAATGTTTAATATTGAATGGAAAAAAAAATATTTTTTGCAGAAAATATTTCTGGAAAATCGGAATGTCTAATATGTAGGCGTGTAGTTACAATGAAAAAATATAATATTCAGAGACATTATAGAAGTATCCATAAGGACTACGAAAAAGGTGTTAAAAGTGGTAAAAGAAATGAAATCCTTATGACATTAAAAAAAAACGTTTTTACGAAAATATGGCAGTTGAATATCAGGGAGTTTGGAAGCCAGTGGTGCGAAATTCTTCACTGGCAACACTGTAATATTGCTCTTTCTCACTTCAGCTCACACGTATGAGACACTAGCGCATAAATAATGCCCGCGGGCGTTCTATTGGTAAACACCAAGATCTAAATATATAAGGTCTGCTTGACAGTTCAAATTATTTTTACCGTGACGTCACCGTCGAGATTTGTTTTTAATATGTATGGGGTTTGTTTTTTTTTTGAAATATTTTGCAATTTTAAAGGTAAAATAAATAAAACAAATTAAATTGTTATGTTATAGTCTTTTTTAATTTTCTTTTTCCATTTTTTTCTTGTATTAATTTTTTGTTTAAATTTCTTATTCTAAAATATAAACGACTTTTAAAAAATAACGATTTTACATTTTCAGGTACATCTATGTTATCACATTTAATGTTATGGTATTTTAAATAATTATTTCGAAAACTTAAAGTATTATTATTAATTTCCTTAAATATATTTTCTAATTTTAATATGTTTCCCAGAAATCCTTGGCAGGGTTTATAGAGCCCTCTGCTTGAACTGCAACTGACTTATTTGGATTTTCATTTTCAATATTTTCAATACTTTCTTCTTTCTTTCTTCTTTCTTTCTTTCTTAATTTCTGCAGACTATAAATAATTGTAAATATTATTTCATTAAAAAAAGGGGATTTTAAACAAAATTGTATTTACTTTAAATCAAATTCACCAATTGCTTCCTTTACAATTTGTTTGTTTGCTCTTTTTACGTATCGTTTCGATCTTTCGACTGGTAAAATGCTGTTTACATGGATATTTAAAGATTGGACAGCCTTCGCATCTAACAATCTTTTTCTTATTGGCGTGTTCAATAATATATCCTTTAAAAGCCAATCATTATTCGTAAAATGTCTAGAACAAATTGTTCCAGATTTCCAGTTAACATTTTTTTTACCGCATGCATTGATCCACACTTTCTTTATTTCTGGATCTTTTGGAAACGTAAAATATTTTAGATTTTTATCATCCTGCTTCGAGCTTTTACAATCTTTTACCACACAGTATTTCATTGACCAAATAAATTTTATCACTTTCTACACAAATTGTTTATTAAAAACTCTTTTTTTTTGCTCTAAATCAGTTCACATTTATTTTTAATTAATTGTCAATAAAATATCCTTTAATTTTCTTAATAAATATGTAGTAATAATAATTTTAATCACTAGCTTGTAAATTTCCATTTAACCACAACAAAACATTTCTCGACGATGACGTCACATTAAAAAAAAATGGCAGCTGTCATTCAATATCGAGCAGACCTTATATATTTAGATCATGGGTAAACGCTGATTATTAGCTTGTTTCACAAAGGGCTGCCAGAAATTTTAAATTTCCAATTAATTAATTAATAAATATTTGTTTATCTCTTTTTTGGTAGTCTCCTTATTATTAGCTTCCCGTGTGAAGATATTGATTTTGCAGAAATTTTTCTAAAATGGTGTAAACTCGCATTATAAAGGGTATCTGTTAGCAGGTTTATATTTCCAAACTTAAATAAAAAATAATAATTGACACAAAGTTTTATTAAGAGCATTGAACGATAGAATGGAAATTCGGATTTTATTTTTCCTTCAGATCCTTTTTTAAAATTTCATGAATAATCGCTCTTGGAAGTCCCAGTGAGGCTGCTCTTTTCCGTATTGAAAGTCGCGGATTTTCACATAAACTGCCTTCAACCACTTCAATGTTTTCGGAGCGACTGGGCCCTGGCCGTGGGGCATTCATAGCCGAAGCAGTGTGCGCGGAATCTCTGCACCCACGAACGAATTAAAATTACACTCGGTCCATCACTTATTCACCGAATACCGAACTTTGTACAAAATTGTCGACCAGCAATTACGTAAGAATCATGACTTAAAAAATGTCTCCACAGCGAACGAGCGATGCTCACTCGACCACTGCGATATCGTGACTGACAAATCCGCACAATCGATAATTCCAACGGCGCCACCCACCCTCCGCACCGTTTATTACTTTTTGAAATAATCGTATTTAAAAATATAAATTTCCCACCAGCCACCTTGTATTTCGAGGTTTTGACGTGCTAGGAGTTGAATATGACTGTAGCGTGCACAGCACAATAAGTCAATACGGCCGACACACAAGTAACGCAACAAACAGTTATAATTGCGGACACATTTACATAAAAAAAGTGTCAAATAACCCAAAATTCTCAAGAGCAATATTTGCTAATGTGTGCATTGCACATGCAGTGCATATCGGTTCACATATTGTTTATGTTGTTGTTGTTACAAGCAAGCGGCACATTGCATAACAGAATTGAAAATACTAAAATAACTTTACACTAATCATGTTCCAATTATAATCCCATGATTTGTATTTATAATAATTTATATTTACTGCCCTTCGTATAAGCCGAGTGAAAATAATCATTCGGCATTTATATTGAAAACAACAATAAAAAAAACTCAAATTGTTTTTGTTTTCAATATAAATGGGAAAAGAATATTTTCACTCGGCTTCTACGAAAGGGCAGTCAATAATTTTGACCCACTCAATCAAATCACTCAAAATTCATAATTGTCTGGTAGATTTATTTACTCGCTGTTTATAGAAGACGACTGAAAATACTCTTTCGGGCATTTATATTGGAAACAACAATAAAAGAAACTCAAATTATTGTTGTTTTCAATATAAATTGCCGAATTTGCCGATTTCTCCTTATTGTGTTCATGTCTACACTTTTAATTACATTTATGCTTACTTTTTACATCAAACTTTCACCTAGAACTTTATAAGGATTATGCTAATTAAGAGTCGTGCCTCAAAATTTCCTAGATCCATTCGAATTTCTATTTCCTTTTATTTATAGAAGATAAAGAGATTGAACGAAGAATTTAACTTGGATTATCGAAGGTTTCTGGGATTCTCGAATTAAGCCATTCCAATTATCTCAAATATCCTGACCCAATGTTAAATCTTTTCCGCTATTGGTTCCAACATAGATCCCCTATCGGGAGTTAATAAGTTACTATCCAATTTGTTGAACTGCAAAAAAATCTTATTTCTCCGTTTTCATCATCTTTAAGTAGCTTGAAAGATAAAGCCGCCTCTTATATTGTTTGTAGTAAAAATTAAATGCTTAACATATATACGTCGCCTCCTGATCTTATTTACAAATATATATGTAGCATATGTGTCCTTCTAGACCCAGAAACATAGATAGATTTAAATTTCATTAACATCGGTGAGATGGTCTCGGAGAGCTTCGTTGTGGTCCTAGTTCTGAAAGAAATTAATAGCCAATGTGTCTTTTAAACTCAAATACATCCAAATTTTAAAGTTCATCAAAATCGGTTTGCTAGTTTTTGAGAGGCAGAAATTTCCCCCCTATCACCCTTCTGGTCATATTTTTGAAAATGTACGTTATGTTAGTTTTTTAGATGAAGATGTATCTATGTTCTATCTAAATTTCATTAAAATCGATTTGATTGTTCCGAAGAAGCAGAAATCTCTCCCTGTCTCCCTCCTGATCATATTTTTGAAAATGTACATAGGCTGTGTGAATTTTTAGACGCAAATCTATATACATATATGTTCTAAATTTCATTAAAATCGGTTTGAACGTTTCGGAGGAGCAGAAATTTCCCCCTATCGCCCTCCTGGTCATAGTTTTAAAAAAGTAATACCATATAACCTTCCCGGAGTTTCACAGACTAATTGCACCAAATTTCATTGCGATTGGTCCACAAATGGCGAAGTTAAGCTCGTTTATATTATAAAATCTGTTAAAAACCATGTGGAAGGAGTAGCACAATTAAAAAAAGTAGGCATAAAGGTGGGTGTGATTAAAAAAACGTAGCCTATAATTCATTCAAGTGTCCCAATTATATGGTGTGAAAATTTCTGGAAGATCGGTTCAGCGGTTTGGGCTCCTATAAGGTACAAACAAACAAATAAACACACATTCAGCTTTATATGTGTAAAATATATAGATATACATATGTACATGCTGGAAAATGTTTGGTTTGAGATTGGTTAACAAATTAATTGAAACTGTAAACATTACGGATTTCAAGAGTAAAACTAAGCTAAAACAAAGCTTACAGTAACCACTTAAGACTTGTTAACACAAAAATTAATATGAATTAAAGAACAAATATTTTAAGCATCTAGAGATAAAAGGTATCTTGGACTTGGCTAAAAGTAAATAACTGTTTGTGTGTGTACGGGTATATAGAGGTATTAAACCAATTAGGGAAACCAGAAATAAAACGATAAACCGCATACCGAATTCCTAATCATTCAAATATTAAAACTTGTTTTGTTCCAAACTAGCTGGTGACGTCGTACACTGTTGGAACAGAGCTTTGTGTCCTAAATGACCTTGAATATAAAGCAAAAACTCAACAGCGGAAATATAATTTAAAATTTAAAAGGTTATATTCATTCAAGTTAAGTTTTGGATGGTACAAAAAAGTGCAAAATTTATTAAAAAATACTATTAAAAAAAAAACAAGAAACAAACACTCAACAACACATACAATACATATTAATAGTTGTTTATCAATTTTATCAAACTTAATCAACTCATCAACTATTTGTGGTGTTTTGTATCTGCACATGAGTTGCTACACTTTAAGGTAGAAGCTCGGGTATGTTTAACATATTTAGGTCATCTTAACTTGGACAATGTAGAGAGTTTTGCCCTCAAATACTTTGCTAAAGCTGCATTTCGTTTGGAATGATTATATGCCGAAGTCTGTTTTACATACGTTTCAGGGAACACCATGTAAAAAATCGTGCAAAAAAATCCCTATTGTTGGAGCATTTGAAAATCAACATATGTTCGTCAAGTTATCGCCGAGATACCGCCCTAAATGTGCTGAAAAGTGGTTGAAAACTACCTCAGAATTTTCGAGGTAATTTAACTGACATTGTATTTCATCCACAATGGCAAAGTCCAATCCATAAAATGAAATAAAAGTTTCATCGATATCATGATGAGTCTGCATCAAATGTATCCAAATTTGATACAGATTGCTTTCCGTAACAATATCTATACACAAGTGGGCAAGAATAGATAAGTTGGTGTGGGGTAGCGAAGCACAGCGGGTGTAGCTAGTTTCTTTAATAAAAGTCGAAAAATTTGTAAAGACGTGCACCTTGAGGCGATGTAACATTAGCAATCACAAACTCAATTTTGACTTTTTGCTCGTAGCAATTTTTATGTTTCTGGTGACGATATGCACAAATAACTACATGTGGGCTTTTCGAACAGCCATAACAAAGTTATCGATTTTTTAAGTGAAGTTACCGTTAGAAAAATCTGGTGTAAAAAATAATAATATTTTCCTATTAAATCAGGTTTATTTTTGTAATTTTTTATCATTATATTAACAGGCAAAGATTTTTTTCCTATCCATTTTACAGCCGGACTACTGCGCCGATTTTGAAAAGATAGAAGTATGTATATGGGGTTAAAAGATTTTTCGACACAGAAGTGCACAATCTTAATTTTATTCTGATCAGAATATACAGGCCTGTTCTGCAAATCACGTGATTTGAAATCACGACCCGTTTTGAAACCACGCCGACGATTTGAAGCTGTTCTGTAAATCACGCGATTTTACATTGTTCGGCGTGCTTTTAATTTTTCGAAAACACGAGAAAACGGCTGTTTTTTTATATTTGTACACATATATTTTTGCATTGTGAATTAAAATGTTAGATGAAATAAAGAATATAAAAATGCCAGGAGCTACTTTATTGTCAATAATTGCTATAAATAAAAAATAAAGCATCATTTAAAAAAAAAGAGCGTGTTAACGTGTAACGACATTTTCAGGACTCTTCTTATCCTATGGATACATTTTTTATGTGTAAACATATATACGCTAGGGAGTAAAAATCTTTTTCACAATACAATCACAAATTTTGAGTAAAATGGTTATTAATAACGATAACGCGGTGTGAGCTGTGTATGAGTGTATTAGTGTAATCATACGGACAACAAGAAGTACAGAGAAACTTACAGCTGCATAGAAATACACTAACACCATCTAGTGCACAATAGTAGTAGCAGTAGCTACTAATTTTCACTAATTGTCGTACATTATGTTATCGTAGGCAAATAAATAAAATGAATACAAAAACATTTAATTTTAATAACTTTTAAAAAGATTTCATTACTGTGATCGGACTCACATTTTTTTATTAGCACAACAAAATACCTACATAAATAAGTATGTACATATGTATAATTGCGAAGTTGCCAGTGTTTTCATTAACGAAATTTACTTCAATTTTGCATTTACTTATTTATAAATTTGCACTAAAATAATTTAATTATTGACCATTACTAGATTTTTTGTAAAACAATACATAAAGTTTGTCTTAAATAAAGAATATGATGGTAAAATATCTATATAGTTACATGACTTTTAAAGACTGTGTTACTTTGGCAACCTCAAAAACATGTTCGAAAAAATTAACCATCTGACTGCTAAAAAGTAAATGTAAACCACGACATTGCTAAAGAAAGCAAAACAATTTTTTACAAAAAAAACAGTGTTCTTACAAATTTGCTCATATTTAAGTTTTTATATGTAGCAAATCCAATTTTATTAAAAAAATAAATAGAAAACAAATCACATGAAATATATTATAGCATGTTTATTAAATTCTAAACGAAATACATAGAAAAATAAGCAAGTGATTTCCTATCGTCAGTCATTTAGCTGACGATTACAAATCACGAGATTATTAAAATTTTTAAAGTATAAAAAATACTTAGGCATGTATGTACGGATTATATTAACTTTTATGCGGGAGTGCATAATAAAAGTGTTAAAAAATTTATAGTAAAATTAAAATAATTTTTCTTATAGAATTTGTTGTGGGCAGCGAAGCGCACTATTTTAATCTAGTATTTATTAAAAGACCAACAAAAATTTAAAGAAACGAGAAAATAATAAAATAAACTATTTATTAATATCAATGTACGCATTGTTTTATTTAAATCTTAGCTAAAAAGTATTTTTCAGCCATTTATGGTAGAAACGTATAGAATTTAACAACAATTGCCGTTAGTTTGTGTAGTTGTAGTGAAACCGTACTTTTTATGAGAAATACGAAAAAAAAATTTTAGGTTTTCATACTTAAAAATTAAAAGCAATATGGAAATTACCTGCCTATAGTTAAGAGGTCTACATTTTGTATAATACGGTGATTACCGTAAGGTTGACATCACTGGATGTGAATTCTATTAATTTTTTCTTTACATTTCGCATAACGACAGCCCGCCTTCATTTTTTCAAAAAAAATGTTCTCCATGAAAAGGTTTTAAAATTTAAAGTTTAAATTCTCGCTATACCGTGTTGGAACTGTTCTTCTGCTGGCTGAGTGATTGGAGCGTTGGTGCAACGTTTAGTTTACTTTGGGTTTGATCGCTCCGTACCCTCAAACCTATTAATTTGATTGATTTTTAATAAATTCGTTTATGAGACACTTTCTTGAAATTTGTTCAACAATTTTTTTGAGCATTTCTGCATTGAAGTCGTTTAATATTGTTTTTTTTTATCAACCCAATAAAAAATCCGAGAAGCGGCTGCGCGATCGCGAAGACACTATGTCGTCGATTTTATGCCAGGAGATCTCGCCTTCTGAGACTTATACCAGGTGGATTGCTGTGCCGTTTAACGATTACAACTGTAGGTGCAATGATGAGGAGGACGAGAGAATATCGCTCATTTCCTCGACTAGTGCCCTGTGCCTGCGCGTGCTGGCGGCTGCATCGTTCGGCAGCCTATCGGAGCTGTTGGAGATGAGGGTCAGGGAGCTGAGAGAGTTTATTTGAACAGCGGCGGTGGTCGCGTAAGCATCATAAACTTCGTCGAACCGTCTATCTATTCGCTTCTTACTACGTTTTCCACCCTATCGCATCCACTGTCTAGCGATGCATTTCTTCCTAACATATTCTATTCTATACCCTTTTTTGCTTTTACTTTCTTTATAGGTATGACAACGGAACCATAATGAATTAGGCCCAAGTGGGCTGAGCTCTTTATTTTCACCTGCCTACCTAACCTAATCTATGAACCTACCAACTGACGATAAAACGACGTCCCTATAGTAGTAAAATAAAAATAGCCAAGTTGTACATGCTTATTTAAAACAAAAATTAGGTACTGGAGGCGACCTAGGGGTAATACATATAGTATGTCTCTGCGAAAATTTCTAACCGATGGAGATAAATACGTGAGCAAAGCCGCGGGTAAAAGCTACTATATAAAAAATAAACAAAAAAAATTAACTAAAATTTTTGCTTTATTTAGAGGTTTGTGGTTTGGTTGACGTGTTAGAATAGACAATGTCAATAAAATGGTGTTCACGTTTGGCATTTTTGCGTTATATCACTGTATTTGGATATGATTTAAATCGATCGCTTATGCCTCTCCACTATTTACCTATAATGAAAATTTATTTTTTAATTTACTTAATTCATATAATAATACAAAAGCCATTTGGCCAAAAAACGTATGTTATAGAATAAATATACAATTATATGAGAAGGGGAAAAAATATGGAAAATGTATAATCCACTTTATTCTATTTGTAAGTAACTGTAAATTTAAGAGAAATAAAAGCTATAAATAAAATAATATAGAGAAAACTAATAAATAAGTATTTTGATAACCACGTTTGAATTTGACTCCCCAGCCTTAACAAAAAAATGTATATTAAAGGACGTTATTTAGGAATAAATATCGGAAAACAAAGCTAAGGAAACCGTTTATAGTAGATAAGAACATTTGGTAAAAAAACGATAAGCAGAGTCATTTCCAGAAATACAACAAAAACTTAAATAGCCTAGTGAAAAAGAGTACAAGGGTCTTAAGAGACTTAACGAGAAGAATCTAGTACGTTTGACCCTGAAGACGTTATTACATGTAGAGAAGAGTTTAATCTGCGATGGTAGAAAATTTCACCATCGGGCAACTTTTACTAGAAAAGATCTATCAAAGGACGAATTATTAATTTTAGGTATAAATATTTGTACCTTTGTGAAGATAAATTTCGAAATTTAGACACAAACCTTCAGCACTGCTACGAGTATAAAAACAAAAGAACGTGCAAAAGCAGAGCTGCAATATAATTAACGAAGCTTTCACCTCCTGTCGTTTCTCCTACAAGCCCTTTCCTATAGTTCCCAGCACAACGCTTCGCATGTGTAGGAGTGATCTCCTGATAAAAAAAAAAAAAAATTTCAGAGGCCCATAACTATGAAAATATGTGTGCCACCTACTTTTTTATTCTACATGTTCTTTTCTTTTTTGATTTTCTATCCCACAGGCTATATTTTTTTATTTTTGGAGCTGTTTCACTAAAATCGACTTGTTCCGGATTTGTACATACACATGAATTTAAATTTCTTTTACTTACCGCATAGGATGTGTCCACCGAAACTACCTAGTGTTACTTCAGTTATGGCACTTAGTTTTAGTATGATTGATTTAAGTCCAATTTATTGTTCTTAAAAAGCAATATTATTTTTTTTAATGTAGATATCAATAACAATTACTGTGGGACGAATTTAGTTTATAGACTACATATTACAAACCATAACCGATTTTAGTTTTTTTTTACTTTTTTGTTTGAGGGAATTAATAAACAAATGCAGCATAACAATATTTCTTGCACTTTCAATTTAATTAAATATATACATAGGGATGTATGTACCTATATATACGTATTTACATTTATTTGCATGTACATACTTATGTACATATGTAGATATATTTATATATGAATGTATGGTAGGTACAATCCCTTTAAAATTTTTTTAGGTAAACACTAAACATTTTCCATAATTCTAGTATATGGATACTTAATTTATTAACATTAGAAGTATGTAATAATTTTTGTATTGAGCCAATTCCCAACGCTCTTTAATTAAATTTAGCCTTAAATCTGTATTTTTGAATAATATTACTATTATTGCTTTATTGTCTTTAGTTTTGAGATTCTTTTAATTAATTTCTTAACGTGACACACACACTAGCACTTATGTACAAACAATAACAAAAACTTGAAGTCGCTGATTGGATTCTTCTTATAACTTGCCTTTTTGTTTGTGATTTTTGTTGTTGCTGTTGAATTCCCTACAGGAATTTTTGTGTAGTTGGAGAAAAATGCAAAAACACACAAAATGCCGAAAACGCATACGAAATCACTTGTTGATATTATTCTACTTTTTCTTAAAAAAAATTAATCATAAATAAGTTGTGATGTAAATGGTATTAAACGAAAAGTGTCGTGGATAATTTTCACATTTTGTTAATGATATTGTTCATTTTATACCATTTTTTAATGATAATAGCAACAAAACACTTTGTTTGAAACACTATCCACTTTAAAATTCTATATGCTACTACTTTTAATGTGCGCTATTTTGTAGAGTCATGGTTGTTATAACTGCATAAGCAAATCGTAGCAAAATATTTAGTACTTTAATGGTTAATGATTGCTTTGGAATGTATTTAGTTCAGAAGGAATAAAAGATAAACATTTTTTAGAATTTCTTTACAAAACTATTGAATACAGTATAATATAAATGTATATAATTAATATTATTGATAAATATATTACAGTGCAATATCAATAAAGAAAAATAAAAGCATTGCCAGATTTAACTTTCGAGTAATGAGAATATCGTTAGCTGAAATGCAAAACCATGTAGCAAAAAAAAATTCAAAAAATATTAGTTAATTGTTTTCGCATTTCACCTAACGATACATAGCGCACACCTAGTTCAAAGGGACTCAACTAGAAATTGTTATTTTTCGGATTTATATGCTTAAACTATGTACAATACAGCTGTTTATCTATAAAAAAAATTACTTTTTAGATCATAATCAGCGTGCATTTTCTACTAAATGGTCCAAAGTTTTTGTTTTTAACTACATTTAATTAAGTCAAAAACTGTTTTTTTCGATTTCTGAAAAATTTAAATTTTGAAGTAGATATGCGATATGTATGGTTACATACAATAAGTAAGTTTCTTTACTTTTTGAGTATAGTTCGGTACAATGTTTCAACGATTTGTAAAGTATATCTACGCCGAACGTCAGTTTCTTTACTTTTGTGAAAAAGTTTTGATAAGTGGTTATAAATAATGTAATAATTATAATAAAGAGAACCCAAAATAAATATATTTTTGCAATAATTAATTTAAATTCAAATTATATTATACTTATTTAACTTGATCTTCTTTTGGGTGCCCCGGTAGTCAGTTGGGGGTTCTAAGTTCGATTCCTAGCAGAGACTCTGGCCTGTATCACTACAGCACGTGAAACTTTTTTAATAACAGGTATCACAATGGGACCATAATAAATTGGTCACAAGTGGGCTGGGACTTTTCTTTACCTTTACATCCACCAACCTGCCAATCTAACATAACCTAACTTGCTCTTTTAGGTTATGTTATATTTAACAAACCCAGTTTACAGAATATCTGACATTCGACGTGTAAAGCGACGATAAGAGTGGCTGTTAGCAAGGTGTATTACATTATTTAAACAAGGTTGTCGCAAGGCGAATTCGTTAATTCGCTTTTCGTTCAAACGTCAAATTTTTTGTATACATGTGTTTTGTTAAATATAACATAATATAAACGTGTTAAATTATTATATGAGTTAAAATCAAGATAATAATTCTTATTATTATAGTATTATATCATTATAATTATTAAATTATTTACAACCACTTTTCTTAACTTTCTCACAAAAGTAAACAAACTTTGAACTTCTCCAAGTATACATTTACCAGACGAATCGTTTTTAAAATTTTTAATTTCCTCTAATAAATTCGTTATCAAAATATTTTGAATCAGGTTTTAAAAATGTATCTGTAACTGGATACCGCAGTTATCATTAAAAAATTTTTGGATTTATAAACGCTATATTGATAGAATATTGTATTGAAAATTTTTCTAATACACCTTTTATAAATATATAAATATTTTTATGAATACGTCAGTATTTTTTAGTCGTCTATGAAATAAAAGCTGTGCTGGTGAATAACTTAAATCCTTGATTCGAGTATTTCTATACTCCAATAATGCATTATGCAATTCTTCTTTTGTTGCACATTTTTCACGATATTTTTAGAAATTCCACCTATTCTTTCAGCTAATCCATTACTTGTTGGATAATTTGGACTACTTGTAACTAATTTCATCTTTCAGAAAATTCTAAATATAGATAGGAACCAAATGGCATATTATCCGCTATAATAATTTTCGGTATACCAAATTTTAAAAATACTTCTATCCATGTTTCAAAGGCATTCAGAGATGTTTTAGATTTTAAAGAAATAGTAATCCACAACTAAAAAATTTTTTCCCTTAAATTCCAATATATTGCATAAAATTTTTTCAAAAGGAAATTCTGGAATATCACGAGGAATAATTGGTTCCTTACAATTGGATTGTACATTTTCCTGAAATTTTCCACATTTTAAAATATGGTTCTCAATGTCCTGATTCTTGTCTTTGAAATACCCTGTAGGTATTTTATATAGTGTGGCCCAAAAAGACCGAAGGGGTTTAAATTAATTAATTATAACTTATTATTTAAGACGTTATTATTACATTTTTTTATTTTAAATACAGTATATTAATGGAGAATATTTTTAATTTCATTATGAAAAATTATATCACGCAAGTGGGGACCATTTTCTGCTTCGCATATTCGTGCTCTTACAAAAGATTTTCCATAACCTTTCGCAAAACTGGAGGTGTTATGTTGTTGATTTCGTCGCGTATATAATTTTTTAATTGCCGTATGGTTCCAGTTTTATTAATATACACTTTTCCTTTCAAATAGGTTTGGTTAGAGGGCAGTCGACAGAGATGGGTTGACACAAGTAGCACCGTAGGTGCAGTTTTGTTACCCTAGTCTCGTAGAAATTAGAGGACGTCACAGCCACCTGGTCGCGTTCACGTACCTCATCAAATCCGTCAGATTCAACCGAGAGCACAGCCCCAAGTTGTCGATGGCTGAAGTAGTCTGCACGTTGATTACAAAACTAAAAATTTTTTTTGGGATAAGTCTTCCTGCTGCGCGAAACCGGACACGCAGCCTTGAAGGCCATCCGATAGGTTTCGTCTACCGACCGGACCCGCTCCTCCAGTGCCGTAACGGATGGTGTGTGACCATAGCAATCCCTCAACCTACTACTAACGACTCTACTGAACAGAACGCAGTTCGTCCTCCTTGGTTTCTCCGAGGAGTAGGAACGTCTACAGTAAAGCCGATATCAAAAATGATCATATCACAGGATGAATTATCCGTGGAAACTCCCCAGTTCCTAAAATTAAACGGAGATAAAGAGGATGGAAATGTTAAATCAAGACCCACTGCCCACCCATTCGACCCATCCGACCCTGGGAAGACGAATGTTGGAGTGCTGCCCCTGTTACATATATGGAGGTTAGAATCAAGAATAAAATCTAAAAAGAGACTCACCTCGTTCGTTGATCTGACTGCTTCCCCTTTCAAATAACCCCAAAGGAAATAATTCGTTCACCAAAGATGTCGCGTAAAAGAGCCATTGCGAGGGACGCAGTGTGCGAATTGGCTCCATCCTGTTGAACCATTCTTGCGGATGGTTTTCCACGGTCGGCCTTAAAAAATGTTCCCACATTGTCCGATATCCAACACCAGTGATGGAAAAGGCGACACCGTGTTCATTTTCAAGAAAGTAATTATAATACAAAAGTTATAAGGAAATCAAACACATTCGCTCATTTTGGGTCACCCTGTACTTAATTTACTTGTTAAAAAATTTTAATTTTTAGTTTATTAAAGTATTTGCGTTTAAAGTTTCAATACTACTACTTCAGCCATCGCCACAGATAATTAACTTTGTCGAACTTAAAATATAGACTATGTTTTATTTCGAAACTACCACCAACAGGGGAGGTAGTGACCAATTTCCGCATCTTCGAAAATAACTAACTGATTCTAATGAAATTTATAACATAGGTCTGCGCCTAAAATAGCACATAGACTATCGGGTATGTTCTGTAAACCGAATCCGCAAAAACGACTACACATACTTAGGTGTTGAGAAATCACTCGTTTTTAAATCGACTCGGTTTCCAGAACTGGGGGGTATACATTTTTTTAAAAATAGGATCGCCTGCCCGAAACTAACTAACCGATGCTAATGAAATTTAAAACATAGAAAGGCCTGAGTCTAGAAGAACCACGAGGGGAGGTAGGGTGCAATTTCAGCGTCTCCCAAACCCATTAACCGATTGGTTCCATGTTTAACCCATTAGCGCCCAACTTTTTTTTTCTTAAAGTTTAGACTTTATTTTCCTGAAATCTAATCGTAATTATAAGAAAAAGACAGATTTAAAATTATTTTTATAGTTTTATATCCTTTTTATTATAATTTCTAATTTATTCCCAAATGGGAACATTGGGCATTAAGTAAAAGTGTGGTATTCTACAAAACATTGAACAAACCCCGATCGCATTCAACGCACATCTTCCTTGAATTCTTTTTGCAAAGCGCACATCTCTTTTGCTTTCCATCCGGAATTCCTGCTAAAAAGTATTTTACATTATTTGAAGACTTGGACTAGACCCACCATTTTTGGGTCTGAAAATAATAACGCGCAACCATAGCTATAAGTTGTAAATATCGTATTTTTTCATGACACATATTATAAATAACATAAGAGTTGTACATACAAATATCCAGACAGTTTGTAAAGATTCTAAAAAAACACTTCTTTCAATTATTTTAATTGGATATTTATTCATATGCCAGTCTAATTGATCCACACCTCCCATGTGATATTGTGATATCACGTAAGACTGCATTGCTTCAACTTTTTTTTCCTTTTTGCTGTATCTTTGCACAGTCTGCATGGGATTTACAGTTAGGTGGTTACTAAGTACTTTCACGCAACGCTTATTATTCCAAGAAACAACTAAAATTTCATTCAATAAATAAATCATAAACAAAAAAAAAATAAGTAAATAAAAAAATTCATTGCTGGATGTATTCTTAAAAAAATACAAAAAACAAAGACTAAAAATATTTTTCTTTAGCATATTATTTTGTTCGAGAAAATCATATACTTGATGATATCTTCATTTGAATTATTCTTGGTTATTTTTGATAGTACAAGTTAATAATTTTGTACACATACTTATGTATGTACATACACAGCCATATGTAATAAGATGTACTGAATATATTCAGCAAGAAAATCGATAGTCGACTACGAAAATAATCCATTTATTGTCAACTTTTTAACAACTAACTACAAACTAACAACAAAGTAATTCGGTAATGCAAACAACGTGGTTAAAGACTACAAAAGTAATCTATTTATATTTAATTTTGTAACAACTAACTTTAAGCTAACTACAAAGTCATGCAGAATTTCCCCGAATCGTTGTGATCATGTTCAGTGCAGTGAAGTTGTTGTATTTTTTGCATTCGTTGCTCATTTTGGTGGTTGGTGGTTTTCTTCTGTTTTTTATAACTGTTAATTTTTTAGGTTTTTACAAGAATTGCGACTTTGCTATTATTTTTCTTCCCAAAAGAAGAGTTAATTTTTGAATTCTTAAATGAGTGATCAGTTTTGTGCGTAAAATTGAAGCAGTAAGTTCAAAGTGTCAATTGAAATATTTTGTCATTTTATTTATTCCTAATTATTTGTAAAATATACATATAATATTTGTAAAATATATACATAAGATGAGGGGTGTTAGCAAAAGAAATTTAAGAAGACTTATTAAAAAAGAAAAAGAAAGCATCCACGGAAAAAAAAGATTGAAAGATTCCAAGCTTTCTTCCAGGCTTTATCAGGTATATATTTAACATATATGTACATATGTACATACATACATAGTATAAATATTTCCATAATATATAATTAAAAATATTTTTTCAACAGATGCTTGCCGATCACTTGGCTCGGATGATGTGGAGCGAGACAGGAGAAATGCCTTACAAATTTAAAAAAAAAGAGAAATCCATGCAGAATGTATTCGCAATAAAAAAAAAGCTTAATAATTTATAAAAGTTACTCAATATTTTATAATAATACGAACAAAAAATGAAGAAAAATAAAATAATTTCTTAAAATAATAAAAAAAAAAATAATAGAGCTTTTTATTTATGTTGACCTATTGTGGATTGGCATATACATAATTAGTTAAAAGCTAATTATAATTTAGATAATTTTTTTTTTTTTGGCGTGTGAGGTAGGGTTGAAAATGCCTTCGCACTTACAGAAACCGTCGTCTTCTGCGTCGAGTGGTGTTGCCACTAAAAAATTCCCTCGTCTGGGTCCGCCAAGTCCGCAGCCGGCACCATGGCCCCGGCCCGTATCGCCTGGTCCCCGTCAGAGGGGGCCCCGCTATGCAGCAGCGCATCGAGGTCCCTCTTCTTCCTCCGCAGAACGTATCCCACGTACTGTGCCACAGCGTCCGAATTGTCCTCACAATCGAGCATCCTACCTATCACGGTGGCAGGAGCGAACCCGCCAACCCGCTGCGCCATTGCACCTCTCTCAGTATGCCACCTGGTGCAGTCGAAGAAAGTGTGTTCTGCATCATGATCCGTAATACCACAGTAAATGCAGTCGGGACCATCTGCCCTGCCCATCCGATACAGGTACTTTCGGAAGTTTCCGTGGCCCGAGAGGAATTGTGCCAGGAAGTAGTTAACTTCCCCAAATTTCCTCCGAATCCATACTTCCACGCAGGGAATGAGCCTCGCCGTCCACCTGCCGACCTTGTCCGCGGTCCACCTGTCCTGCCATCGCCGGACAGTTTGGGGTCTCAGACCAATAGCACCAACACCAGGGCCCTCCCCCCTCGAGTTCCAAGCCTCCCACCGCTCGCGCGCCAAGAGGTCTATGGGTATTTCCCCACATATCACCAGGACCGAAGCGCCCGAGACCGTGCGGTAAGCCGAAGCAACCCCAAGGGCCGCCGGCCGCTGTACCACCTCGAGTACCCTGCGTTTGGTTCTCTCACCCAGTACATTTCCCCAAATCTCGCTCCCATGCAGCAAGATCGAATTCGTGACCGCCATAATCAGCCTCCTCTTGCTCTGTGTCGGGCCTCCGACATTCGCCATGAGTCTGCTCAACATGCCAGTCATCTTCGCCGCCTTAGTCGCCACATGCCGTATTTGGGCCCAGTAAGTCGAGTCTGACGCCCAAATACCTTATGGCACTCTGGGTAACCAGAGACACATCCCCTATCTGCATGCCGACATCGAGTGGTATGTGTGCCCGCGTCATCAACATCACCTCGGTCTTCTCCCCGGCCAATTCCAAGCCGTGGTCCTCAAGCCACATCCGGGTCCTAATCATGACCCGGTTCAGCTTCCCCCTGGCGTCATCCATATCCCGCGCCAAGATCACCGCCGCTATATCATCCGCGTATCCCACGAGCTGAGCATCCTCGGGCATTTCCACCCCAAAGATCCCATCGTAGGTCAGATTCCATAGGTCCGGACCCAGCACAGATCCCTGGGACGCGCCGGACGTGATCGTCCTGCTCCTCCGCCCCGTCGGCGTATCGTACAACAGTACCCGATCGTCCAGATAACTACGGAGAATTCTATACAAGTATCCGGGAATACGAAACCTCCCCCGTAGCGCCTCTAGAACATCAGCCCATCGTAGGCTGTTGAAGGCATTCCGAACGTCGAGTGTTGCCACGACAACTATGCGCTTCGGATAATAGCGCCTCTCGCTCTGAGCGCGCTCGAAGCACTCAACCACATCAGCAATCGCCCCGAGCGTTGACCTGCCAGGTCTGAAGCCATGCTGTCTATCCGACAGCCCCCCAGCCATCCTCACGGCCTCCGCCAGCCTTCTTTGCAGTAGCTTCTCCAGCAGCTTGCCGGCACCATCCAACATGCAAAGTGGCCGATAAGCCGATGGCTGGGTCGGATCGCCCCTGCCCTTGCTAACAAGGACGAGCCGCTGTGTTTTCCAGCGTCTTGGGAAGACGCCCTGGACTAAACAAGCATCATATACCGGAAGCAATGCTTCCGGCCTGCTCTCAGCCAGGATCTTCAGCACCTCCGACGGTACCACATCCGGGCCAGGGGCTTTCCCCGTCCTAAAGAGCCCCGGCGACGATCCTCAGCTCCTCCCCGGTAAAGGGCGGTGAAACCTCATCATGGTAGGACCCACGTTCGCCACCCAGCGGAGGGTGTGTGATCGCATCGATCCGCGCGCCGTCCAATTGCACCCAGCTCGGCTCGCGCCCAATTTTCCCGTCACGATCCTATAGCCGAGTCCCCATGGATCACGGTTCAGGTCGCTCCGAAGTTCCTCCCATTTCGCCCTCTTGCTCGCCATAATCGCGCGACGCAACGCCCCGCGGGACCGCTTGTACTCTTGGGCCTCCAGTAAAGCCTCGCCGGCCCGCCTAGCCCTAGTATGGACCCTCCTATTGCGTCGCATCCACGGACAATGCGCCGCATCATAGCACCCGCCAGGGAGTCAGCGTCTCCCCCACCGTCCAAAACCGTAGTACCGTCGAAACCGGCCAAGAACGACCCGCGGTCTAACCTCGCGACGTTCCATCCACGCACGCCTCTCACCCCATGCGACCGCGCGACGCCCGCCTCCGATACTATCCCAAATTCAACATACTGGTGATCACTCCCAGTATATTCCTCGAGCACCCTCCATCCTTCGATCATCCCAGACAGATTCTCGGATACCAAAGTGATGTCAGGAGTGGTGAAGTCGCACCCGGCCGCCTGAAGGTGGTCGCACCGCCAGCGTTCATGACCACCAGGCCCAACCTGGCCGCCATATCCAGGACGCACCTCCCCATCGTGGTCGTCACCGGATCACCCCACTCCACAGCCCTGGCATTGAAATCACCGGCCACCACAAAGGGTCCGGCCATACCAGCCAGAGAGTCCTCGATAGCGGCCATCTTCGCCCTAAATCGCGCCACACTTTCGCTAGGAGTGAGGTAACAGCTCACCAGCACAAAACCGCCGATCCGAGCCCACGCATAGCCGCAGCCGATCCCGTACCGCGCAACCGCGAGTTCACCGCCGCCAGGTAGCCAGAGTGCCGCCGTACCCGTTTCGTCCCCGAGCCAGAACCCTCGGTGCATCGGACCGTATTGTTCGCTGATAACAACCACGTCCGCGCCCCTCTCGGCATTTAGATAACTTTTAGCTAACTACAAATGAACCAGCTTTTAGTTGACTAATAAAAAACTAATTTTAAGTTAGTTGAAAAGTCATGCAGAGTCGGAAAATTGACTACTCGCATAGGCCATCGCAATGTTAAAATAGTCAGTTGGCTCCATTAAAAATAATCTAGGCATCAGGCACAATTAGTTGAGAAAAAATATATTTAAAGTTAGATAAAAGTTAACTGAATTGCTTGTAGGGTAGTAATCAATAAAAAGTTCAGCTTAAATTGTTTATGATACGTTGTGTTGCATTTTATGTGACGATATGAACATGTAAATGTTATGATTAAGAATTGTGAAATTAATTTTTAATTGTACGTTTGAATGTAGATAGAGAAATCAAGGTAATGAGTTCCAAATTTGCGCAACCCGTCCGACAAACGAGAGTTCACATAGTGAGAGGTATAACTAGTTGAGGGCTTCTTGTAAAGGAAATTTTGCAATATCTCTTTTTTTGCATATTGCCGTTAACTTTACTATGATACATCTCTCAAACATCAAATCATCCAAAATTATGCTTCTTATCGCCGTCAATATGGAATTACAATGAGTCAGTCAGTGGAAGAACGTTGCCAACAAAACGAACGGAATTGTCGAAATCGATTGATAAGTGTAATAGATGTACAAAAAGAAAAGTTAATATGGAAAATTGGAGAGGTAATCAAAATAAAAGGTTAAGAAATAGTGAAAATGAAACTTAACAAAAAATTAGACAATACTTAACAAAAAGAATGCTCCAGAGCAGGTAATGCGGAAAAATGTTTTAAGTACACAACAGGTTATTAACTATCTACATTTTTGTTAAGTAGGTTTGTGATTGCAAATGTTATTTTAATTGCATAAAATTTAATTTAATAATATTTAAAATGTCATCTTCCATTCTGTTGTCAACATGGGAGAAGGTTTTAAAAACTACCAGGCACAATGCTTTGTGTAATGGAAAAACGTTTTAACTGGCTTTGCATATGCAAAGTTCTTCCACTTAAAAAAAAATAAAGGTAGTATGGAATTCGAAGTACAAATTTTTTAATTTTTTGCAAAAACGTTTTTATTATCATTATTTTTCAAAGGATAAAAAACAAATATAACACACCCTTAAAATATGGTTTTTTGCACTCCTGAAAAATTATTATTTTGTCACTTACAACTTTATTCGCGGCTGTGCTTCAATTATAGACCAAAACTTTAATATAGATTTAGCATTTTTTTTAATATAATTGGAAACATGCTCTAAGTCTCAGCCTCTAGATAAATCTAATAGATGTAATTTTGATTCTATAACAAATATTAAAACAAGATTAAACTTCGATACAGTAATTAACCATCTGCGAGTGACGTGATTTAATGTTCACAATTCCACTGACGTGGTACTACATCAGGCAGCATTTCCACGGCTTATATATTCAAATTCCGTTTTGCAACCCAACTGAAATAGTTTTTTGATTTTAGTTTAAGGGTGTAACATTTATTATAATATTTTTTTAATTCAGAACGACAATTCGTGTAAACACTCGTAGTATTTCTAGAGTACAATTGGCCATAAAAAATTATATACTCGTATATACAAAAACCAAAACAAATAATTAAATATTATATTTAATGGTTTCTGATGAACTTTTCCAGAGGTAGGTGTGGCGCAGAGACAAACGTGACTAAATTAGTAACTTGAGCCGACTCGACATTTCAAACTTCGTCGTCATCCAAAAGTTTAGTTGCTGACTGAAAATTTGGGTATTGCCTTCATCATCCACATCGCCAAACTTATGTTCTTTTTCTTCCTCCAAACACTTTCGTATCTGCTCTTCACGCCCTTAAGCTCCAGATTTATGTTTAATTTATTCATCAGGACAAAACTAACAAGAAATGTAATTAATCGGAAACTGAAGTGTTGTATAGGAGACAGGTGGTGCTTTTTGAAAACCTTTTTTTGTTTATACCCAGTGAAAAATATTAGAAATCATTCTTTAGGAACTACTTTTGCTCTACTTCCGAAATATCAATAACTGTATATTTTTGAGTTCTCAGGAAGTTATTACGAACAACATACATTAAATTAGTATAAAAATTATTTTATTCTACAAAATTTGTTAATGTTTATTTATTTAGAAATTTGTACATATGTATGTACACTGCGTTTCACATGAATAGGTGCAGTGTTTTAGCAACCAATTAGAGCTTGCTGCTCTCAGGATAATTCATGCAGAGAATTATGTTGCACTTTTTATTAAAGGTTTAACAATTGAGAAAAAGAGTATACACAAAGAAGACTTGAAAAAGTTCCGTTAAAAATGATATGTACTTCTTTTTATAATTTGCGAAGAAAATTGTGAACTATTTTTGTGTCAGTTGAATAGGTGCAGTGATTAAAATGTGTTTGTATGGTCATTTGTGTCAAATTTAATTACAAAATAGTTCAGCAATTTTTAAAACCAAAACACAAAAATAATTTTTAATCGATTTTAATTGAAAATGGGCCGTGGTAAATCTTTAACGTTGGAAGAGAAGGCAAAAACTGATGCCTATGATGATCAAGGTCTGTCCGGCTGGGAAATTGCTTTAAAAATTAGTAAAAGCGTTAACGTTGTGTGGAATTATTTAAGAAATAGAGAAAACTATGGCAAAAACATGAAGGGACGGCAAACAATGGCCACAACAGCTACAGAAGGCGAAATATTCTAAGAATTGCCTCCAATTCTAGTGACTGCTGCAAAAATCAAAGCAAAAAGTGGTTCCAGTGCTAGCCTTTCCACAGTTACAAGGATACTAAATACAGCAGAACACTTAAAACGTATTAAGTTACAGAAAAAACCACCATTGAACCAGCAAAGTAAAGAATTACGGTTGAATTTTTGCAAAGAACACATGATTTGGAAGAGTGAGTGGAATAAAGTAGTTTTCTCAGACGAAAAAAGTTAAATTTTGATGGACCCGATGGTTACAACTACTATTTCCATGAGTTGAGAAAGGAAGAACGCTTTTTAGCCCGTCCCCATAGTCGAGTAGGTGGTGTTATGGTCTGGGGTGCAATATCATACTATTAAGTCATAGACTTGGAATTTAAAACCACCAAAATGACAGCAAATTCCTATCAATCTATTCTGCAAACAGCGTTTCCAAAATTTCAAGATTTGTTTGGACCCATCCCATGGACTTTCCAGCAGGATAATGCTCCTATTCACACGGCAAGGCTTATTAAAACGTGGATTAGCGCAAAAAATGTTGAATTGCTGCCATGGCCACCATACTCCACGGACTTAAACATAATGGAAAACGTATGGGGATGGGTGTCTCGGAAAGTGTACGAGTCTGGGCGGCAATTTGATGACCGAGAATCTCTAATTGTTGCAATAAAATCGGCATGGTCGCAGATTTCCTTACAATATTTATCGCAACTGTATAACTCCCTTCCAAATAGAATTTATGAGGTAATTTTATCGAAAGGAGGAAGTACACATTATTAAAAATTAATAAAAAATTAAATTAATAAACAAAACTTAATTGTTTTCGTGCTTTTTTTTATATATTTTTATTGTTTTATAATATGAACCTATTCAACTGACGCAAAAATAGTTCACAATTTTCTTCGCAAATTATAAAAAGAAGTACATATCATTTTTAACGGAACTTTTTCAAGTCTTCTTTGTGTATACTCTTTTTCTCAATTGTTAAACCTTTAATAAAAAGTGCAACATAATTCTCTGCATGAATTATCCTGAGAGCAGCAAGCTCTAATTGATTGCTAAAACACTGCACCTATTCATGTGAAACGCAGTGTATGTATAAACATTTGACTTTATTATTTCTTTAATTATAAAACAAATGAAGTAATAAAAACCACAATTCAATTGTATTTCCATAAAATAATTAAATTAAATAAGATTCGAATTTTTATAGAATTTGAACATATCGTTACCTGCTTCTGCATTAAAGCAAAGCAATAAGCAACTCTTCATAGCTCCGTAGGAGTAACAAAAAATTAGTTCCAATGCTATGATTAACGGCGATTTCTTTTTAACCAAAAGTATATTGCACTTTTGCCTGATTTTGTTCTTTTCATTCAAAACAGTTGCACTTTATTGTTGCATTTTAGAGCCATTTTGAAGCACTTTAAAAGAGAACTAAAGTACAAGTACTTCTAATAAATAAAATGAAAAGTGCTATGCACTTTTTGAAAATCGAAATGCCTATAAGAAACAGTAAAAACGCAAGCATTACTTCGAATTCAATGAATCGGCATCAAAATAGAGAACTTCGCCAACGACAACCCTATGCATAAAGAAGTAGAACTAATCCGATTTTGCATTACTTCCGGATCACAAGTTCAGTAGTAGGGGAAATGATAAGAGGTGAAGCTTCACTATCTTACAACTCTGCTTTTTGCATGTTATTTGTTTTTATAGCAGTGTTGTAGCGTCTCTGATGTCAAGGAGATGTATAAAATTTTGAAGCTTCGTTTTCAGTAGCCATTTTTAGTAATTATTTTACTTCGTCGATGCTACACAATACCGACGAAGGAGGGCGTTCTAATGTGCCTGTGGATTGGATACAGCTGAGCCGTCACTGTTCACTGACCAGGGACTATGCTTTCGCCACTGAAACCTACCGACAACTACTAACACAAGGGCACACAAATGTACATAAGTAAATTCGAAGTGTTTTTATTTTATGATTTTGCCGTACACTGGGCTGGAACGCAGGACCTTTCGCCATCGCCACCCGTATACTAAATCGATTGCACCATAAAATGAATTAAAAAAAGCTATAATTACTTATGATTTGTAAATTATGTTATAATACCGACAGATTTAATATGCGTTTGATAACAATAATTTAAAAAAAATTTCAATGGTTTGAAAATACTTTAGAAAGAGATGGGACTTCATCAAATGCCTTATTACATAAGAAATTTAAATTGTGGACGTCACATAAAAAAATAATTTTATTAATATGTCTAAATATTGTAGAATTCAGTTTATGCTTTGCTAATACATTCAAAGGTATATTTGTATATACATACATTTTTAATAAAAAAAAAACAACTCTTAAAAAACGTTTAGGTAGTAAGTAGTTCCAGAAATTATTGTTGATGAGATTTAACAGAAACTTTCCAAGCGCCAACTAAATAACGGAACCATATTAAGAACAAATCAAAACCCATTTGTAACCACGACCAAAACGGAGTTAATTTCGAACCTTCAATCTCATGCCAATTAACAGCAATCTCACGCACTGGAATGTTAAGGCGTTCGACTAAATATAGGAGCTCTACATCAAATGCCCTGAAAAAAGAGAAAGATTTAAATTTTTTCTTAAAAAATTTTAAATGGTTAATTTACCATCTCTCCACATGTAAACTTTTAAATAACTTATTGGCAGCTGATCTTGTCAGAAGTTTAAACCCACATTGTGTATCCTTTAAACTACGCACAACCAAGAGCCACACTAGAAAGTGAAAACCTTTCATAAGGAAAGTTCTATAAAGGAAAAAATATGTTAGTAAGAATAAAACTTATCAAATCTTCTATATCTGTATTATGTATATAAAAACGTTTCTGTGTTTGTTAGTAAGGCATGATCTCCGGAGCTGTAAGAGCTATCGAGCTGAAATTTTCAACAAAGGTTGGGGTCAATTCCCATTATGTTTGAGCTCTTGGGAAGTAGACAGCAGACTTGCCATATATTGTAAAAACATTATATTGCTCGCCGAAACTATACAACTTTCTATGTACTTAAAACTTAAATGATGTTCGTTGCTAAGCGCATCACGGCAGAACTGCTGATCGATTTCCATAATTTTTTCTAAATATTGTTCTAATTGTTTTGTGGATGGGAAAGAAAAGTTGAGCGAAGCCGCTGGTAAATGCTAGTATGTATATAAAAATCTCGTTTCACAAAGTTTGTCCGGGCTAATCTCTGAAACGCCTTAAGGGCACCCAATCTTACCAAACTGGGTTTTCTTACGCAAAAATCGGGTAAATGAGAGAGGAATATTCTTGTTCTTCACGCACGAGAACGCCCCTACTTTTTCTTCGGGCTAGTTTGGGCGTGAAGAACAAGCAATCAGCTGGTTTATAATAAAAATTGAAAATAACAAAGCAAAATTACAGAAGTAAAATTAAAAGTTTCCAAAAATGCAATGAACAAATAATCTCAATGATTTAGTTAAAAATTATTTGGGGTTTCTTTAAATAACATGTATAAGCCAAATTATTGTGTTTTTATGGTTGTATGCATGTGTCTAGATCAGTGATGTTCGCCACATACAACATTTGTTGAAAAATTTACACAGACAGTTGTTATTCTCTTTTAAAAACTTTCATTCAGCCGTCGTTGAGCAAGCGATGAATACACATGCGGATGGTTAATGTCATTTTTTTCAGAAATTTAAGCATTGTTGTTGTTTCTTATTGGACGAAGCACATTAAACACACGCGATTCAATTAGAATTGAATACGAAAAAAATTAAAAAGTAATAAACGACGCTTTTCAAAACATTCAATGCCTTTTATGTTACAAAACATTAAAAGCGGGTAATGAACACGTTTCAATCAGAGCTAATAATACTTAGATTTGAGGTAAAAGATTTCGATAAAATTAGAACTCTAGAGTTTTGGAAAAATTTAGATGTTGCGATATGTCCCCAGCTCAAAAAAATTTATTTTTCCACCACTTACTTATGCGAACAAATATTTTCAACATGAAAAACGTTTGTTCCAAGCAGCGAAATAAAATGACTTCGTTGAATTTAAAAAATATTTTACTAATTCGCAATTGCCATGAAAGTATTAACATGGAATGTTTAATTTAAAATTTTCAAAGCGATTTTAAAAAGTTATAATGAGGAATGACAGATGGTTAAACTTTTTAGTCTAATATTTAATCCCAAAAAAACTGTTTTTATGAATTAATTTTTGTTTTTTTTTTCCCCAAATAAGTGTTCTAAAATTATTTATTGAAATTGATAACTGCTATTTATGGTCCCTGATGCTCTTATCTTTTTCTTAAAATTTAAATTACATTCATTTAATAAGTTGCATATAGCTGGCATTTTCTTTCTTATTTGAAAAGTTTGACATCATGTTTGCTGGGCAAATTCTCTCACCAATACCCCCTCATTTTATTTATGAACCACTGATCTAGACCTCATTATAATTTTTAACAACAATGCTTAATAAATTTCTAAAAAAAATTACAACAACCATCCGCATGTGTATTTATCGCTTGCTCAACGACGACTGAATGAAAGTTTTTAAAAGAGAATAACTACTGTCTGTGTAAATTTTTCAACAAATGTTGTATGTGGCGAACATCACTGGTCTAGATTTGTAATTGTTGTAATTGGCTGCATAACAAAATTGCCCGAACTCGCACAAATTTATTTTATTTATATATGATTCCAATTTTAAAATTGTGCTTTTTCCCGAAAAAATATGTGAATGTATTATTACATACTTTATGGTATTCTCATAAAGTATTTTTTTATATAAAAGCAAACTCTAAAATTGAGGAGGAAAGCATATCCATATACAGTCGAAACTCCTCTATAACGTAGCACTTGGGGACCGTCAAATTTCTACGTTATAGAGAAACTGCAGAAAATTTTGACATTTTTTTTATGTAGCAAATATATTTATTAAGACAAAAAAAATTGTTTTTACATGAACACATTAATTTTTTTTTATTAATACATACATATGTGACTAAATTGATGCAAAAAATCGATTGCTAAAAACTTCGCAATAGAGAGATTATTCAGTGTGAAAAATTCTATTTAGGTCTTAAAAAATTGTACGTTACAGAGAGAACTTCGCTATAGGGAAGTTCGTTATAGGGAGATCAAAATGTATGAAAATACTCACAAAAATGTTGTGTTCACGAATTTTATTTGTTATAGAGAAGTTCGACTGTAGTACTATTTCGCTAATGCTTACTTAGCTCATCAGTGGACTTTTCCTTATTTTTGACTACAAATTCAAGATTCTTATGTTCAAAATTCAACTAATCAATCGAGAATTGATGTTGAATACCGAACAAAACACCAAAAATTTATAAACAAAAACATAACAATCGCCCTCCTTCGTCGGTATTGTGTAGCACCGGCGAAGTAAAATAATAATAAAAAAAAGGTACTAAACCGAAGCTTCAACACTGCTACAAACAGAGAATGTGCAGAAAGCAGACCTGTAAAAATAATTAATTAAGCTTCACGTCCTGTCATTTCTCCTACTATCCCTTTCCTATAGTTCCAACACAATGCATCGTATATGTAGGGGTCATCGCCTGAGTGCTGGTCCCAGATAAAAAAAATACGTATTTGCTACTTGCAGAGAAAACAAAAAATTCAATGTTCACACTGAATGAACATATTTAGACAAGAACACTTTTTAAGCCGCACAATTTGTGTTCTTTTCAAAACACACGACACTAATTCATCTGGCATAAAATGTATATGCATACATAGCGTTGTGTGTGTTAGGCACCAAATTCACAGTCTTAATTAACTAATAACAATAGTTAACCCAATAATATTTGATTCACAGCTTTTTGTTTACTATTAGTTAAACCAACAAATGTCTTTGGTTAATTAATAGTTAGACAAGAGCTGATTAGTAAATTATTATTAGTATTTTTGTTTTGATACCATCTACCAGTTTATTATTTTCGAGAATATTTTGGTTTCCCCGAACCAATTTCAGCAGCAATTCACTATCCTGTGCGGTAAAGTTCGATGAGCGCGTTTGTTTTATCCAATTTTAAGAAATAATACAACAAATGTAAACAAAAACCATATACATACATACATACATACTATAACAGTGCTACCAATATTGAAAATTAAAATATTTACTGTTACTGGTTATACTGAGAATGTTAGTTAAACAATACACTGTGAATATGAAGTATTAGTTAAACAATAGTTATCATTTTAGTTTACTAATAGTTAACTAATGACAGTGAATTTGGGCCTGGTGGTCTGCCTAAAGAACTCTGTGGCATAACTGCTAGACTACCAGAATTGCGAGTGGTAGCCACTGGTAACAGGATACTCAGTACGGCCATATCTCTGCTACGATCCTGGCTAATATAGTCAGGCTAATATAGTTGAGGTCGGTGGAAAAAACACATCCCTAGGCAACAATTAAAAAGAGATGAAAGGATGATGATCCATCTATCTTCAAAGAGGGTCGACCAACCACTACAAATGATGAAATTAATTCCAAAAAAAAAGTGGCAGCCTACTGACACATACACTAAAGTAACAGAGGGAGTCGGTGGTTCCTAGGGATTATCCTACACGGTGCTGTTAACCGAACAGATTGATGGATCAAATACTGGACGGAAAGGAAAGTAACAGAAAACTAGCTTTCCTGGGATCTACTTACACGGCAGGGTATCCTGTTCTGCATTTTAATGAGCGCATTTCGGCCGAATGGGATAAGATGGTCGTTTCAAACGCATCGCCATGCGAAGGTGCATCACTGTGGGGGTACTTACCCAGTTCCTTAAGGTGGGGACAACCATGATTCTGTATTACTGGGCATAATAAGGGCCTCTACTAAAAGAGTAGAAAGGAGTTAGAATATCACACTAGTCCTGGCAGTCGACCAAAAATCGCCAGCCAGACTGACCGAACACGGTGCTCACACAAGATACGTTCAAACTAGAGGGACAGAAAACACAGAAATGTCAGCGAACGAGCAGAGAAAGAGTAATCATTGGAACAGCAATTTTATTTTGCCGTTTCGCGCACAGTAACTAATTTTTTCTCCTTTATTTTGCTTTATTGTGCTTCTTAAATACCAAGTATTGTTGTTTTCTTTTAATTTTTATTTTCTATGTGTAAAAATTTAACGTATTTTTTATCTGTTTTGTTTTTAAGCGAATGCTACCTAAGTATTCCCTTATAAACCTACTTACAGTGATGCAGTAGTTTTTGCTGGGATGTAATTGAAAGTTACTGTACACCCTTTCAATTTTTAAAAATTCTGCTTTAAAATTGCATTTTTTTTCTTGGACCGACACTCAGGGGATGACCCCTATACATGCGGTGCATTGCGCTGTAACTAGGAAATAAGGTTTAGGGAGAGAGTGTAGAAGGAGTAGCATTTATTGACATTCGACTTGAATCTTCCCACGTTAAAAGTGACAGGATAGACCTCTGCGGGGAGTCCATTTCACAATGGAATTGAATGAATTTTCTCTGTAATGCGTAGTGCAAGTCGCCGCCAAATCGACCACAAATGGATGCGCTCTTAATGATGATCGCATCGTGCGCGCGAATGACCGTGTTTCAGGAACAAGTTCCCTGATTTCATTACAACACACCCCATTAACAACGAAACGCACCCCACGTTGCGACGATGCTCAAGGGATTCATTAGAGTTGGCTAGCCTACTATCTCCGATGAGTTTCTTCGCCCTTTCTTGTACACGGTCGAGTAACTTCAAAATAGTCTTTGAAGCACCGGCCCATACATGAGAGTTGGATTCCTTTTTCGGTCGGATGTAGGCGGTATAAATAGTGGGGAGATCAGATGGGGTGAAGTATGTCTTACACCGTCTTAAAAAGCCGAGGCACTTGAATGCTTCCTTTGAGACCTGAAAAATGTGCTCAGTCCATCGGACATCAAACTTTTGGATTTTCATGCCAAGAACATCAAGAGCTTCTGATTCTTCAATGTTTATGGCGCCCATAATTACAGATGAGGCAGCGTGATCGTGCATACGGCGTAAGCATGCAGCATTCGGTCTTTTTTGAGCATTGAAACCGACCCTGTTCGCGTAACCCCATTCCGATATTCTCGTGAGGTCACCTGATAGCGAATCATTCATATTCTGCCTCGTCGCCGTAAACATAGTTGATGTCGGCCTACGATCAAATAAATATGAATGGCAGATACTGCTGTCATCTGCAAAAGAGTGGGAGGGTTAGAAGTTTGACATAGAAGGTCATTAAGAAAGATAAGAAATAGGGTAGGAGAAAGAATGAAGCTTTGCGGTACCCCTGAATTTATCTTGAACTCGTTAGATGAGATCCTGTCTATAACAGCTCTTATAGCGCGATCCCTGAGAAAGCTCGATATAAATCGAGAGAAGATATCACCGATACCTAAAGCAATAAGTTTGGAAAAAAGTGCTTCATGACACACTCTGTCAAATGCTTTGGAAATATCTAGAGCCAAAATGGTGAATGGAGCGACACCATTTTTCCCAGAGGAAGGCCAATAAGTCTCCCGTGGAACGTCATCCACGGAAGCCATATTGCCGGT
Source organism: Dexiosoma caninum (assembly GCA_963924685.1). Classification (NCBI taxonomy): domain Eukaryota; kingdom Metazoa; phylum Arthropoda; class Insecta; order Diptera; family Tachinidae; genus Dexiosoma; species Dexiosoma caninum. The sequence continues at coordinate 47,087,356 of OZ004727.1, read as the reverse complement.
CGTTAAGTAAGCTATTGGACTCCAGATACTTCACCAGATGGAAATTCAGCATACTCTCCATTACTTTAGAAATGGTAGAACATATTGCGATTGGGCTATAATTTTCAGGGTTGCTTGCCTCTCCCTTCTTGGGAATCGACGTTACATTTGCAACTTTCCAGCACGACAGAAATTCGCTTGCATGGTATAGGGTGCTGAAAAGGATTGCCAGAGGACGTGATAACGTCGAGAACACTGCTTCAAGACCAGTACCGGAATTCATCTTTTAAAAGAGGCGGAATAGAAGAACTAGCATTTTCCTTAACTCTTTTAACGAATGACCAAAAGCTTTCACTACCCCGTGGAGATGTAAGAACTTTAACGCGAAGACGCTGCTCGTACAAAGCTTTTTCGCGTCTTAACACTTTGGCACATGAAGATCTCGCCTTTTTCGCATTGAATCAGTATTTGCGTTTTTGCTATTCCGCCAAATATTAAATGCTTCCACTCTGGATCTGACTGCAAGTCTGCATGTCTGATTAAACCATGACTTTGGTCTAGGATGAATCGAAATTTGCTTCGATGGTATGAACGTTTTCATACCAAGCAATATTATGTTTACAACCATTTTTGCCATGGCATTGACGTTATTGTCAAGAAAGCAAAGCTTCTAATTGAAATGCCGGAAGAAATCGTTGAGCTCAGCCCAACGTGCCTTTTCGTAAAAATATTTTCAACGTTTCGTAGCTGGCCGTGAAACGCTTCGAAGTTCCGCAAACGAAAAGGAGGCAGAAATGGTGCAATGATCGGAATTTCATTTCATACTTGTCAGGGTGGGAAGTGAGAAAAAGGTCGAGGTTGTTGTGTTGGTGCCCGTCAACACACTTAATATGTGTTTATTCATTCACTAATTGCGCAAGGTGGTTGTGCGCTGCGAATAGCTCAACATATTGGCCTTCTGGAGTCGTATGGCTAGAATGGCGGAGCCACGATAAATTATGAACATTGAAATCACCAGCAATAACGATTTCAGGTTAATTTTCGAGGATCTCCGATATAGTGTCGGAAAGGGCATCGAAGTTCTGTATAGTTTTCTGCCTTTCCGTCTTTGGGCTTCTGTAAAGAAACCCGAAATGCAGATGTGCCCTGGTACAGAACTTCATTGCGGAAATTAATTTGCAAGGCACCTGTGTAGATGCAAAAGAGATAGGAGGTGATACCCAGTGGTGTGAAAATCCTGTGGGTCAGCATCCTCAGACACCTGGGTTTCACTTAAGGCGAAAACATACGGCCGATGGAGACAAACGTGAGCATAGACAGAGAAGCAGTTTGGCGTTAGACCACGTATGTTGCAGAAGTCAATACTGAATCGGCCTGTCAAGATTAACGCGACAAAAGTCAAATAAAATGTCTATCTTATGTCTTGCAGACGCCACTGAGCTAATCGCCGCTTGAACGACCGCTGGTGATCAGTGTTATTCCTTCAATATAAACCAATGGTTAAGTATGAATAAACTAAAGCTGAATGAAAATAAAACAAAACTGATGGAAATTAATATGAAAACGAATAAGACATTTCAACTAAAGAGCATAACAATTGAAAAGGTTAACAGCATTAAATATTTATGTTTTATAATAGACAAAAATTTAAAGTTCCACGAGAATATTGAGTATATTTGTAAAAAGATCGGGAAAAATTGGATTTTTAAGCGGTTGAGAAATAAAGTAACAACTATAATGTCAATAAATATATACAACATAATTATTAAACCACATTTTGAATTCATGTCAACAATCCTGTATTCCAGCTGCAATGATCAACAAATTACAAGACTACAAAAACTTAAAAATAAAACTATGCGTGCGATATTAAAATGTAATCGATTAACATCAATAAATTATATGCTCAGCGCATTAAAATGGTTAAATGTTAAACAGAGACTACAATTTAACACAATATATTTTATCCAGAAACTGAAAATTGCAGAGGTACCTAAGTATTTGACTTACCAAACAACTTACGTAAGAGAAGCTCAGCCATATAACCTCAGAATTTCAAATGATTTCAGACTCCAACAGGCTCATAATACTATGATGATGAGAACGCTGTTTCATAAAGGACTGAGACTTTACAACATGATGCCGAATGATATTAAAATAGAACAGAATATTATTGTATTTCGAAAAAATGTTGTAAATTTCGTAAGAAACAATTTAGTTTAGAACACTTAAGGATTTTTCTATCAATTTAATTAATATGTAAAATTTTAAAGTATTGAAATACTACTCAATGACACGAAAAAGGACATAAAAGCCCTGATCCGGTCACCGTGACCCGAAGTGACAACAGTGGTTGGTGGTATCAACACTGATTAATTCTGTTCACCCGTCACCGGTATAGCGGATTTTTTGTTTTTTTTCTTCTTTCCCAGTTAAACCGCTGTTAAATTTCTATTGCTTTTTTGTTGTTTAATTTAGTGTCCACATTATGCAATTTTTATATTTCTTACGATTTTCTTCCACCAAAAACTAAAGAATTGCTGCAACAAAAATTGCAAGTGTGGAGGGCGATTAATTGTCATTTTTTCCATCACAAATACTTTCAAATGTAATTTTCTTTTTTAATTTTAAATTACAAGTAACTGTAATGGAAATTTTTCAATTAATGAAACGAATTCTAAAAATATGTATAACAAATGCCCCTGTTTAAACAATACAAACCATATGCATACATATGTAAGTACTGAAAAAATATTTATGTTAATATGTTTACCTAAATGCACTTCTTAAAGCAATGGCTTCATTTTCCAAATGGGCTCTTGAACCAATTACGACAGCATCATCTCTCCAATCACTGGCTATATCCCCCATAACATCTGACAATTTGTCATAGTCCGAAAATTTAGTGGCACCATCAGCGTCAGCAAATAGGATATAACTCCCACGCGAACTTAGCATACCCTTCGAAATTAAGAAATTACTACATTTTACGTTCCATAAGGTGACCTGACTATTAAAACCTACCAATCTGACTGCGCCCCCTTTGCCTCGATTTTCAATTAGTTCTAAAACACGGACTTTATTCACTGAATATTTTCTGGAGTACTGTAAGGCTAAGGACACTGTAGCATCTGAACTCCCATCACTTACAACTATAACTTCGTAAGAAAAGTTGCATGTTTTAGTTTTTGCTTCTAAAAACTCTATACATTCATTCAGCATGGTAGGTACTAGAACATTAAAGGACTAATGTAAGTATGCAAACATACATACATAAAAGATTTGAAGGCTTAAGTACAGTTTATTGAAACAGCTCCAAAAAAATAAAGAATGCCTTACGTGATAGAAAGTTGAAAAAAAGAAAGAAATATTAAGTAAGTAAAAAAGTTGCGGCAACCCATATTTTCCGAGTTAAGGGCCTGTAAGTTGGAGTACAAGTTTGTGAAGGCTATATTTTTAGCATTTGAAAGCGGACAAAATCCTTAGGATTGGTATGTAGAAAACCTTTAGTATGCATACATCATTCCATGTAAAATTATACAAAAACTGTTAGAATTTGAATTTATTGAGAATAATTAAATACACAACTCTAAAAATATAAAATGGGTTGCCGCCAGCTTTTTTATTTAATATTTTTTTCTTATTTTTCAATTTTCTATCACATAGACTATTTTTTGTTATTTTTGGAGCTGCTTCACTAAACTGTAAGTGTTCCAATTAAAATCTGTATAATGATTTCTACTTAAAATTTGTACAAGCAATATTTGGAACAAATCTAGTTTAAAAATAAGAAAATATAAAGTGAGAAAAGTTTCGGCAACGCCTAGTTTTCGAGTTATGGACCTATGAAGTTTTCGTAAAGAAATCCGAATTTCTAGATTTCGGACCGCAAATGACCAATAATGGTATCATTTTAAAGGTTTTAAAAATATCTTGCTATAAACTTAAAATTTATTTAAAAATACTCAACCCCGTTGCTGTTGCTTTATATTTTCTTTTTTATTTTTCAATTTTCTATTGCTCTAATTTTTTTTTTTTTCAATTTGAAGAATTATCCGTAAACTAGACTTAAGCCCAATATTTTTATTATTTCACTCTACTTACTGCGTTGCTCTTCATTATATGCTGGTACTATCACACTTAAATATACACTAGGGTTATCATCAATACTAGGAAATTCAAAATTCTTTAATATATTTGGATCCAAAAAAGTTTTTTCCTCTTTGTGCCTTTTTATTATCGGAAACGGTGTCGTTGTAGATTTCTGTACTATAAACAACTAAAATCGAATTGTAAAATATGTAATTAAATAAAAAAAAATTCACATCTCAAAAAATTAGCCGGCGTTTTACAGAGTTGAGAGCACATTTGTTGGGTCCACAAACTTACAGATATTAGGAGAGCCACAAATATAGCAGATCCCACAAAAAAAATCAACTGGAAATATTCTACAAATGCCATTTTTATTAAATAGTGTGGTTGTTCGATATTAATTCATATTCAGTAATAGGAAATATGTATTGTGAAATCGCCACGTATTTCACGCTCTGTTTAATTTTTATCTGAAATAATAAATGTGACGACAGATTAACAAAATTTTTGTTATTAAAAAGACTGAGACCTATTGTGAATAATGTCATATTTGTAGATGCACGATGCATTGTGTTTTTTGATGCCACACAAGGCAAGGCAAATAATACCAGATAAACTCACTAGCAAATTCGCCCGTCAACTCATAGAAGAATTTGTAACGTATTTTTGTGCAGAATGTCAACGTTTGTTTACTTTTGTGAGAAGTTAAGAAAAGTGATTTAATAATTATAATAATATACTACTATAATAAGAAGAATGAAAAATATATTACTGTTTCTAATAATTAATTTAATTTTAACTCATATTACAATAATTTAACGCGTTCTTTTTAGGTTATGTTGAATTTAACAAAACACATGTAAACAACAAATTTGACGTTTGGAAGAAAAGCGAATTGACGAATTCGCCTTGCGACAACCTTGTTTTAATAAACCTTGACACAAGGCATATCAAAAATTTTTATAACATTCAAGGTAAATTCATTACCAGGTAAACTCACTAGCAAATTCGCCGCCCAGCTGATACAAGAATTTGTAACGTATTTTTGTGCCGTACGTCAAAGTATGTGTACTTTTGTGAGAAAGTGGTTATAAAAACAATTCATTTTACTTACATTACACTAATTTAATACGTTCCGTTTAGGTTATATTATATTTAACAAAACACATGTAAACAAAAAATTAGACATTCGGTCTTGTATAAATAAACTTTGTTCAATACCAAATTCATTATTTCTCCCAATTGCTCTTATTGCATTTTTAGACCAAACGTCAAAGTTTGTTTACTTTTGAGCAACCCGAATTAATACCAGGTAAACGCATTAGTCAAATATTGTGTCCTGTCAAAATAATTCATACAATTTGGCATTAAACAGAGATAAATAGTCGGCCAGATTGACTGTTAAGAAAAAGAGTAAAATCAATTTTTTATTAAAGAAAATGATAAATGTGCAGAAATATATGTACTAAAAACTTCAAGTGCATTTGAAAAATCATCCTTTTTTCATACATTTTTAACTAATATATTTTGTCGTTTCTTTGCAAATTTTCTGATTAATTTCTTAGTTTCATATGAAAATAAAAAACAGTCGAAAATTCAATTCTAGCCCGAACTTACAGAAGGATAAAGTTCGTGCAATTTTGTACAGAAAATGAAAAATGTTACTCTCTAATTTTCTCTCAATACTTTTTTTTAAATTTATTTCTGTCCACATTTTACAGCCGTTGCAAACGATGAAAATGTTTTGCTTTTCAAACATTATGCATTTGAAGCGTCTAAAATCACTTAAATAAAATTTATTTTGGCATTTTTGTTATGCACGTGGAACAGACCTATTTTGTGGTAAATTTTATGGTTTTTGCGTTTTCTTACTACTGTACATTTTTGTCTCTTATTGAGATAAATTATAACTATAATTCTCATCAGCTGATTTCTGTTCAGTTATCAAAGTTGTGTTCTACTCAAAGCATGTTAATACGTGAAATGTTTTGACAACTTGAACAAAATTGTTGTATTTGTAATTAAAAATGCTGTTGTTGTAGGGACAAGTTCACCTGGTACGAATTCGCCTTGGTGTACTCTCATTTTACCGAACTTGACCAAAAAAGTAAAAAAACCCACATATTGTATTAATAACCCTAGACCCAAACTAGCCCGAAGAAAAGTGCGAGCCTAGGGCCAACAAATATTATATAACCAATATGATCTTCGTACGAGCTATTTTGTGCAAGTAGAAGAACATTACTCTGTCAAAATGTCTCTTATTTACCCTATTTTCTAGAATGGGAACGCTTCCTGTTAGCATTATGGTCCCGCGGGCGCCCAATTTAGAATAAAGAAATATACGTATTAATCATATCTTTGGAAACAAATATATATGCATTTACACATGTACATATTTAAAAAAAATTTATTTTACAGAATTATGCTTTATGTGATTTTAATTATTTATATTGCGGTATTAAATGGAGCAATATAATAATCTGGCATATCATTAATTGTGAATTAAAAAATTAAGTATCCAATTCGTTTCATTCTCTGTTTACATCTCTCAATTACCGTAAAATGTATATTCATTTACAATTAATTATCATTAAAAAAAAAATATGTACTTACATACAATCATATATATATATATAAGAAAAAGAAACAACCCCAACAAACATATAACAGGAAAAAAATGAAAAAATATTTTCTCAGATACACAATTGAAAAGAAAAATTTTTGAAACCACAAGTTTTTGAAAGTTTTCTGCATGTTGATTGTTTAGTGTTATAAAACTTAAATTGTCAGTAGTTATTGGAGAAAATCATATAAAATACGCATATAGAGAAATGTTAAAATGATTCACAGATTTCAATTATTTGTTTTAATAATCTTGTCACAGCATGCGGTGTCGTCCATAATTCATCTTACAAGCCAAGCATCCGTTGGCGAATTGTATACTTATAAAATTGAACCTGTGATGTTCAATTGGACGCATCCAGTATTTAATGAACAGTTTCGTTACACACCATCTTTAAAATCCTATCCTGACTTACCTTCATGGATGCGTTATATGTACAGTCATGAACATCATGCTGGTTTTCTTTATGGTACTCCAACAGCTGAGTTAGCGGATAAGATAATAACTTTGGAGATTGTAGCTTTAAATAAACACAACTATGAAACCAGACGCACAGACTTATATATAACAATTCAATCTAAATATCGTGCTCCTAGCGTTATTCAAATGAAAATCGATAATTTAAATTGGGTTCACTTAATGGATCCCGGTAGGGTAGAAAATTTGCGTAACATTTTCCGGAGGGACTTGTGGCCAGAAAGTGAAGGCGACTTAACATTACTTTTTATGGAGTCCGCGGTAAACATGGGAGGCCGTTTGCCTTTGAGTCCTCAGCAACATGAAGGGTAAAATTCTTACTTACATATATAAGTGCTTTATTATGAAAAAAAAAATAAATATTTCAGTGTCGTTGTTCATTTGGGTAGTTTTGCGAAATTTTCGGAACGTCTTAAACAACTACAAGAGGAAATACGGCCACTTTATAAACTTTCATCTTGTACTTATAAACGTACATCGGTACAAAAAATTTTCGAAAATGTTGGGTTTAAACTCGATTGGTGTGCCTTTAAAATGGTGGGTGCTGAAATAAATCCCGAAGTTTTACATCATACTCATGACAGCTCCAATACCAATAAAGTAAATGCTAATATGATTGAAGGTGGAAATTTAAAAAGACGAGAAGATCTTTGGCATGGAATGTCTCAGGCTGATGTCCCCATACGTAATTACATTGATGAGTTTGCTTTTGCTTTTGCAATACCAGGCATGATATTTGGAGTGCTATGTGGTATTCTTACAGCCAGCTTGTGCTTCAAACATCAAAAATTGTAAGTAAAGAGCAAAAATATGAAAACAGAATCCATATATGTATGTATGTATGTATGTTAGGAATTATGTTTGATAAAAATTATACTTTTAGTTTTGGTAAATAAATGTGTTGTCGGAAAGTCTCTGTTGAACACAGCTTCAAAACTGAATACGTCTCCTTGACATCAGAGGCGCTGTAACATTGATATAAACAAAAAAATGTTCAAAAGCTGATCATCTCTCATTATCCCTTTCCTCTAGTTGCAGCACAATGCATCCCATGTGTAGGGGTCTTCCCCTGAGTGCTGATCCAAGATAAAAAAATAATAATTTAATATTAATAAATTACTGTTGATTTATAGAATATCATACGTAGGTCTTATACAGTATAGATCAAAGGTGGCCATAACGCGGTTCTTGAAGTCGATTGGAGTGGCTCTTATTCATAATAATTAGTATTTTAAATTTAAACTGATTTAGTTTCAAATTAGATTAATCCTACATATATTTATGTACATACATATATGTATATACATATATTGAAATTTTCGAAATTACATACATACTATACTAGGGGTAGCCAGTTATACTAACTTCAGGAGCCATGTTTACGAATTATTATTTTAAAGGGCCATCATTTATATATTTATTAATCGATCTCGTTACCTTATCTAGTAGATATGTATGTATTTTAATTTTATTTTTTACTTTTTTTAAATATACATAATTTGTTTTAGAAGTGATCCACGATCGGATTACTTTCCCGATACAATTTTTCCTATAGTCAAGAGGAATGTGTTAATTCTCTGCATGACTCAGAATCAGAAGATAAAAAAGTAATGGATAAAAATAAAACAAAAAGGTGCAATTTTTATTAATCTGTTATATTTCAGTTACTGTCAAGTATTGATTATGAATTGAATAACTGTAAATTTATTCACTACATAAATTATATTTATTCTAGCTATAACGAAGCATATCCTACCACTTCAGCTACTGTACAAATGGTACAGTATTCGGATACAAATTCTCAACCCGTAACGACTCTTAAAAGTCTTAAGGATCCTAACTGCTTATTGGATAATGCCAGTGTGCGCTCGCAAAGGTAAAAAATATGTATAAACTATTCTTTCACTTATTCAACGTTAGTAAATTACGATCTATGTTTGTTATACGGTTTAGGTAGTCTATATGCACATTTCATTTGGTGCTAATACCAAAATCTTCAGTAGTCCATTAACTAAGTTCTTGAAAAAAGCTAAGAAATTTCACATGTTTATACAAGAACTCTAAAATATTTGAAAATTACGAAATATACAAACAAAACAAACTAAACGGTAGCTCCTTGAAAAATTTTCTTTATACAACAAACATATTATTTGGTTTAAATCTATTTAATTTTCATCTAAACTATATAACAAACATGTATGTAGATAAATAATATGTACATATGTATATAAATAAGGTGATATTTTCTTTCAACTATCTTTATTTTTATATACAGTCCCAACAGTTATTATCAAGCTGATAGTCCTCCTAATACGTATTTGCGTCCGAAACCGCCACCATATAAGGGTGGAAACTTATTACGCAGCGGTGTGGATATTTGACAACCAACTACTCCACGTATTTTGTACTGCTAAAAAAACGAACGCAAAATATATGTATGTATAACCAAAGCACACATTAACAGAGAGTAACACAAATTAAAGAACTAATATCCATTATTGATTGATGAGTACTTTATATAATAAAATGAATTATTTAAGAATTAATAAACATCTACATACTACAACAAGTTAAATTATTAAAAAACATATCAAATTAAAATTATTTGTTGATGAATTTTGTAAAACAGGTTATATTAATTATTTTTCACTTTTCTTATTTTAAGAAAATTCAAAATTGGTGAATTAATTTTTTTACAAACAAATTAGAGGTAAAACTTTTCGAATAAGCAGCTTTGTAAATATTGGATTAGATATATGGTGGCGATGGCACGATGGATGGTAGTCTGCACGTTGACTACGAATCCAAAAACAGACCTGGGTTCAACCCCAGTTTCAGACTAAAATTTTAAAATAAAAATAAACATCTCGCATTTTTCTGATGTGCATTAGTGTGTCTTTGTGTGTTAGTTGTTGTCGGAAGGTTTCAGTGGCGAAGGCATAGTCACTGGTCACTGAACAATACCGGCTTCAGCTGATAGCAATCCACAATCGCATCAGAACGCCCTCCTTCGTCGGTATTGTGTAGCACAGGCGAAGTAAAACAATAATAAAAATGGCTACTGAACCGAAGCTTCAGCACTGCTACGAGTATAAACAAAGAACGTGCGAAAGCAGAGCTCCAAAAATAATTAATTAAGCTTCACCTCCTGTCGTTTCTCCTACTATCCCTTTCCTATAGTTCCAGCATAATGCTTCGCATGTGTAGGAGTCGTCTCCTGAGTGCTGGTCCCAGATAAAAAAAAAAAAAAAAGTACCAATATATATTCTTATGATTATAAAAAATACAGGGGTTATTTAAAAATGTGTGTGGGTTTCGAAATAAACGTGGAAAACCGAGTACAGCTGGGTCACCCAGGTACTAATATGTATTAGATTTGTTTCTTTACCTTTACGGTAAAGTTCGGCGAGAGTAAACTATATTTATCTCAATTAGAGACAAAAATTTACAAAAGTACGGGAACGGAAACCAAACTTTTACCATAAAATAGAAACGCCATTGTATACAGTACACTCGCGATAATGTAAACAAAATTGTTATTACTTAACTATTTTAAAAGATGAACAAAGTTTGAAAAACTTTATAATTTTAACAATAAAAATCAATGCGCGTTGGTTAGGCTAGGTCGGCAGGTTGCTGGATGTAAAGGTAAAGAAAGGTCCCAGCCCACTTGGGACTTATTTATTATGGTCCCATTGTAATACCTGTTGTGCAAAAACTTAAACTTTCACGTGGGGTAGTGTTACAGACCGGAGTCTCTGCTGCGGGTACGCTTTCTGGTAAGATTGGGATCCCGCTTTGTTTAAATACCATCTTTTAAATTATTTTAATTATAGTACATTTTACACGGAAGAACAAGAGCATTACTCTCTCAAAACCTCTCTCATTTACTCAATTTTTGCGTAAGAAAACGCTTTTGGGTAAGATTTGGCGCCCAATTTTGAGTAAACGAACGGACGTATTGTGTTTTTAAATATGTATATTTCTTTTAAAACTTTTTGGGAACCACTGTCTCATATAAAAATTGTTTCAGAACTTCATTTGCAGCTATGCAGCTCTACAACAAACAACAACACAAAAAACAACAGGCATTTTGTTTGTGTAAATTAACTTTGGAATGTCAAAATCAGAAGACGACTACGCTGTCAAAAGTAAACAGACATAATAGCAACAAAAACATTAATTTCATTTATGCATGCCTTAATTGCAACCCTCTCTCCAAATAAAGAAATGACAAAATTGTTAATTGCGCGCTCTCTCAAATTAAACAAATGAGTGAAATGTAAATTTTGACAATCAAGTATAAAATACTTGTAAAACACATGGCGAGTTGCACAGACCTAATAAAAAGACCTTGTGCTAGTATTAGGCCTGTTTTTTACTTTTCTGGTAAAGTTCGGCAAAATGAGAGTAAACTATAGTTTATCTCAATTAGTGACAAAAATAAGAAAACGCAAAAAACCATAAAATTTACCACAAAATAGGTCTGTTCCACGTGCATAACAAAAGTGTCCAAATAAATTTTATTTTAGTGATATTGGACGCTTTAAATGCATAATATTTGAAAAGCAAAACATTTGCATCGTTGGCAACGGCTGTAAAATGTGGACGAAAATAAATTGAAAAAAAGGTAAAAGCCATTTTTTATTAAATAAAGTGATAAATATGCACTTACAACTTCAAGTTTATTTGAAGAATCTTCTTTTTTAAATAAAAACTTTTCTCGTTTGTTTGCAAATTTTCTGATTAATTTAATTAATTAAATGAAAAACATCCGATAATTTAATTCTAGACCAAACTTACGAAAAGAAAAAGTTCGTGCAACTTTGTACAGGAAATTAAAAATTTTACCTTCGAATTTTCTATCAAAATTGCACAAAAATTGTTATCTTGAACGCTTTTAGATAAATTTAGAGCAACCTATCTTACACGTTATTCATTCAAAGATAAGCTTGTTGAACATTTTTCGCAATTGAACTGATCTAGATTCTAAACATGAGTATATGTCAAATTAATGCGCAATATAACTTCGAATTTATATAGTAACTTTATCTAATTATATTATAACTATTATTTTTTTCATGAACATTATTTCTAGCTTATTTGTTGCCTACACGTTTAATTATTCTTATGTTACACTTTTAGTCCACCAACTGTATATGGCCCTATGGGATCGGTTGGTTATTATTATAAATTAATAAAATAAAATATCTATTTATATATGATTCTAATTTTAAAATTGTGCTTTTTCCTGAAAAAATATGTGAAATGTATTATCATATTATGATATTCTCATAAAGAATTTTTTTATAAAAGCAAACTCGATAACTGAGGAGGAAAGCATATACATACATATATCATTATAAAAAAAAATATTAAAAATTTCCTGAAGATGTTAACCGATGGTTAACGAAGTATCGAAATAGAAAAATAAACACAAACCTTTAAGCTTAAAAGATAATATATAAATTGTTATTAGAAGAAATAAAGTTAAAAAGTAAGGTTTAACAAATTTATGGAAAAGCAAAATGGAAGATTTTTTAAAGTACATATATTTATGCATATTTATTTTATTTATTTCAGAATTTTGTAATAATAAAAGCCCTCATCTGGCCAAAAGAATATTACAATAGATTTAAAACACAGATTCTTAAAACATTAAAAGTAACCCTAAATTTATAACTAGATAACAATCGTTTTAATATCAGCATAGAATTTAAAAGGTAAAGATCATAATACGGCATCAATTTGTTAAAAGTATAATTTATCAAAAAAGTAAGCGAAAAGTTGTAAGCCCGATGACTGCGATATCACACCAACTTCCTGCGAGTCGCATATAAACAAACTATGTCATATTGCCAACAAAATTAAAATGAGCAATGAGCAATCTTCGGTAGGTCTTGAGGGGGAACTGAAAAGATCTTAAAACAGCTGGCAAGCGATTCCATACACGAGCTGTACTTACGAGGAAAGACTTAGCCAGGAGGGAAGTGTGTATTCTGGGAATGAAAATTTGTGTATTTCTAGATGAATGACAAAATCGAACGCATTGAACTAAAAACGCAGGTGTAGAATTTCTAACAAGTTTATAAAGGCTCATAAGCAGCTTAATTGTTAAGAAATTAGAGAAACTACACTTTAACATTTGAGCAACATACTCCGAAACATGATCCTTGTATGTTAGCCGAAATACGAATCGCGTTATCTTATTGACCAATAGCTTAACTGTATTAATGTTACCATTCGTTGTGCATAAATACACCTCCATACAATAAGATATCTGAGAAAATAGCAAGGCATGAGCTAACTTAAACCTTACTCGAAAGGGTAAATAAACATTCAGGGAGTATAAACGACGAAGCGTGAAGTTGATATTCGAACATAACCTATTAATATGATAGGCATAGTTCAGCTTACAATCAAGCATCACACCCAACACTTTCAATCTGTCAACCCAACCAATGGGTACCTCTCGAATATGAACCGACAAATCCGGTACCGACAATGTCCCGAACCTCATAGCACTAGTTTTAGAAAGATTAATTCTAAGAGAGTTAGATTCCATCCATGCTTGGACACCGCTCAAGGTATTATTAATTTGGGTCTGAAATAGATTACCTGATCGCTCCCCAAAAAATAAAAACTGAATATCGTCAGCGTATGCGTAGGTTTCACAATATTCCCCATTAGTCACATGGAAAATGTCATTAATATACATAGAGAAGAGTAGTGGCCCCAAAATGGAGCCCTGGGCCACACCTGAAAACACCGATCGTATCCGTGATTGATTATTATTGAGCGAAACAAACTGACTACGGTTACTCAAATAAGAGTGTATCAAAAAACAAGAGCTTCGGGAGAAATTAAAATGAGAATGCAGTTTATTTATCATCTTAGCATGATCTATACGGTCAAAGGCCTTGGATAAATCCAGAAAAACAAGGATGCATGATTTACCCGTATCCATCTTGTCCCTTATCATTTCGGTAATACCCAATAATGTAGACGAAGTGCTACAATTTCGTCGAAAACCAGTTTGTCTGTCATTCAGTAGCGAAAGGCGTGAAATTTGTTCATAGATCTGTGTTTTAAATGTATATCAAAAACTTTAGACAGTACAGGTAAGATACTAATTGGTCTCAAGTTGGTTAAAGCTGAGCTATTTCCCGCTTTTGGAATCGGTATTATCCTAGCACACTTCCACTTTTCGGGGTATGTTGAGGTCGTTATAATGGAATTAAAGAGATGTAAAATATGATTAGCAATTAGAGGAAGGATTATCTTATAAAATCTTAGTGGTATTCCATCTAAACCGCAAGCATTCGATTTTATCATCATAAATGCAATAAGTAAATCAGACATGTAAGCGCGGTTGAAAGCAAAACCGTCAAAGTGAACACTGGATAACTCGGCTCCTATATCAGAGTTCGTATCCGGGGATATGTTCAGTCCATCACAAAAATAATTATTTATAGTATCCACATCCACCCCATGAGGAGCAGACAAGGATTTACCCACTCCTTCAGTTCTGAGCCGATTCCACATCTCCCTTGTGCTCATTTCTTCAAACGCCCTCGAAAAGTGACCCTTTTTAACATTGCGAATAACCCTTTTCGTCCTATTCCTGAGCTGACAAAACATCAAAACTTATCACTTTATTTAATAAAAATTTGCTTTTACTTTTTTCATTCACTTTTGGCCAATGATGCAAAAATATAGCGTCTAAAATCATTAAAATAAAATTTATTCGAGAAAGTAAGCTGCACTAGTATTTGTGGTAGGCTGGGTTCCAGCAATGTAGGGCAATTTTGGCACATTCAGAGAGTAATTTTCTTTTTAATCCGAAAAATTCGGGAACTTTAGTTATGCACTAGGAACAGACCTATTTTGTGGTAAGTTTTATGATTTTTACGTTTTCTGACTTTTGTACATTTTTGTCTCGTATTGAGATAAATTATAGTTTACTCTCATTTTACCGAACTTTATCACAAAAGTAAAAAAAACACACCTAATGTTACAAACTTTTTCAATTACTTTTTTTTTAATACAAACATATGTTTTTGACATATCCAGTTAATTTACACAAACAAAAATGCGTGGGGGTGTTGTACTACATAGTTGAAGTTGCCTTGCCCAAATTTTATTTTATAACATAATAATTAAAATTTATAAAAAAAAGTACTAACTAGCAATTAACAAATTGAAATGGAAATATGTTGTCAAAACTTACAAAAGATTTATATGAATTAATTGAGATATATAATATTAATATAATAAATATTATTTTTATCGGATTCACTCTAATAATTGTAGTAATAGGCAGCCTGCTGAATTTGGTTGAAGATATTTTGCCAACAAGTATTAAGCAATCATACCGCTATGGCAAGCATAGTTACAAAGGGCAGAAAGATAAGTTAGTATCGAAATTGGAGTTACCAAAATCATGGTTTTCACATTTTTATGTGTTTGCCCTAAGTTGGTCCATGTTAGCATTGTATCTTGTACTGAAGGGTATAATTATGCATAGCATAGCACCGGAATATGTTTTAAATTTTTTAGATTTTGTATCTGGTGGCGCATCTAATCGTAGAGTACTAGTTAATTCCAATAGTGCTTTGGTTGCCTGCGTTTTGATTACTTTACAATGTGCAAGACGATTTTATGAGACCAATTTTGTGCAAATATTTTCTAAGAGCAAAATTAATGTATCTCATTATGTCGTCGGTTATTTGCATTACTTTGGCGCTATTTTAGCTATACTTGTTAATACCGAAGGCTTTGTTAGAGGTAATTGTGTATATTTTAATATTATATATTATTAAGTCACAATGCTTTTCAGGTTCTTCTCCTTCGTCATTTAGCTTTGGAAAAATTTCAATAGTGCAGTATACATGCATATTTTTATTCCACTTTAGCTGGTCTCAACAGTATAAAGCCAACATGATTCTAGTCAATTTACGAAAAGACTGTAAAAGTGGACAATTAATCACGGAGAAGCATATGCTGCCTTCAGGAGGGTTTTTTGAGTTCGTATCGTCGCCACATATGTTTTTCGAAATTACAATGTACGTCGTTTTGCTGGGCATTTTGTGGCCAAGTTTTACTTGGAATGTTGTAGTTGCGTGGGTGTTAAGTAATCAGGTTAGTTAATGAGAATATAAAACTAATATTCGAAAGCAAAGTCTATTTTGTTTTAGGTCATGAACGCGTTGTTAACGCATAAATGGTATAAGGACAATTTTAAAAACTATCCAAAATCCCGAAAAGCGTTAATACCATTTATTTTGTAAATCAACTGTAAACTATGATTTTATTAAAAACATTCACAATTATAATAAATAAAAAGAATTTTATTTCATTATATGTAACATTGAAACACTTACTTCCACATGGTATTTAATGGATTTTAACATTTGCCTCATTTTTAAATAGAAATAAAAGTTTCTATTTTATTTATTCATTCATTCAATGATGTAATATAAAGCCTACAATTCCAATATAACATATTACTTAAGATATAATAAAATGCCTAAGTATAATAGTAAATATAGTGTAATACAAGTACATATTTAGGTTAGGTTGGCTGGTTGCAGGATGTAAAGGTAAAAAAGGTCCCAGCCCACTAGGGTCCAATTTATTATGGTCCCATTGTGATAGCGTGTTGTAGTGATCAGACCAGAGTATCTGCTAGGTATCGAACCTAGAACCCCAACTGATGAAAAAATACACACTTGAAGCGGAAGATAATTACAGCATCGGGTTAACCTTACTAGAAACGATTTCTCGTAAAAGGAGTCAGTAATCCTCGGTACGACAATATGAGGATTCCTTATTGAGCTACTAAAAACGAATCTCCTAAACAACAATAATTGGTAGTCAGACCTTATAACTACATATATAAAAAAGAATCAAACAACGCAACTTAACATAATCATCAAAATTACAACCTAGAAATCGAATTATGAGAAATATGTTCCATGCGTCCCACATTATATAAAAAGCGAACTATAGCATTAACAATTCGATTCAATCTAGATACATCTAAATCTGCTCCAAATAACTTCAAGTCCATAGAGTACATGTGACATCATCAGAGAAGAAGCTAACTGGCTTCTACTATGTACCGGAAAAAGTACACCAGTACAGTGTAATCTTCGCAATACCTGCAATATTCTACCTATCGTTTGATCCATATGTGCCTCAAAACTAAGTTTCCTATCTAGGACAACGATACGATCCTAAGACAATATTCAACAGAAGCTGCAATACATCAGGAAAAATACGGTCACAGGTAAAAACTAGAGCGACAACATCTGCAAACAGAAAAGTTTTTTTCAGTAAAGCATTTCTTCTTACGTTGTGTCCTTTTGTAGCATGAAGCTCATTTGTAAGTAAAACGAAAAACTTATTTTTATTTTTAAATTATGTAATATGTTTATGCTAACAAAAATCTTTTAAACGGGGCTATTAAATTTCGGAATTCTCGCTTATTTGTAATAGTTTCCATAAACTGTGAACTCATTCTTTCATTATTTAAAAAGAAAACTGAAAGGGAATAAAAAGTTATTATTACCACCAGAAAAATATTAAAAAATCATTTTATAAGTACCTGTAAGGATAACCATGAGCTTTTGAACGAAATACCGATAATAGAACTGAAAAGAAAAATGCTAGGAAAACTAAACCAACAAATGCCATAATACGCGCTTTACGCTGATCAGTTTGACTGCCTGCTTCCGTAAGCAAAAGCATACCAAAGAAAATTAGAGCATCTTGGGAATATAAACAATAAATATATTAATAACAGTACGGGTTTAGTTAAATAAAAACACTCACTTAAACCTAAAACAATATAGGTCTCTACGACTAATTGACCCTGTGATGAGCCATGTATGTAGGCAACTCCACCATTTTGTGATTTATGCACTAGTGGTGGACCGCGAATGTGATTCCACATTTGTCCCGATATCATTGTGAAACAAAAGAACACTGCTATTGCACCCCATATCGATTTGTTATATAAAAACTCCAGGTTATTACGTCTCATATATAAGAAACCCCCCACAAGGGCGGCCAATGTAATCATTGCAACCGTACCCGAATAATTGGGTGGCCGGAACACACGTATATTCACATCTGTGCGTTCCGCTACGAATTTTGCAATAGCATCAGCAGCGAAACCTAGACGATGTATATCCATAGTATCAGCACCTTTTGGTTTACCCTTAGCAGGGAAATGCATAAACACCGGTGCAATATTCAAGCGCAACATTTGAAAAACATCTGAACCGTCATCAAAATCGACCATGGCAAAAAACAATTTATTTGAGTAAATCGGTGAAAATCTGTATGATTGTGCAACAATTTGGAATTCATCGTGAGCATGTCTACATATTTGACATTGACGTGATGGTGCTAAAGCGGTCAACATTACAATCATTGAGTAATTCCGAGGTGAGTTCTTCACATATTCTCTAAACTTTTGCCCATTAAGACGCAGCATAGCCTTTTTATTATTCATGTCCATTAAGTTTTGTACCTTTTCTGATATTGAAAATCCTACCTAGAAGTACAATTAAAAATTTATTTACATTTGCCGGTATTTTGTTACATAGTTTTTTCAACCGAAATGACGTGGCCTAATGGAAACCTTGTATTATGTGCATTAAAAGTATGCTGATACACTTTACCTTTTGTTTACTTTGAGCTTTCGTACTTAATATTAAAAAACCAGCCATTAATATAGCTGCAAATAACATGGTTTTGTGTAAAACTTGCATTCTGTTTTTGTAACTTAAATTAATAAATATTCTTAGGCACCAAGATAAAACACTGCGGGAAATAAACTATGCCTAAAAAGTTCATAGACAAATTTGACAAAGATAACAATTCTTAATAAGCAAGTTGCCAGAAATTGAAAAATTTATATGCTTCTGTGGTGCACTAGCGAACGTGTTTTGTAGGCAAAAGATTTTGACAATTATATATATACCAAGGCAAATTCACTACCAGGTAAACACACTAGCAAATTCGTCCGTCAGCTGATGCAAGAAATTGTAACGTTTTTGTTTGAGCCGAACCTCAAAGTTTGTTTACTGATATGGGTTCTACTTTATATTAAAAAAATAAAATGTAATAAAAAATGTTAGTAGACTTTGAAATAATTGTAATAAATTTGAGAAACAAATAAGTAGAGATCACTTGGATTCTTAAATAAAAACTTACATTTACTTTGTGAGAAAGTTAAGAAAACTGGTTGTAAATAACTTAATAATTATAATAATATAATACTATAACAATAAGAATTCAAAATATATTACTTTTTATATTAACTGAATTTATTTTGGGAATATTCATTTATATATATATGATTCTAATTATGCTTTTTCCCTTATAAACTATATGTGAAATTTATTATTACATACCTTTTGATATTCTCATACAGTATGAAAAATATCATAAAGCATTTTATTACAAAAGCAACCTCAACCTCAACCTCAACAACAACCTCACCACACCACACCCAGCAAATAACTAACCGCCACTTTTTCTCTGCTTGACACCTCAACTCTAGCGTCTCCATTTTTTCTTTGTTTGACACTAGACGTCTGCCATCTTTTTTTTGTTTGACACTTCAACTCTAGCGTCTGCCATCTTTTTTTTTCTGTTTGACACTAGACGTTTGCCATATTTTCTCTGTTTGACACTAGAAGTCTGCCTTACCCATCTACAGGTTACACATGACAGAAACGCCACCATTATAGATACATCAGTGGACCTAGAATGGGTGTGAAACTATTCCTAGATCTAAAAATTTCACAACATTTTTCGTACTAGACTTTGCCATGGCTTTCAGGAGAACAAATTTTGTTAGGTGGTCTAATACAATAAAGATGTAGCAATTTCCATTCTTAGAGCGAGGGTATGGTCCCAAAAAATCTACAAATATCCGTTGAAACGGGCGCTCTGACTAACAATAACGTTTAAATTACATAACTTAAATATATTTTTACATAAAAAAAATCCAATAATAAATAAATATAAAGCCAAATATTTGAAAACTTTAAAAGCTTTCGTTTTCTTTCCTTTTTCCCCTCAGAGAAAAACCTAAACAAACTGACTTCAAATTTTAAACTAAACTATAATAAAAAAATTTATAATAATTATTATACATAAACTTAACTTATCACCTGTTCCTCTAGGCCAGAAAGAAAATTTTTTCGAACACATATATATGTATATTAAAAACAATAACAAAACTTTTATTTGTTTGCGTTTTGAAATTTTCTTCCCAACTTCGAAAATAAGGGGCTAAAAAAAAAAAATCAAAAATATCTTAAATGACTTCTTCATAAATATAATATTGATAATTAATAACTAAATTTTCATCAAAATATATAAACTCAAGAGATAAAATATCCACTTTAAAAACTCTTTCAGAGAAAAGAATTTCGTAAAAAAAAAAGACTTACAAAAAAAAACAAAATTTGCTCAGTGCAAAAACTATCTATTGCAAAAAAATAAATAATTTTTTTTTCTTAAAAGCATTACTATATCAAAAGATAAATGTAGCAATATAATAAAATATATATAGGTAAATAATAATGAAAGAAAAATCGTTAGATAATATTATAATAAAATTATAAATGGCTGAAAACAAAACTACTGAAAATAAGTACATATATAGATAATGAAATGAAAGAGGTACTAAAAAAAAACTCTAAAGTAGAACCATACATAAATAACCAAAACTAAATAATAATTAAAAATAAAAAAAATTATAACAAACAAAATAAATTTAATATCCTGACGCACAGGTTAGGATACGGTAGGGTTTCAGACGGAAAAAGAATCACAGTGTATGTATCTTTAAAATGACTTCAAGCGACTACGTATTTCCAATTAATTCCGATATTAATAATTAACGTTCTTCTTCTACTTTTCAGGTTTATATGTATGTATATATCCGAGTGCTATAGATTCTCTAGTTCATGTGTCTTAAACAAGACAAACTTCCATCAGCAGTATCAGGGTGCTACGGGTGTAGATCGTACTTCCACCAGGACTAACCATCTGATACTGGCTGCAGGTACCTTATGTAACTACTTCGACTTAAACAGTAGACAAAACCAGACTCGAAGCAAAGGATTCTGGTGGCTTTCACCTCCTTATCCTTACTCGAACCGTTGAATTATTTCATATCCTCAATCATTCCACCCAGTTCCCATTATTGGTCGCAACGCGAAGAACAATTTATATGTTCGTTCGGGACTTACCTAATAACGCGGACTAAGTTTTATGACATCTGACTGACTAGATGTAATTTAGCTGTAACTTTACGCAAAACTTGTAATTGCCACGCGATGTCGCAACGCGTCAAGGACTCTTGATTGACTCGGACGGGACTTACATCGGACGCGCACAATTACTTCACTGCCTACTATATAACTGACCTTCATTCCTCTTAACACTGTTGGGGCCCCACGTTGGGCGCCATTTTTATGTTGTGTGTATATATGTATGAATATGAAGAATATATGGGAATTAATATAAATGCTTGATGTTTGATTTAGTATAATTATTGTGTGGGAATTGAATTGAATAAATGTTGGTGAAATGAAGAATAAAAGAATAATGTTTGATAACTGTGATCATGTGATGAAGAATAAACTGAACAAAATAAATGCCACGGAAATGCATACATACTGCTCAGGCCCCACGTTGGGCGCCATTTTGTGTAGTGTTTGTAAATATGTGTAATTATAAAATGTAATGAATTGAATAAATGTTTGTGAAATGAAGAATAAAAGAATAATGTTTGATAACTGTGATCATGATTTATTATTCCTGACCTTTTTGACAGACTGTTGGCGGCGCTGGCATTATGGCGTATTGCTCCGGCTGAAGCTCGCCGTCTTGGAGGTGGGTTTCTTGCCAACCAGCCTTCTCATTTTTTTTTTCAACAACAAAAAATTTTAAAATGCCAGCCTATTATTTACCAATATTGAGATTTAGAACCCGTCAAGTGTTAATGAAAATCCAGTTGCCAAACGAACTTTCCGAACCCTCGCACTCAAATACTCACGATATTACCCTACTATCGCTCGAAGTCAGTTGAAGCCGTTCAACTTTTTCCGGCTTCGGTTCGACCTTTTTCCGGCCTCGGTTCGCCACCCTCTACCATGGTAATACTTTCCGATTAATTAGTTACTACTCCCCACTTTCTACTACTGTGGCTCTTACCGGCCCCTTCCTACTTTCACCTTACCTTTCTTTAATTATCTACCCATATCCGCTTCAATAATATTCTCTTCAAACGAAAATGTACATAATACTTATACATATATATTTATTCATATAATGATATTCTTCTTAAAAGTATAAAATACTTTTCTATTTAATTCTATAATAATATTCTTTTAAAAGTATATGATAACCGAACTTACCCAAAGAAATTAAAAATTTTACTCTCTAATTTTTTTCAAAATTGTACAAAAATTGTCAATAATTGCTGGCACGCTTTTGGGTAAATTTAGAGGATTCCATCTTACACGTAGTTCACTTGTTGATAAGCATTTCTCGTAATTGAACTGATCTAGATTCTGAATATATATAGTCAATTTCATGCGCAATATAACTTTCAATTTATATAGTAGCCTTATCTAATTATATTATAACTATTATTTTTTTTATGAACATCATTTCTAGCTTATTTGTTGCATACATGTTTAATTATTCTTATGTGACACTTGTAGTCCACCAACTGTATATGGCCCAATGGGCTCGGTTGGTTATTGTTATAAATTAATAAAATAGAATATCTATTTATATATGATTCTAATTTTAAAATTCTGATTTTCCCGAGAAAAATATGTGAAATGTATTATTCCATTCTTTATGATATTCTCATAAAGTATTTTTTCTAAAAGCAAACTCAACAACTGAGGAGGAAAGCATATATCCTCCTCTGGGCGGCGTACGTGGGTCCTACGAAGATGAGGTGCCACCGCACTTTGCCGGGGGGGAGTTGAGGATCGCCGCCGGGGCTCTTAGGACGGGGAAGGCCCCTGGCCCGGTTTGGGTACCGTCGGAGGTGCTGATGATCCTGGCTAAGAGCAGGCCGGAAGCATTGCTCTGGTATATAATGCTTGTTTAGTCCAGGGCGTCTTCCCAAGACGCTGGAAGACACAGCGGCTCATGCTTGTTAGCAAGGGCAGGGGCGATCCGACCCAGCCAGCGGCTTATCGGCCACTTTGCATGTTGGATGGTGCCGGCAAGCTGCTGGAAAAGCTACTCCAAAGAAGGCTGGTGGAGGCCGTGAGGATGGCTGGGGGGCTGTAGGATAGACAGCATGGCTTCAGACCTGGCAGGTCAATGCTCGGGGCGATTGCTGATGTGGTTGGGTGCTTCGAGTGTACTCAGAGTCAGAGGGAGGCTTGGAACTCGAGGGGGAGGGCCCTGGTGTTGGTGCTATTGGTCTGAGACCCCAAACTGTCCGGCGATGGCAGGGCAGATGGTTCCGACTGCATTTACTGTGGTATTACGGATGATGATGCAGAACACACTTTCTTCGACTGCACCAGGTAGCATGCTGAGAGAGGCGCAATGGGGCAGCGGGTTGGCGTGTTCGCTCCTGCCACCGTGATAGGGAGGATGCTCGATTGCGAGGACTTTCGTCATTCTGGGCTTCAGAAATTATGTTGGGGTCAATTTTAAACTCAGAGTCAAGCACATTTGTTTTAAATGTTCGTTGTCGAGGTTTTACCTCACCTTTTAATCGCAATACATCTATGTTAGATTTTTCTTTTGGGCTTGGTGTTTTTCTGTATGCTTAAAAATTCGAGATTTTAACGCTGTTATCTGAAATTTCGAAA
This sequence comes from Dexiosoma caninum, assembly GCA_963924685.1. Classification (NCBI taxonomy): domain Eukaryota; kingdom Metazoa; phylum Arthropoda; class Insecta; order Diptera; family Tachinidae; genus Dexiosoma; species Dexiosoma caninum. The sequence goes on along the minus strand of OZ004727.1, from coordinate 47,063,308 downwards.
GGACATAGTATTACATTGCTACTATCTAAAAATTTTCCAAAACACTATAATTTTCAATGGAAACACTTTGTTCATTACATTTTTTATTGCTTAAACCACCACTAAAATTTTCTGTTAAATTTTCACCGTTTCCCTCTAAAATTATTTCAGAACTTTATTTTCTTCATTTTTATTGGTCATAAAACCACTAATATGCTCTGCAAAATTTTCTTCCTTTTCTACCAAATGTATTTCAGAAAAACTATTGTCTTAATTGTCTAATTATAAAAAAAATTTAAATTATGAGCCAAAGGTTCATTTAAAATTTCACTACTTTTTAGTTAAAGGTTGTTATTGCACTGTTTTTTATTTATACATAAACTACCATTTTTATTAGTATAATCTGATATTTACATTCTACAACATTTTCTAAATTGAATTTATTACAATTTTTCATGCTTATACTACTTTGTAAAAATTTTTCTAAAACATTTTCTAACATACATTTTATGTCTTTTACAAAATTACTTAAAATGCTTTCCGTTTTGGATATATTTATTTCTTTATACTTTCCACTTGATTGCTTTGACTATCCGATATCAATATTTTGCACCTGTATGCTTTTATCACAAAATTTTATATTAGAAGTATAAGTTAAGCTGGTAAAGGCATTTACATTTTTTGCTGTGCTTTTATAAATTCATCTTTAATTTTCTCATCTACTTCCGTAGGAAAGAAATTTTTGGAATGAATGCGTTTCATCTTCTTCATGCAGCGTGTCTTCTCAGTATATTTTTTCCATCATTTCATTCAAATCAATGTTTTTGCTTAGCAAAATATCTTCCAGAATATGAAAGATTGTTTGAAAGATGTAATAATGTATCTACAGCATTTCCCTCAGCTTTATTTTATTGAAATGTAGTTGTGGTGATGCAAACCCTTTCTAGTAATTCCACAAAGTTCTTATATAAAAAGCAATGTACAAAACACAATGTACATGTATGTCTTTTATTGATGACAAATTCTTTTAAACTATATATAAAATTTTTCTACAAAGTGACACAACATAAAAAATATTTCAAAGCCAACTATGTGAATATACATGTTGAATAAGCAAAGTGTTAATGCTCAAATTATATTTCCAACACTCCTCCTCAACATATATATTTTACAAACTGATTTTATGCTTTTAAATTTAACAAAGTAACAAATTTATTATGTTTTAATTTAGACAAATTTTTAGTAAATATATCCGCAATCATATCTTCCGTAGGACAGTATTCCAAATAGATTTCCTTATTATTTACTACTTCTCTAATGTGATGATACTTTATATCTATATGTTTGCTGCGATTATGAAATACTGGATTTGTTGCTAATTTTAAAGCTCCTTGATTATCGACGTTCAATTTAATACTTTCTTCATTTATGAAACCAAGTTCTTGTAGTAATCTTCTTAAGTATACTGCTTCCTTTGCTGCATTTGATATAGACATATATTCAGCTTCTGTACTGCTTAATGCTGTTGTGGATTGTTTTTTCTTTGTGCTAATTTATTTACAGAATATAATATATCTGGCCTTGTCGTTAAAGATAAATATAATAAAGAGCCAATAAGTGATTGATATAATGTGCTATCAACCTCTTCACATTTTTCATTGCATTTTGTTTGAAAATTTGGTTCTAGTGGAACTGATGATGTTTTACAATTTTCCATATTGTATTGTTGTAACAAATCTTTAATATAATTTTCCTGACAGATATTTATATCTCCAGTTTCACCGTTACGTTCAACTTTCATCCCCAAAAAATGTTCCAATAAACCTTTATCTGATACTTCAAATTTCTTACTAATTTGAGACTTGAATTTTAATATTTCTGCTTTATTTTTACATCCAACTATTATATCGTCGACGTAAACTGCGACTACAATCAATTCTTTGTCTTGTATTTTTTTATATAAACACGGTTCATTTTTGCAACTTTCAAATCCCATCTTACATAAAACTTCATTTAATTTAAAATTCCATGCTCTCCCGGATTGCTTAAGACCATAAAGAGATTTGTGCAGACGTAACACTTTATTTGGATACCTTTTGTTTTCAAAACCTTGAGGCTGTTGCATGTAAATTTCATCATATAAATCTCCATTCAGGTATGCTGAAGTTACATCTATTTGGTGCAAATGCATTTTGTGCTCAACTGCTAATGCCAAAATCATTCTTATCGTTTCGTATCTTATAACAGGGGAAAAAGTTTCTTCGTAATTTATGCCGTATTTTTGACTACAGCCTTTGGCGACCAACCTTGCCTTAAACCTTTCAATTTCACCTTCACTATTTTTCTTTAAAGTGTATACCCACTTACTTTTAATAGTTTTATGACCTGCTGGTAAATCAACTAATGACCATGTCTCTTTTTGTTCCAACAAAGACATTTCTTTTTTCATAGCTTCTCTCCATTTTTCACTTTCACGACTGGATAATGCCTCTTCTAAAGTTTTTGGAACTTGCTCCTTCACTGCATTATTCAGTTGTTGATATATTTTTCTTGGACGACCTGGCCTACCATTACTAAAAATTTTAGGTCTACCTGGCCCACGTTTACCTTTTTCATTTGTTTCTACAACCTCATCAAGTGAAATATCGCTATTTACTGATCTTACAATGCTATACTCTAAATCTTCTTGATTTGAGGTATTATTTGTCTCAAATTGTTCATCGACATCTTTCTTATTTACAATCGCTTCGAAATCCATAAAATTCTGAATGTTATCATTAATTTCTTTACAGGGTAATTTATATTCATTAAATAAAACATTGCGTCTTTCAATAACTTCTCGTGTTTTCTTATCATATAAGCGATATGCTTTTGATACTCTAGAATAACCAACCATCATCATATTTGCACCTTTTGATTCAAATTTTCCTCTTCTTTTATTCAAAACTACTGCATTTGTACCAAAAATTTTAAAATGATTTACACATGGCTTACGACCCGTCCATATTTCATAAGGCGTTTTTCCATCGAGACTTTTTGATGGAGATCTATTACGTAAATAAACTGCTGTTGCTACAGCTTCAGCCCATAAATCTTGTTTTAAACCAGCATCGACTAACATACAACGAGCCATTTCTACTATTGTTCTATTAAACCTTTCCGCTACCCCATTCTGTTGCGGCGTATAAGGTACCGTTAACTGACGTTGAATTCCGCATTGCTCCAAATAATTATTAAAATCTTTATTAATATATTCTCCTCCATTATCACTACGAATACATTTTATTTTACGATTTGTATGACGTTCTACTAATTCTTTGAAATTTTTAAATTTTTCAAATACCTCGCTTTTGTATTTTAAAAAATAAACAAAAACTTTTCTTGACTTGTCATCTATGAATGTGAGGAAATACTTTGAACCTCCAACTGAATCTATTTTCATAGGACCACAAACATCCGAGTGTATTAAATCTAACAACTCACCAGATTTACTTTCAGATTTCTTCGGGAATTTTATAGCATGAATTTTGCTAACCATACATATTTCGCACGGATCTTGATGTTTCTGCGTCAAATTTATACCATTCACCATATTTTTCTTCGACAACTCAAACAGGCTTTCATAGTTCAAATGTCCATATCGACGATGCCAAGTTTCATTAATGGATTGTAAAACACATAATTTCTCGTTCGGTATTTTTATTTTAAATTGGAACAAATTTTCTTCTTTACGGGCTTTTAAAACTATTTCACCGTAAGCATCAGTAAATATTGCACCCTTATTATTAAATTTGATTTTGCCACCATACTGTACGACCTTATTGACAGATAAAAAATTTCCATTCAGATCTGAGGAATATAAAACATCTTTTAGTACAATTTTATTATTATTTATAAACAGATTGACTGTTCCTATTCCTTCAGCAGCAATTGATTTTCTATTTGCCAACATTATATTATCACTGCATCTGTCTAATTTACAAAATAAATTTCGATTTGCACACATGTGACTTGTAGCACCGCTATCAATGTACCATGTCGATGTTTGTGTATCTCTTTTTTCAGAATTCGCCATTGCAATCAAAGAGTAAGTTTTTTCTTGATTACGTTTTTCGTTGCACTTATTTGCATAATGCCCTTTCTTACCACATATGAAGCAATTTCCCTTTTTAACATTCAAATTATTATTACCTTTCTTGTAACCTGTTTCTCTTTTGGCTGCACCAAAAGCTTGTTCAATCGTAGATGATTTGTTTTGTTGATTTCGACGTTCATACTCTTCAAGAAGTTTAACCTTTAGCATTCCTAACGCTGGTAGAGAATCCCTCGTTTCTATGGCAATAACGAAGTTTTCAAACTCTCTCGGAAGACTTGACAATAAAATGACTACCAATAATTCTTCTTGAATACTAATTCCAACATCGGCTAATTTCTCCGTAATTTCACAAAAACTGTTTAAATATTCGGCCATATCTTTGCTGTCTTTCATGTTCAAACTTAACATCTTTTTATATAAGCTAACCTTTTGCATCGGACCACTCGGCTTGTAAACTTCCTTAAGTTTAATCCAGGCATCTTTAGATTTGTTAATGTTTTTAATATGGTTCAACTGGTTAGACTTAACACTTAATAAAATTGTTGCGAGCGTTTTTTCATCATTACTCTTCCACTCCAAAATTTTATCACGACTCCAGGTTGAATCTGCTTCTTCTTCGCCACTTGCATACTTCCAAAAACCAGAATGAATAAGGATACTTCTCATATGAATACTCCATGTTTCGTAATTCCTTTCATCTAGCTTTTCTATCTGATATAATGACGACGATGCCATTTTTTCTTTTTAAATCTTGCAATAAAAATTCAACAACTTCCAAATCGTATGTCTGGGCCCATAACCTATTGAAATGTAGTTGTGGTGATGCAAACCCTTTCTAGTAATTCCACAAAGTTCTTATATAAAAAGCAATGTACAAAACACAATGTACATGTATGTCTTTTATTGATGACAAATTCTTTTAAACTATATATAAAATTTTTCTACAAAGTGACACAACATAAAAAATATTTCAAAGCCAACTATGTGAATATACATGTTGAATAAGCAAAGTGTTAATGCTCAAATTATATTTCCAACATATTTAAAACTTGGTGATTATTTTGAAACAAAGTTGTTACTTCTTTAATCTGACGTTAAGAAAACAAATGAATCTTATAACAATAAAATTATTGTTTGCCGACATTTTGGCCTCAATTTTGTCCCCTTGATATATTCGAGAACATCTCATAATCTGAAATCGTTAAATATAAATGTCCTTCACCGAAACAACTTGCTATATGTATCGGAACTTACATTGCTTAAAATCATTTTTCTATTCTATTTCTATTTAAATTATTCCGAATTCTGGAGTGCGTTGGTATATTCACATTATATTTTTCTACAATGCTTGCGTACATTTCCCGACTTATATTTACTGGAAGCAAGCCATATCTAAGTTTATCTTCGATAACTTTTTTTAGCATTTGTACGTCACGCATTTTAATTGAATATCTAAAAATAAAATGAAAATTCTCTAAATCATTGGCGTTATGCACCAAAAAGTCCTATATAGAAAAGAAGAAATTTTACTAAAATGGCTCCATCAGCACTGTTGTTCACTTTTCAAACAAGTTTTGCTGGATGCAAGGGATTCAGCGTGAGTGAGAACTTTCACGAGAATTGACTACAATTTACTAAAACCAAAAAATATATTTTTCATGCATGGCAACACTGATGTCCACTTTAAAAATTTTTAATAGGTCTGTTCGTATACTCAAAATTGGGTGCTCGTGCGCGCCCAATCGTAACCAAAAGCGTTTTTTTACGCAAAAATTGGGTAAATGAGAGAGGTTTTGAGCGAGTAATATTCTTGTTCTTCACGCACGAGAATGCTCGTACTTTTTCTTCGGGCTAGTTTGAGCGTGAAGAACAAGCTAATAATAAACATTGAAAATAACAAAGCAAAATTAAAATTAAAAGTTTCCCAACAATGCAATGAACAAATAACAGTTAATTTTATTTCATGATACACTTAAAAATTATTTGGGGCTTCTTTAATTGACATGTATAAGCCAAGGTATTGTTTTTATGGATATATGCATGTGTGTAAATTTGTAATTGTACATGGTCATATAAATTAGGACTGTTCCAGGTGCATAACAAAATTGCCCGAACTCGCGCAAACTTATTTTATTTATATATGATTCTAATTTTAAAATTGTGCTTTTTCCCGAAAAAATATGTGAATGTATTATTACATACTTTACGATATTCTCATAAAGTATTTTTTTATATAAAAGCAAACTCAAGAATTGAGGAGGAACTGCACTTAATTTAAAATACTTACTTATTTTAAAGAAATTTTTAAAAATAGATTTTTTTTTTCAATATTAAATTTAAATTAAAATTAACTTTTTTTAATATTAAAAGAGATCGCACTCCACCAAGGCGAATTCACACCAGGTGAACCCGTCCCTACAACAACAGCATTTTTTGTTTACAAATACAACAATTTTATTCAAGTTGTTAAAACAGGTTATGTATTAACATGTTTTGAGTAGAACACAACTTTGACAATTGAACAGAAATCAGCTTATGAGAATTTTAGCTAATGCAGCCACCTAGTAGGAATTCTTGTTAACCCTTCTACATCCCTTTGATATGTGGCCTTCCTATGATCCTTTGGGTCAATATGACCCAACAATAAAATGTAAACAACATTTCATATTTAATATAGGAAATTTGTCTGTTTTTTTATTTAGTATAATAAAAAGAATGAAAACTAATATAAATAAGCCCTTCCTGAGCAATGATTAAAAAAAAGTACATACATATATAAAATAAAATTAAATTTGAGATTCATTCTTTTTTTTTTAATAATAATTATATTTTTAATACTAATGTATATAAACTTAAGGATTTGTGTGACAATTTATACACAATGTGACCATGTGCTCTTTGCAAATAAATTTTTTACAAGAATCACATTTAGTGGAATACTTATTTGAATTCCTTCCATGTTGACAAAAGAAACACCGCTGTCGTTTATTTGGAAAATTACTGGACAATGGTGAATTTGTGCTATTTTGTTTAGAACATTGCGGGGCACCTGTGCGATCATTTTGTTCTTGAATATTTTTAACAAGATTTATTGCTGATGGTCCATGTGGAAAAACCTTTCTTCGCAAAATATGCTCCTTTATTAGCTGCTCTGCGAATTCTACCAGATAAAGCCTGCGTCTGAAATTTTTATTAGAATTCCAGGCAGGATTCATATCAGTCCATATGACGTAGGAGTTATATGCTGATACATCTATCATATTTGAAAATAACGCAACAGGCCATCGTTTAGTCATGCGCTTACATGTGTAATTAGTAACTAGTTGGTCAAGCGGTAATGGTGTATTATTGCAGGTTTTTTTTTGTCATCATCTCTTACATCGGCTGAATGATGAAGAGAACTTAAGAGGAGAACGTATTTATTTTTTTTTGGAACATAGGATACTATTGTTATGTCATTGGAAAACAAAAAAATAAGAGTGCAATACGGGCTTTTTTTTCATATCTAGAATTTTTGATGGCAAAAAAGTTTTATTTTTACGGACAGTGCCAACTAATGTAATATTCCGACAAAGTAGTTGAATGGCAAGATTGTATGTAGTAAAAAAATCATCACATGTAATTGTGCATCCCTTTGGCAGAGGGCCACTCTCAGAGCACCACTCTCTCACCTAAATTGAAAGTATGGAAATATAGCAAATGTAATACGAAGTACAAAAGTCTCACCTTGATTTTTTTCTGGCTGTGTATTTCTTGCTTTGCCTGTGTACACCTCCATATTCCAGGCATATTTAGTTGTGGAATCGCAAAGTGCCCAATTTTTTATGCCATATCTGGCAGGCTTTGATGGAATATATTGCCTGAAACTGCACCGACCTCGAAATGGAACCAATTGTTAATATACAGTAACATTTTCATGTGGATTGTAAAAAAATTTGAGCTGATTACTCCACTTGTCCCAAACGTTTCTTATCGGTGCTAGTTTGTTACGAAGTCTTCTTTCTTCTCTATCTTCAGAGCTGTCAAACCGCACTGTGATATGCTCGCAAATCACTTTAGACTCATTGTTGCTCGAAAAATAGGTCTTCCGTTTTTTTCACTCCACAAGCTAGTAAGATTTTCTCCATGAGATTTATAAACTCCTGCCATTACTTGTAATCCAAGGTATGCATCAAGCTCTATCATATCAATGTTTTGCCAATCATGTCCATGTAATTCGAAACTTTTTTGATTTGTCATTTGAATAACAATATTTTTTATATTTGGTGATATAAACAAATCGAACGAAGGCTTTATATCTGTAACCGTAGATGTTGCTCTTTTGGTCGGTCCAGGCTTATTCAATAAAACTTGATTTTTTGGCAACCTGCCTGATGGAAGTGGTGGCTGCTCTTTCCAAACTACACTTTTGTCCTTAGATAAATATGTAACTGAAAAACTGTGATCTATTTGTACTGCATCTTCATCCACGCATCTCCACGCTTTCAATACTATTATTTGATGATGAATATGATTCAACTCCTGCATCGCTGTCGTGTGAAAAAATTTCGTCTTCATCACTTTCATCAAAAAAGTCATCATCTTCGTCATTCATTATTTGTTGCAACTGAAGATCAGTAAGAATCTAAAGCAATTTCATTATGGAACAATCGTACATTAAAAATTTTATTTTACAATACTTACTTTTCTTTGTGCCATTATGTAAAAATACTCAATTATGATGAATTACAAAAAAAAAAAAAATATATATATGCACAGTATACACTCATCACCAAAAATTAATCAGAGCTCATTGAGAGAAAATACTCTAATGAGACAAAAGCTCTAGCCATCATCATAGTTTTTTTTTCATATACAAAACGGGGAATCATCGAATTGCAATTTGAATGAACTCTTTTGTTTACAAGTGCCAATGCGTTACCATATCATCATAAAACAAATTTCAAGAGATTCTTCACATCTCACCCACAGTTTGAGAATAATAAAATTTTGGATAAAAAATGTATTCAATGAAAGCGATTTTATTGATTATTTTACTGAAAAAATGATTGATCGATGATTCTAAATGAATATGAAATCAGTTTAATTATATTCAAAAGGAAAAAAATGGAAAAGAGAAATTAAACTTGCAATATCGCTTGTTGGGTCATATTGACCCAAAGGATATCAAATGATTGTAAATCGTGTTTTGAAATGTGGAGGGGGAAGGACAAAACTAAATTTTATTATTTTCTTTTAAATCATAATTTTCGTCCCTATAATGGATAAATTCAAGTTTAACGTTCATATCTTATTATAAAAGGAACAAATTTTGCGTCTGAAAATCAAAGTTGGGTCAAATTGACCCAAGGAGTGCAGAAGGGTTAATAGGTGTTTTTTAAGGCACGTCTTAAAAACACCGTTAGATCTATTCCATCGTTCCAACTACAAAATCTTTATTCTGGCAACTATGAAATTAACAACCATTTTGTTATTTAAAAGAAAATATGGATGCGTACCTAAGGTAAAGGAATTTATTTAATTTTTTATTTTATACAATATAAATATTAAAAACTAAATATATTTTAGAAAATTCTATCCTTAATTTTACAAGGTAATGATGGTAGACGGCATCGAAGTGGTCAGCGCGGCAGCTATGACCGACTGAATATCAACATCAACCTCAACCCATAATATTGCCGGCGACCATTGGTCTTCAGAAGTGGGCATAGCACCGCACCAATTTATAATGGCACCACATCAACTGGGGATGGCGCCACAACAATTTGTTATGGGGCCACATCAAGTGGCCATGGCGCACAGCAACTAGCCATGGCACCACAACAGGGTTCATATCCTGGGTTCTAGTCCAAGATAAAAAAAAATAAATTAAAAAATTTCCCAATAAAGGGGAATCACTCAAAAAACTTGTTTTTTTCGCTAATCAATTAAAAAATTTTAAAAAACTCTGGTTATTGATATTGTATTTCATTACAATGATAAATTGTTTTAATTTTTTTTTGAAAATTTTCAAATTTTGAGTTGATTTCCTTTAGAGGAATTAGTGCGATATATACATATGTTGAAATTATTAGTCATTTGTTACTTCTGCATTATATAAGGAAATACATATATTTGCTTAAACATAAAATTATACTAATAAAATTTAATACTATTGCACTTGACTTTAGAAAATTAAGAATCTTTTTTAGGTGTGTTTGTTTACCCCAATCTTACCCAACAGCGTTTTCTTACGCAAAAACCCAGCAGTCCGGTTACTCATTACAAACTGAAAGCATCCGATTGTATAATATTATGTCAATAGCATAAACTACATTATAACTATATTCTATATATATAAACTATATTCTGTGGTCAATAGTTACCCGTCCATACTGTGAAGCATATGCTGCAAAACTTTTGAGTTTGTTGTTGAGAAGGGGAAGAGGAGTGGAAGTATGTACGCTGTTTCATGTACATGCAGTTTTTGTTGAATTTCTTATTTGCATCTTTTGAGATGAGGTGTATTTGACGTTTCATTTTATTTCTTTTCGTTTGGTATACTGTTAACTTCTATCATAATAATAGCTACCCTGTTTTATTGTTAATTTTTTGTGAAATATAATCAAAAATTTAAAAAAAAAATATAAAATTATATAAAAATTAGTATGTAATTTTTCTTCTTAGCGTCCATTTTGCTTCAAATTATACCTTGTGCTTCAAATGTGTATCCAAAAAAAATATTCACACCTTCTATCACAGGGTAGTTATTTTATATTTACATTCGGTATTGAGAAATGTCAAAAAAAATTAAAAAAAGAAGATAGAAGGGAGGAATAAAAAATACTAAACATGAAGCAAAATATTCATGTATGGACACTGCTGGACTTTCAAAAAAGAATTCAAAAAACTTTTGCAGCATATGCTTCACAATATAGACGGGGACTAGGGAAAATAAGACGAAAATAGTTAAGCCCTTACAACTCGCATCTGATTCGGATTTGTCTTTTTCCCATCCAATTGTAAAGTTAAATGTTTATTAGAAATAAAGATCAAAACAAACACAAATAAAAATTTTGCATCGCATTACCATCTGCTTTGTAATGTATCATATTGTAGAAAATGACGTCATTTCGTTTTAATTATGAATTTTGTTCTTTTTTCTGAAGTAATTTTTCCGTTATTCTTTCTTTTTCATTTTTATTATTATTCCAAAGTAAAATTTGTATCAAGTTCATAAGTGTTTTTAAAAGTGAAGTGTTGACATGCCTATTATATTAGCGTATAATTATGACGGGACGCAAAATAAGAAAGCATTTAAAGATTTTAAACTTTTAAATATGGCCATTTTCGGTAAATTCACAATATTATATTTACAATAAATTGTCATACTAAACAATGTTATTTATTTATTCTCTATCCTTTAATTCAGAAGCTGCCAAGGGCGAAGGATCAAATGAAAAAGATTACCAAACAAACATTAGACACTGTTTCAAAGTGCATAAAGCCAGGCACTTCCGCAAACTTTCGTACAATAGAAAAATGGAGAAAAACTAAATAATCTACATGTCATAAATACAAATTTTAAAGACGCTTCGTTTAGTATAATTTGAATTTTCAACATTTTGTTCTATTTTTGGTCTCTTGAAAAGTTTGCAAATTTTAATTAAAGTGTTTTGTCAAAATTTCACACTTATACATATGTATTACTTTATCAATTATTTTCTTTAACTTTTATAATTAATTAATTATTTTTTATTTCTCATATTATAACAATTAATTTAATATATATAACAATAAAAAATTAAAATATTGAAAAAAATGAAGTTCTTAATTTAATTATGCAATAGTTAAAATTCATTCCAAGATCAATGGCATTCAGATACATCTTATTGCACTCCGAATTCACCATAATAGTTGGACCCATCCTTCGCTTACAATGTATATTGTGTTGGACCCATCCAACCTTCGCTTACAATGTATATTGTGTTGTACCCATCTAACCTTCGCTTACAATGTATATTGTGTTGGACCCATCCAACCTTCGCTTACAATGTATATTGTGTTGGATAAATCTTACAGCCTAGGCCATCGCTGTGTAAATGTAAATAGAAATTGTATACAGACATTGGATGGGTCTTGCTTACATTGTCATTGGTCTCAAATCGAAGATGTATGTAGTAAAAATTACACTGGGTTAATTAAAAATAAATGTGAACTGAGTTAGAGCAAAAAAAAAGAGTTTTTAATAAACAATTTGTGTAGAAAGTGATAAAATTTATTTGGACAATGAAATACTGTGTGGTAAAAGATTGTAAAAGCTCGAAGGAGGATGATAAAAATCTAAAATATTTTACGTTTCCAAAAGATCCAGAAATAAAGAAAGTGTGGATCAATGCATGCGGTAAAAAAAATGTTAACTGGAAATCTGGAACAATTTGTTCTAGACATTTTACGAATAATGATTAGCGTTTAAAAGATATATTATTGAACACGCCAATAAGAAAAATATTGTTAGATGCGAAGGCTGTCCCATCTTTAAATATCCATGTAAACAGCATTTTACCAGTCGAAAGATCGAAACGATACGTAAAAAGAGCAAACAAACAAATTGTAAAGGAAGCAATTGGTGAATTTGATTTAAAGTAAATACAATTTTTTTAAAATCCACTTTTTTTAATGAAATAATATTTACAATTATTTATAGTCTGCAGAAATTACAAGAAGAAAGTATTGAATATATTGAAAATGAAAATCCAAATAAGTCAGTTGCAGTTCAAACAGAGGGCTCCATAAACCCTGCCAAGAATTTATGGGAAACATATTAAAATTAGAAAATATATTTAAGGAAATTAATAATAATACTTTAAGTTTTCGAAATAATTATTTAAAATACCATAACATTAAATGTGATAACATAGATGTGCCTGAAAATGTAAAATCGTTATTTTTTAAAAGTCGTTTATATTTTAGAATAAGAAATTTAAACAAAAAATTAATACAAGAAAAAAATGGAAAAAGAAAATTAAAAAAGACTATAACATAACAATTTAATTTGTTTTATTTATTTTACCTTTAAAATTGCAAAATATTTGAACAAAAAAACAAACCCCATACATATTAAAAACAAATCTCGACGGTGACGTCACAGTAAAAATAATTTTAACTGTCAAGCAGACCTTCTATATTTAGATCATGCGTACAGACCTATTGTCTTCCTCAACGAGTTCTTTGATTGTAGTTTTTGAGGAAGTTGGACTTTCTTCACTCATGTTTATTAATTGCACAATTCCACGTCTTTGTACTTTGTAATAGAGTTGTGTTGTTCAGATGCGAATATTTCATTGGCCATTTAGTGCAAACACTATTTTTTCTTAAATAAATTTCTGTCTTGTAGTTTTTATTTATTTGATTTAAGTTTCGATACTTGAACAATAATAATCTAAAGGGAGGGAAAACTGGTTTCATAAATTTATACCAATTATAAAATCAAAATGTACATTTTAGACCACGACAGCACAATTTTATAAAAATATACGTATATTTTCTAAAAGTACACTAAAAATTTTGACCACGAAAATAACATATTCGAAAGTTATAAAAATATTTTTCAAGGTTATTAAAAAAAAAATTCAATTGCACAAGAACGCCATCCCTGGGGAAAACAAGCAAACAGCTCTAGTTAAATTAAATGAGAATGTTTTCATCTTACTTGATTTTATCCATACCAATTTGATACCAATGGTGTAAAAGCCAGAAAACAAACATTCGATTTTTACTCTCTTTTTTTGAAATACGGATGGAATTTCATTTTATTTTCTCTCTCATTTTACGTACGACAAATCTTATCGTCTAAAGCACCCTTTAGCGATTTATTCTCAATGTCTGCGATTTTGAGGTTAGTTTTTGACCGTACATTTTTCTTTAGCTTTTTTCATGAAAATAAAGAGACAACTCTTAAAAAATGTAAATATTGTTTTGTATGTTTCTTTCTGGCTTTGGTGTCCCTTTCTATCAATTTTATATTAATTAATGAAAAATAAATTAAGTGTCGTACGTTCTTTACTAAGAACATAAGAAACCACAAAGCTGGCAATCTTTGGTAATAGCATGTGTATAGTAACATTTATCCTCGTATGCATTTTCCTAAGCTCTGTCAGGTTAAATAGATGATATTAGTAACTTTACAACTACCACCCTGATGACTAAGAGCACTGATGACGTGTGTAGTGACATAGTAAATATGTGTATACGTGTTCTAATCAACTGGTATTGGAGTTAAATAGTTCTTTTCCCTTATTCTAAACAAAAGGAATTGTTCACAATATTGTGATAAATTAACTGTGAAATCAAACACGACAAAAATTTTCATTCATTTGTAATAATTGTAGTTCGATTAAATTCTAAAATATTAAAAAACGCGTGTGTGTGGCTAAAAATGATAGTTAGTTAGTTACAATGAAAGGAGAAAATAACTATCAAGTGGTTTTTCATTTCCATCCGATGGAGGGCTAATTAACCAAAAATTTAATGAGGAAAGACAGTTAAGACATTAAAAAGTTCATGCTTACAGTGTGGACACATTTTAATGAGAATACAGATTGCAGCTCCTTCTAGACATAAATTTTTACTGGGTCAACGTTTAAAGAGATATTTAGCACCATCCTGTGTTTCCCATTTCAAGTCATAAATTTTTTTCGAGGTATCAACATCCCAAACTATACCTTGCCCATCTATAGCTATAGTTATGAGACATTTAGAATCAGGGCTAATATCGATATCATCGATTTCCTTAGTATGAGCCCTGTAACGATGCAAGAAAATAAAGAGGGTTGCTTTGAATAAAAGTTCTTGTTATTGCACCCCCCTTGATAAGAATACATGCAAAATTTTAGCCTTTTTTAAGTAATCATCTGTAATTTCATCACAAACCCGCAGAAATGTTGCTAGACGATTATCTTCTAGTGTATACCTGATTACTGTTTTTCAGTTTAGCGTTTTTAACAATTTAATCATTTTTGTACCAAAAATGCTTCTCGTACAGTCTTCCCAAAAACGCTCGACGCGTATTTTTAATAGCTATCGTGGACTCTGGAGTGATTATTGCCACGGTTGGGTAAGGGCAATCAGAGGTTAACACCAACCTTTCTGTTGCGCCCCTATATTAGTGTAAGGGTTGAGAACTACCCCAGAGCGAGTAGCTAGCAGGGCGACCTAACGTTAGTGTAGGGAGAAAAGAGAATTTTTTTTTTTTTATCTGGGACCAACACTCAGGAGATGACTCCTACACATGCGAAGCATTGTGCTGGAACTTTAGGAAAGGGATAGTAGGAGAAATGACAGGAGGTGAAGCTTAATTATTTATTAATGCAGCTCTACTTTCGCACGTTCTTTGTTTATACTCGTAGCAGTGCTGAAGCTTCGGTTCAGTAGCCATTTTTATTATTGTTTTACTTCGCTATTGTGGATTGCTATCAGCTGGAGCCGGTATTGTTCAGTGACCAGTGACTATGCCTTCGCCACTGAAACCTTCCGACAACAACTGACACACAAAGACACACTAATGCACATCAGAAAAATGCGAGATGTTTATTTTTATTTTAAAATTTTTGTCTGAAACTGGGGTTGAACCCAGGTCTGTTTTTGGATTCGTAGTCAACGTGCATACTACCATCCATCGTGCCATCGCCACCCTCACACTCCTAATGCACTCCTCATCATTGTCACCAACTGTGTATATAAGGGTATCATCAGCATACAATATCATTTCTGATTTCCCAAGTACTTTAGGCATATCGTTATTATATAAGTATATTAAAAATAGAAGAGCTAACAATATAGATCCCTGCGGCTCTCCAAATTCATTTTCTACTTCATTTGAAGTTATATTATTTATTTTTGTTACCTGAGTTCTATTCTTTAGATATGATTCAAACCATTTTAGCTCGATTCCATTTATTCCGTACATTTTTAATTTTAATAACATTATTTTTCTGTCGATCGTTTCTAATGCTCTTCTAAAAGCCAAAAACATTGCTATAATTTTTTTATTTTTTTCTATTTGCTTCCACTGGCATACTACATAATTTACTATTGTTTCACACGAAAAATGTTTACGGAATCCAGATTATTGTTTATTTTTTTTTTTATCTGGGACCAGCACTCAGGAGATGACTCCTACACATGCGATGCATTGTGCTGGAACTATAGGAAAGGGATAGTAGGAGAAATGATAGGAAGTGAAGCTTAATTAATTATTTTGCAGCTCGCTTTTGTACGTTCTTTCTTTATACTCGTAGCAGTGCTGAAGCTTCGGTTCAGTAGCCATTTTTATTATTATTTTACTTCGCCGGTGCTACACAATACCGACGAAGGAGGGCGTTCTGATGCGATTGTGCATTGCTATCAGCTAAAGCCGGTATTGTTCAGTGACCAGTGACTATGCCTTCGCCACTGAGACCTTCCGACAACAACTGACACACAAAGTCACACTAATGCACATCAGAAAAATGCGAGATGTTTATTTTTATTTTAAAATTTTAGTCTGAAACTGGGGTTGAACCCAGGTCTGTTTTTGAATTTGTAGTCAACGTCCATCCATCGTGCCATCGCCATATTGTGTGTTTTTATATAATGTTCCAATTGTTCCTTCATCACTTTTTCAAGAATTTTTTCGCAGGATTTTAAATTATTTATAGGGCGGAACTCTTCGCATTTTATACTTTTTCTAGTGGTGTTATTATTAAAGTTTGTTTCCATACATCAGGGAAAATTCCAGTTTTCAAAAAATTTATAATTTTTAATAATACTTCTCCAACAATATTCCAATTATCCAATGTAGTTTTATTTGAAATTTTATCACACTCAGTTTTATTTTTCATTTCCTTAATTACATTATTAAGTTCTATTATAGATGTTGCATGGAAATTAAAACTAGGCATAATATTGCACATTGTCTGGTTCTCATATTGCACTTTACCAATTGATTCTCTTATTATTTTAATACTATCTATAAAATATTTGTTAAATTTGTTCGCTAATTCATGATTATCTTTACATTCTACGTTATTAAACATCACAGATCTCACCATATTGCGGTCTTTTTTAAGGATAAAATTCTTTATGTTTCTCCACATTTGTTTTTGATCTATTGAGTTACTAATTTTATTATTAATAAAGTTGTTTTTATCATTTTCTATTCTAACTTTATATGCATACCGAGTTTTTTTATAATCTTCCCAAGCTCGATTTGTTTCTTCGCGTTTCGCAATTAAATATTTTGAAATTTTATCGGTTTTCATTAATTGTAGCTGTTCATTAAACCACCTATTAGTGTAGTTCTGTTGACCACATTTTTTCTTTACCATAAATTTTTTTGCTGTTTCTTTTAACCACATGTCAAAATTTGTTACGTTATCGTTCACGTTCACATCATCTTGATATTTTGAATATCTGCATAATTCTTAATTCAGAATTCTCTTACTATTCTCAGTTATTATATTATTATTATTTGTTATTACATAATCAATTATTGTGCTGGAAAATTTTGTTACTCTTGTATAATCCTTAACTATTTGTTTAAGCTTATTATCACATTTTATTGTTTGATTTTTGTTGATTCTTTACAGCAGTTATGTTGAAATCTCCAGCTATTATAATATCACAGTATATTACAATCACAGATGCCTTCCACCATTTCTTCAAAAGCGTTGCAAAAACCAGCTTCGCTACAACTGGGAGATCTGTATATTGCAACAGTTATTATTATCAACTTATAACAGCTTGCTGTGCATACTAAAAACCAGTATTTCATATCCTCTACCCTCTCGATTAATTTAATTACTCTCAAGTGTTTTTTATAGTATATTGTAACTCCTCCAGTTCTGGTTGATGTAGAATGAGACATAATGCTTATATAATTCTGCAAAATTAATTCACTTTCATCTATATCCTTTGTTGTATGCGTTTCCGATAATATGAAAAGCTCCGGACTTTCATTTACAGCTACAACTCCAATTTGGGTGAAATTATTTACAAGTCCCTGAACATTTTTTTTTATCTGGGACCAGCACACAGTAGATGACTCCTACACATGCGACGCATTGTATAGAACTCATGAAACTTTTTTGATTGTTATGCTGATAAACCCATCCTTCTCATTTTCATAACAAACTTTATCATTTGTATGATGATTAATGTTCAACCCCATATTTACTTTGCTGTTCACTCTTTTACAATTTATGCATCTTTTTATTTCATCCTTACTACTGCAATCTTTTGTTTTATGTTGTCCGTGACATCGTAAACATACTTCTTGGTTTTTGCACTCTTTTGCTATGTGATTATAACCTCTACATCTCATACACTGAATAACATCAGTTCTATCAAATACCAGCCATCTTTCCCATCCTATGTTAACTTTTCTTGATTCAATCATTTTTATATACGATTCGACATCTATAGTTAATCTTGCGTTCTATGTCGTTCTGTTTCACCTTCTAGTTTCATATTAATTTATTAATTTTATGTTTGCATTT
This sequence comes from Dexiosoma caninum, assembly GCA_963924685.1. Classification (NCBI taxonomy): domain Eukaryota; kingdom Metazoa; phylum Arthropoda; class Insecta; order Diptera; family Tachinidae; genus Dexiosoma; species Dexiosoma caninum. The sequence goes on along the minus strand of OZ004727.1, from coordinate 47,044,717 downwards.
TCAATGTTTGGGTTCTGTTTTTTCAATTTTTCTATAATTTTTTTCCGCCTGATTAAAAGTCATAGCAATAATTTTTATTTTATACTCCATAGGCCATGGTCCCTTAATTTCATAATTTTCTGAAATTTCATCTTCAATTGCATTTTTTATTTTATCTCATTCCTTACTATTTTCACTTTGTATAGTTATTGTTCCAGTTTTTCTGTTCTCCACATTTTATATTTTTAAATTAATTGGATTTATTTTATTTAATTCTTCCTTTGTTTTTTCAATCGATTGCTTTTCTTTTGGTTTAATAATAGGTGTGTTTTTTTACTTTTCTGGTAAAGTTCGGTAAAATGAGAGTAAACTATAATTTATCTGAATAAGAGTCTCTTTCACCAAACATATTTAAACACAATTTAATTTAATTAATGATCTTTATTTAAAGTATGTTTAAAAAAATTTCATTTTCACCAACTGAAATAATGAAACACAAGAAAGTATGGTAACGCTCTGATATTTAATATGATAGCGTCAACTTACAGCTTTTTAAAAGCTATTTTAAAGCTGTTTCTTGTTGTTTCATGCTGTTGCAAAATCAATATTTAAATGCAGAGTGCTGGCTACTTAAACAGTATTTAAATATTCTAGATGAAAATGAAAATCAACATTTAAATATGAATTGATATTTAAATAGAATTGGTGAAATAGGCTCTAAGAGACAAAAATGTACAAAAGTAAGAAAACGCAAAAAACCATAAAATTTACCACAAAATAGGTCTGTACGTTTACTTTCGGGGAAAGTTCGGTAAAAGGAGAGTAAGCTATAATTACTCTAAATAAGAGCGCAAAATGTACAAAAGTAAGAAAACGAAAAAACCATAAAATTTACCAGAAAAAAAGAAATGTAAATTTTTTACAGCTCTGTTTATATCGGAGATGATAATTGACAATTTTAAAATTGTACATTTTTGACCCCAAATGTACTAAAAACATAAAAGTTGTGTTAAGTTTTACTATTATTAACTATTAGTAACAGAAAGGTAAAATAAAATGAGTTCTTGTATATTGAGAATTTGTTTCCAAATGAATCAAATTAAAGTAACACTGAAGGAGTTCCTATTACTCGAGAGACCTCCTCCTTGCGAGACAACCAACGTGTTGTCGAATAGTTAAAAATTAATGCAGTTCATTACAAAAGTATTCTTGAATTTTCGCAAATTCATCAATTTTACAGAAAGGATAATTTTACTCGTTTGTAAACTTATAATTCGGACTATAGTTTTTGAAGCTCCGTACGAATAAGTTTAGACGAGAAAACATTTAGTTTGGTAGCATGTTATGGGTGTGGAAGAGAGCATCGTTTTTGTGTTCGGCACTCGGCGAAATGTTTTAACAAAAACATATGTTGTTTTTGCTGATGGATAGAATTAATTTTTATGCGAATCCCTGTATAGTTTGTTTTAATATTTGTATATTTTAAATAATTGTGGGCAATTATATTAAGAAAAAATTCTCAGATGATGGCCCACTCCAAGGTTCTGATGGATATTTCTATTTTATATTATATTACATTTCTTTCTTTTATATACATATGTATGTACATATAAGAATATTGAAATAAAATCAACGTAAAGAAATGAAATAAATAGTGTTTCATTTCAATTGGGATATCCGTCTACAGTGAGCGATATATATGCATCAACGCTGACTATCACATGCACACAGAAGTTTCGGTAATTTTTCTCATATTGCCCTTAAGAAAATGATATAAACTTTGTTCTACGCAATGACCGATAATTCTGTCAGCAATGACGGTCATATCACCGGTCAAAATGACCGTCAATGTTCTTGTAGGGCAGCTAAACTTATTAGCTATTTCGCTGGTCACTTCATTCAACAGGCCAAACGTCAAAGTTTGTTAAAAAGTTGTGAAAAGTGGTTGTGAATAATTTAATAATTAAATATTATATTAAGAAAAATCGAAAAAATATTTTTGCTATAATTAATTTAAATTACTGAACGTATAATGATATGAATATACTTTGGTACTTACTGGAGTAAAGTAGTACTTTTGCAATGCAAAGTGTACTGGAAAAAGTACAATTGTACGAGCTTGATTATCCTTGATTTTCATTGAAAGTCTAATGTGATTGATGACAGCTTACCGAAAAAAACTATTTGTGAAAGAATTTATTTAAAAAAACAAGTATTGAAAGAATTTATTTAATTATATTTATTTTTCAGCGATGGTCTTTTTTATGAAAAGTTTTTAACAATTATTTATTTTTCAATATTTCGCTACCAAATAGGTAGCATCGTTAGCAAATAATTTGTATTAACAAAAATATGTATAATTTTTCTAGTTTTTTTACCTTTTTTTTATATTAATAACACTAATTATTTTTTCAATATTTCGCTACTCCTCTGTGTAGCTTTATCAGGAAAATTGGTTTTTGTTTATAATAAAAAAATTTTTTTAAAAATTGACAATATAGGAAAAGTTCTTGTCAAATAAAAAAAAAAAAAATATATTGAAATAAATATAAAATATATAAAAAGACCTTGGGCTTAAAATAATTAGTGTTATTAATACAAAAATATTTATTTAAAAAAATAGTATTTTTTATGAAAAGTTTTTAACAATTTATGGTATAAATAACAAAAATGTTTGTAATTAATTATTGTTAAGAAAAATTTTTAACACAACTTTTTTAATGTCTGTCAGCTGTTTGGGACATTTGTATTTTGCTTTGTTATTTTCAATGTTTATTATAAACAAACTGATTGCTTGTTCTTCTCGCCCAAACTAGCCCGAAGAAAAAGTACGGGCATTCTCGTGCGTGAAGAACAAGAACATTACTCTCTCAAAACCTCTCTCATTTGCCCAAATTTTGCGTAAGAAAACGCATTTGGGTAAGATTTGGAGTAAACAAACAGACTTATTATGTTACACTTGTAGTCCACCACCTATATATGGCTTAATGGGCTCGGTGGTTATTGTTATAAATAAATAAAATAGAATATCTCTTTATATATGATTCTAATTTTAAAATTGTGCTTTTCCCGAAAAATATATGTGAAATGTATTATTACAGACTTTATGATATTCTCTTAAAGTATTTTTTTATAAAAGCAAATTCAACAACTGAGGAGGAAAGCATATATGTATATATATATATGTAAGATTTTAATTTTCTTGGTTCCACAAAACACAGTGAAGTATGGTTTTTAACTTCAATTATATTTATTTCAGGTATAATAAGTAGGTAAATGTAAAATAAGTAAATAGATATTTCAATTTCAATTCGGTAGAATGTAGTTTCAAATATTAAGTATTAATTTTGTATGTAGATTGTAGGTATTAGATTTAAATGTAAATAGAAATATGAGTTTAGATATTAGTTTAATTAATATTAAATATTTAATCTTCTTTTACTTCTTTACTTAGCTTTTATTTAATTACAACTTTTCAACTTTTGTTTTTATTTTTTCAGCAAATGATATCTTATATTTTAACTTTAGGTAACTTTAATTTAAATTTTTAATTTGTTTCAACTTAAATTTTACTTTGCAACTTTTCACGATCTTCACGACTTGCTCTGTTCAATTCTTCTTAAAAACTGCCCAACAACTTCTTTCTTGTTACCTCTCGCTCGTTCGTTTTTTCTTCTTCCTTTTCGTTTTGCTGATTAGTAGTCGGTATTACGGGTACTATCGGCACCGTACTCCCGGCCATTCTGATCTTCATCTGACCCGGATGATAATAGATATCCGATAGCCCCGTCCTGCTCCCATGGCTTCATGAAGTCCGAACTTGTTGACGTTTTGTTATATGGACCGATAAATTCACTTGCTAGTTTGCGCCCAGCCACAAATTGAGTCCTCTTTATAGCGTCTAAATCGCCTATTTGGTAGCCTTTTGATTCCTTACGTCTTTTGTCGAAATTACGTTTGTATTCGATTTGAGCTCTCTGGATTTGATTTTTAGCTTCACTACGTAGCTGTTGTCGATCGTTATCAAATCTTTCAATCATCTCGTCTTGTAGTATTTGTAACACGTTTTCTGTTAACCCGTTTTTCATTTTGACTCCCAGTAATATCTGGAACGGCGTTGTTTTTGTTGAGTTATGCATGCAACTGTTGATAGCTTTCTGTACATCGCCAACAACTTTGTACCATTTCATTGGGTCTTCGCTTGAAAGTTTTGCAATTACCGATAGTATAACGCGGTTGACACGCTCAATCTGTATTTTTGTGTTCAAATTTATATCCGTCATCATCAACAGTCATTTTAAATTTTGAAATGAAATCATACCCGATTAATATATCACACTTTATTGTATCATTTGGTAGTATCAAAAAATCTTGGTTCGTTTCGACTTCGTCGACTTTAACGTTACACTTCATTGAACCATACGGTTTTGTTCCTGTATTGCCTAGCCCAGATAATAATGAATCATTACGCGTTCAATTGTATTTGTTAAATTTATTCGTATATACCGAGTGCTTCATTATTGAAACATCCGACCCGGTATCTATTAGACCGCTTAACGATTGTCCGTTTACTTCCAGGCATTTGTATCTTTTTTTTTCAACGACGGTAAGAACTTCTTTTAAATGATTCAGGTTTGTTTTACACTGTTTTGCAATATGTCCGAACCGATTCCATTTAAAACACTTTGTTTGGGCTTAGCATTCGTTTCTCTTATGATCCGTGGAATCGCAGTTATAACAATGTATTTTATTATCACTAATTTTTATATCATTAGATTTGTACCACTTTTTATTTTGTAATCCGTTACCTACGTTAACGCGTTAATAAATTTCGTAATTTTCGCGTAAATCTTTAAAAGTTTTTGAAGTGTATAAATTTTGTTTAAAAATACCTTTTGCTGGCAGACCGTCCACAATGTATCTTATTATAGCCCGTTCTTCAACGTCACCTAGAGCAGCCACTCTACGCATACAAAGCATATATTCGTGAAACGATTCAGTTTTGGTTTTTCTCCTTTCTTTAAGCATTTTATGTATCTCACCACTGTCGTAATCACGTTTAAATTCTGTAATAAGTTCTTCTTTTAAACTTTCGTAACTACTAACACTTTTCGTTTCTAAAAACATTTTTGCTACCCCTATAATTTTATTTCTTGCTTGTCATTTAACTCATACGCGTCTGCGTTTTGTTCAAAAATAGTAAACCATTTTTCTACCCGTACGTTTTCTCCATCAAAATCACTTAAAATTTTTGCAAATGTGTCCACTGTAATTATTGTCTTATTGTTCTGATCATATTAATTTTTTACTTGTAACGAAAGTAATCTCACCAACTCACTTAATTCGTTGATAGGCATTTTTGTTTTGTTTATATTTTCACTTGTTTCGCCGATGTTTGCTTTTTGCATTCCAACTTCACTAATATTTGTTTTATTAGATTCTAGTGCGTCTGACTCGCTACTTCTTAATTCTTCTCTTGTTCTGTTTGCTTGCGAACGTAAAGTGTATGTTTGTGTTGGTATATTCTCTTCTCTGTTTTTTGACATTAATTGTTGTTTTTTTTGCAAAATTTTAACTTTCTTGTTTGGTCTTTATATACTTTATATGTAGATATGTGATGTTATTTTAATATACTCACATACCTAAGTCCCGCAATTTTAACAGTACCACATTGCATGTACTTTTTTTTTTGATATTTTTACCGGATTTTTGTACAATTATTTGAATTTAATAATTGTAAAATGAAATATTTTGTTGCAAAATATAAAATTTCAGGCGGTTGAGCCCCCAAATGTAAGATTTTAATTTTCTTGGTTCCACAAAACACAGTGAAGTATGGTTTTTAACTTCAATTATATTTATTTCAGGTATAATAAATAGGTAAATGTAAAATAAGTAAATAGATATTTCAATTTCAATTCGGTAGAATGTAGTTTCAAATATTAAGTATTAATTTTGTATGTAGATTGTAGGTATTAGATTTAAATGTAAATAGAAATATGAGTTTAGATATTAGTTTAATTAATATTAAATCTTTAATCTTCTTTTACTCCTTTAATCTTCTTTACTTAGCTTTTATTTAATTACAACTTTTCAACTTTTGTTTTTTATTTAATTACAACTTTTCAACTTTTGTTTTTATTTTTTCAGCAAATGATATCTTATATTTTAACTTTAGGTAACTTTAATTTAAATTTTTAATTTGTTTCAGCTTAAATTTTACTTTGCAACTTTTCACGATCTTCACGACTTGCTCTGTTCAATTCTTCTTAAAAACTGCCCAACAACTTCTTTCTTGCTACCTCTCGCTCGTTCGTTATTTCTTCTTCCTTTTCGTATTGCTGATTAGTAGTCGGTATTACGGGTACTATCGGCACCGTACACCCTTTACATATATATATATATATAGATGAGAAGAAAAATCTAAAAATAGAAATACGTATGTGTATTAAAAAAAGTAAACTAATGGATTGTTATGTTTTTGTTCATAAATTTTTGGTGTTTTGTTCGGTATTTAACTTCAAATCTCGATTGATGAGTTGAATTTTGAACATAAGAATCTTGAATTTGTAGTCAAAAATTGGGAAAAGTCCACTGATGAGCTAAGTAAGCATTAGCGAAATAGTACTATATTGATATGCTTTCTGCCTCAATATTTGAGTTTGCTTTTATATAAAAAAATACTTTATGAGAATACCATAAAGTATGTAATAATACATTCACATATTTTTTCGGGAAAAAGCACAATTTTAAAATTAGAATCATATATAAATAAAATAAATTTATGGAACTAGAGAGAAGGATAGGGAAGAAATAGACAGGTGGTAAAAGTGGTAGGAAGATAGACCTTAATTCTTGCACAACTCTGCAGTTGCGTGTAAATTATAAAGCAAAGTTGCGGCGTCTTTGATGTTTTTTGACGCATTATTTTTAAGTTAATGGAGCCATTTTATTTATTATTTTACTTCGCCGACGTTTTATTGCTCAAATACCAACGAAGGAGGGTGCTGTAGCACAGAAAACTCAGAAAAAACTATTTTCTGATTTGACCCGGCTAGGAATCGAACCTGGGTCTTTCTGGTTGCAGAGCCAACACGCTAACTACTCGCGATCAGCACCCCCATTAACTAAATCATAAAATAAAAATAACTATTATTTGTTCATTGCATTTTTGGGGGACTTTTAATTTTACTTCATTATTGTTTACTTATAAACCAGCTGATTGCTTGTTCTTCTCGCCCAAACTATCCCGAAAAAAAAGTACGGGCGCTTTCGTGCAATAAGAACAAGAATATTACTCTCTCAAAACGGCTCTCATTTACCCAATTTTTGTGTAAGAAAATGCTTTCTGGTAAGATTGGGTGACCGCGGGCGCCTAATATAGAGTACAAAAACACCTAATCAGTGGTACTTGTTCTGTAACAACTGGTAACACTTTTTTGTATTTTACAGTTTCTGCATATGTAACTTTGCTTGGATTTTTATTTGTTTCAATCACAGAGGTCTAAACAGAGTTCTCAAAAGTGACAGTTGTAAAAGCCCCGTATCAGCTGTTGGACCAAACCGAAAGTTATGTACAGGAATGGGGAATTCAATGTATAAGAAGCAACAAATATAGATTGCTGTGTTGAACATCTGTTCAAAAAATTATTAGAATTTTTGGTTGACAAAATTGTTGCAAAAAGCACAATTTTTGTAAACTTTATATAATTATGTTGAATTAACTTGATATTTCAGCAAAAAAATGTGGTTTATCTTTTAAGCAATTGGTAAGTACCTTATTTAAATATATAAAGTGATTTCCAACAACCTATTTTTCACAATATCACACATTTTCTTTACAGCATCAGTGAAGCAAAGCAAATGGAATGAATGAATGTCAAAATATATAACAAGGAATTTGCTTCAGAATATGATGTACGGCTCTAATTCAGCATTTGGAGCATGTTTTGGTCCTCAAAGCTAACCGCTTGGCATGAGTTTACCATATTCACCACCACCTACAAATTATTCCACATCCTATCAAATGACGGTAATACCCGTGCCTAAATTCCACGATTCCGCCAAGAAAATTTGATAAAATACCTGATTTGGTTTTTAACTGGACCGAACTGTGAGCGAACTTTTGTATCAATTGTAGAATTTCAAGACGAACGACATAAAATAATGTAATTGGAATTTTTGCAGAAAACAAATGGATAACAAATATCGCCTAATAGAACACATACGCACACATTCGAAAAAAACAAGTGGCCTGTTTTCATTGCAGTGACTTATTTAGGACAAAGATTACGCTATTTGTTCATCTCAACCAGATAATAATAGTAATTAGAACAATGTAAGTAAACAATTTATTGATTTTTTCCATCATTTATTGCTTAGCAAATTATTCATTTTCAGCACAAAAATATCAATGTGGTCAGTGTTTTAATAACTTTGCTTCGGAAAAGTTGTTACGGTTACACATGATAAAGCACTTCATTTCTTCAAATGCATCATGTGTGATATGACTTGTTTTTCTGCCAGTGATTTAGCCACGCATGTTCGTTATCGTCATCTAAATAATAAACCATTTAAGTGTATGGAATGCGATTACCTATGTGTTCGGGAATCCGACCTTAATCAACATGTTCAGTTGATACATAGCCAGGAAGTTCATCGTTGTGAGGAACCGGGATGTACTTATGCGGTTAAAACATTTCAAGCCTTACGAAGGGTAAGTGCTGTACTAGATAATTTATTTGAATTATTTCTGTTATGGTAAAAAAAAGTAAAAGCATGCAAAAGAATAAGCAATGATATATGAAGTTTCGTTTTTTAAATCAATGGACTGGTCATAAGTGCGACCTTAGTTAAAAGTGAATTTCCAGACTTCTAATTCTTTAAAAACAATACCATTGTTTTTATACAATAAACGTAAATATTTTTATGTTATAGTTAATGTTTTTAAATATTGAAACTGTTTTTTACTCATCGTACATTTACTAACTTTTTGTTATGCATATTTTATATACATAATTAATTTGTTATGAAAATATAATGTTATTTTTTTCGTTCATTTAGCACTACCTGGAAATACATAAAAACACTACTTTCATATAAATTTGTCGCTGTTGTGAACAAGCCTTTAAGAATAGTAAAACTCTATCTTCACATCCCAAGAAACATGACTTTAAACTTCCCTCCGGTCACCGACGATTTACCTAACGGATAGATGAGAAAGGCTTTTATCGATTAGAAACAACACGTATTAAAAGTTTATTTGTAATTGATTTGCTTTGTAATTTGCTTGCTTTGTATTCAAATTAATTGCAATGTAACACGTCATAACTATCTCTCGCAATTACAACATACCATAATGTGAAGCAACTAATGAAAACACATACAAAAGAATAATACAATATTATGTGCATATTTTTTTTTATTTCACTTAAATGATTTTTGAATAAAATTTACAAATAAAAAATTAAATTTACACATTTTTTATTTAATTGAATTTTGAATTTTTGTGGTAGCTTTTACATTTCTGGATGAACAAATTGGCACTGTCTGAAAATATATAAAAAAAATTATAAGTTTTTTTACAATAATATGATTTTAACAAACAAAAAAGACTTACCTGTGCTCATCCTTCAGGAAGTGATGTAATTCCTACCAGGGTCAACCCAGTGATTGTAGATTATTTCAATTCTCGGCACGTTCAGCGGCAATAGTGGTATATGAAAATAGAAAAAAAATTATTTATCACTTAAAATCACAAAAATATATAAATAATGTTGATTTTTTTTCGACCTTTACCACAGAAGGAATAAAGATGATTTTAGTATTCAGCGGACAATGAAAAATGCAAAGCAATGCTCGCAGTTCTACAAGGGACTACAGCTATATAATACATTGCCAAATATAAAAATATATTTACATATCGCACTGCCGCCTTCGCTAACAAAAACTTCAAATTTAAAAAATTTCATGCAGAGGTTTTGTTAGCGAAGCCGACGTTTGGAAATTTATGTTTATAAATAATTTCAGAATTTATTAACAATTTTACTAAATTCTGAAATATATTTTCAATATGATACCCATATTGCCCATATTCGATGGAAAATACACCGTTTATTCACAAGTTTGGAATGGAACTTCGGAGGCACATAACTCGGAAACTAAAGGTTTCCGGTCACTTTTTTGTTTTATTTCTTCTTCTTATTTTTTAATTTTGTATAGGGTTGAATACTTTTTTTGTGGATCCGGGAGGGTGCCCTAAACTTTGGATACGCCCAAACTTCATATTGTATGTACATTCATATGTATGTATGTATATACGATGGAAAGCACTATTCACAAACTAATAATGGAAATTCTGAAGGCCTTAACTCGGAAACTAAAGGTTTCCGCTCACTTTTTTATTTTATTTTTTCTTCTTATTTTTTAATTTTTTATGGGGTGGCATACTTTTTTTGTGGATTCGGGAGGTTGCCCTAAACTTTATATGCATACATATTGCTTATGTATTTAAGAAAAATTTAAAGACTTACCTTTTTGCATCTCTCGGGAAACGATGCACTTTATCCACTCCCGTGCATCCCATTATGCAGCTTCCACTCCTGTCAATTACAATAATATAAAATACAAATATAAAATGTTAATATAATATTTATTTTAGTACTTACATTTTTTCAGCAAACAAAAACCTTTTTTTCAATTAAGTGTGTATGCTTATAAAAACACACACACACACACACAAAATTACACCACAAGATTAGTTAAAAATTTTATTTATTATTAAGAAATTCAACATTTAACTTTATATTTATTTAATCTAAACTTTTCAAATGAAATTATTAATATAAATGTCCACACCGAAATTTGACAATTGGACAAAATGTAAGAGATAGCACTATGATTTATAGATTTGCTATCACTTCCTTAAATTTGTCCAATCGCCATCTCCGTTTTAGTCAAACAACTCTGTTTTAGTTTTGATATGTCGTGTCTAGTTAGCCTATGGTTTCAATTATGACTTTTTATTTCATTGCACAAACCTACATATATTTTTATCCTCTATATTTTGACTCAGTTTTTTGTTGTTGTTTTCAAACTCATTTAAATTACCACACAATTTTTTTTATTTCTTCAATATTATTTTCACAGCCATTTTGATATACAAACATTTTTTTCATCCTTCATATCTTTTGGCAATAGCCTCCTAGAACTTCTTAATTTCATCCCATTTTGTTTGAGTGAAGATTCAAATTCATTTTTATAATCAATCAATCCTTGTCTATTTTTATGCACTTCACCTTGAATATCCTTCAACCCCATAACCACATTATGAACATATTGCATGCAATCATCACACACACATAAAACGAATAGTTATTTAGATGCAGTATGGAACACTTTATGAAGACACCCATGCATTGAATTCCAGGATGACCACGGATTGTCAGATATGCCAGAAGTGACAACCATATAGCCATATTTGGGCCACTTCTATATATCGAAACCCGTTTTCCTTTTTTTGACACCACAAAGTTTACCTACTTTGTAAACAATGACATCACATTCTTTTTTTAGGGGGCAATGTTAAAGAAATTAATTATAAAATCATGTAATGCACGGGCAGATTAATCATTTTGAAATACTCGAATTTTTTGCTATTTTGTGCTTTTCAAGCGGAACTACATGGAATAGTACTAAAATAAGAAAACGAAACTATTAAATGGTTGCAGAAATGAGTCTTTACAAATTCTCTTTCGCATTTTAGACCTTTTTCTGCTTAGTACTTTTTTTCCAACTGTGCTAAAGAGTATGTAATTTGTAGTGTAATCTAATGATTTCTTCACACAGGTTAAAAAAGGTGATATTAAAATATAATAAAAGCCGCTCTCTCACGTTATTCACACTGCCGGATCCTTTTAATAAATTTATACACACATATTTATATATATATATATATATTTTTTTTTTGTTACAAAGATTTTTAAATAAATATCCAAGATTTACATTGAAAGAATGTAAAAGGCTCTTACTATGAGTGATATTTTAAAAAGTTCGCAGGAGCGTTCTCGCAAACGAAAGCAATTGTTGGCACAAACAGTATGTAAACGTCATGTTTATTAAATATTTGTACGACTTTTTAATTATTTTAATAATTTTAGCTCGGATTATCAAGCGTCGATGAATTGAAGATTGCACTAGGAAATGCTTATGATTCCAACACTAGCACTACCTGTTTTGCTTCAGGCGCTCTTAAAGGTGTTGCTGTCCATAATGATCACCGAACTGGGGAAGTAGATGGAGGCGTGGTAGCAAAAAAGACCCCAGGAGAAATAATCTACAGAGACTCATCAACTTTTTTAAAGGTAAAACGTTGAAAATAATGTAAAACTTTGTTTCACCATATTTTTTATTTCTAGGGTACACAATCATCTAATCCACATAATGATTACTGCCAACATTTTGTCGATACTGGTCAAAGACCACAAAATTTTATACGTGATGTTGGCTTAGCCGATCGCTTTGAAGAGTACCCCAAATTAAGAGAACTTATAAGGCTTAAGGACAAATTAATACAAGATACTGCATCGGCACCTATGTATTTAAAAGCGGATTTAAGAACTTTGGACATAAAAATGTTGGGAACCAAATTTGATGTTATTCTTATAGAGCCTCCTTTAGAAGAATATGCCAGAGCGGCACCGTCCGTGGCTACAGTGGGTGGTGCTCCAAGAGCGTTTTGGAATTGGGAAGAAATATTGAGTGAGTTATTTGACCTGAAAATTTATTTCACGTGTGGAATTTTATTTTTAAACGACTAGACTAAATATTTTATATTTCAAAGGTCTTGATGTTGGAGAAGTGGCGGCACATCGCTCTTTTGTTTTTCTATGGTGCGGATCGTCAGAAGGACTTGATATGGGTCGTAATTGCTTAAAAAAATGGGGTTTTAGACGTTGTGAAGATATTTGTTGGATACGCACTAATATTAATAAGCCTGGTCATTCTAAACAACTAGAACCAAAAGCAGTTTTTCAACGTACTAAAGAACATTGTTTGATGGGCATTAAAGGAACCGTGCGACGATCTACAGATGGTGATTTTATTCATGCTAACGTTGATATTGATTTAATAATATCTGAAGAAGATGAATTTGGGTCGTTTGAAAAACCCATTGAAATTTTTCACATTATTGAACATTTTTGTTTAGGTCGCAGACGTTTACATTTATTTGGACGGGATTCCAGCATTAGACCAGGATGGCTAACTGTTGGCCCTGAACTAACAAATTCAAACTTCAATGCTGAACTTTTTCAAACATACTTTGCTGAGGCGCCAGCTACAGGTTGCACTACCCGTATTGAATCCTTAAGACCAAAAAGCCCTCCCGCTAATAGTAAAATCATTAGGGGTCGAGGACGTGGTTTTCCCAGAGGAAGAGGCAGAGGCAGATAAAAATTAGGGGTTATGTATTTTTTGAATATGAATAGTATATATATGTATATATTACTTATGTTCTCGATCATCAATATATATATTTTGTCATTTTCATATTATATCTTAACAAGATTTTCTTATATTTAAATTTTAAAAATCGTGTATTGATAATAAAATGTAAGTAAAATAAAATTGTAAAGTACTTTGAATTATTAATTTTTTTTTTTTGTTTTAGCTTTTTCAATTTTACTTAGTTTTTTATTTCTCATATTTTTCAATATCATTTCGATAATTACGAAACCGCTCTTGGGATGTGCTATTTCCTTTGTCTATAAAACACCATTTTTTCTGTTCGTAATCTTTTTTGTGGTGATACACTTTGATGACGTACATCGGAATTTATTTATTTATTGTGTTAATGCATTATAATACAGATAGCTTTTTGCCCAATAAGAAATTACTATTATATTTAACGGCGAATTATATCTAAAAATAAGTCATCACTAGTAGGTAAATAATATAGGAGAGCACAAACGTAACAACTAGTGACTAACCCTGAAGAAGAAATGTTTAACAGTTATCACTGACATGGTAAAACACCTTCTAGGCAAGGAGTTCCATAAACGCGGCGATCGGGCGATAAAAAATGCTCATATGTGGAGTTTTAAATACGAGGTTTTCGAACAGATTTGGTGAAAGCGATCAATTGCACTATGCGGAACGGTTTTTGGAAATAAAGAGCCCAGCCCACTTGGTTCCAATTTTACTATGGTCCCGTTGTGATACCTGCGAAGAGATGAAATGAAAGGATTAGAGCAGTAGACGATAAGATAGAATAGATGTGCATCACTGGACAAGGATGCAATAGAGTGGGAAAAGTCCAATAGGAAGCGGTGTCAACAGCCACCGCTGCCCCCGATGAAACCGCTCAGCTCCCTGAGCCCCATCTCCGATAGGCCGCCGAATGATGCGGACCTCAGAACACGGAGGCGCAAGTCCCGAGTGCAGGGCACTCACAGAGGAAGTGAGCCACACTCTCCTCCTCTTCGTAAGGCTCCGCAGCCGGCGCCTCAGAAACTCCCGCAGCCGTCTAGACCTCCTGACATCAAACCGAGGGCAAAGTGTCCTCGCGATCGAGCAGGACGCCTCATTGAGCCACCTGCCCCGAGCCTCCATCTGGAAGTGCTTTTCCAGCGCCTGCAGCACGACGCGAAGGGGTTGCCTAACCTAATAGTATATTGTCCTAAACTACCGGATCTTTTTTTTTATCTGGCACCAGCACTCAAGAGATGACTCCTACAGATGCGAAGCATTGTGCTGGAACTATAGCAAAGGGATAGTTAGAGAAATGATAGAAGATAAAGCTTAATTAACTTTAAGCTAATTTACTTTGACGGTGCTACACAATACCGACGAAGGAGCCCATTCTGATGTGATTGTGGATTGCTATCAGCTGAAACCGGTATTGTTTAGTGATCAGTGACTATGCCTTTGCCACTGAAACCTTCCGACAACAACTGACACACAAAGGCACACTAATGCATTTCAGAAAAATTCAAGAATTTATTTTATAATTTTAGTCTGAAACTGGGGTTGAACCCAGGCCTGTTTTGTAGTCAACGTGCAGACTGGTTCAGCCATCGCCATCTTGGATTTAGACCCATTGCAAAGTCGCTTATAAATTTCCCAATTTTTAACATAGCAATGTCAGTCAATGATTTGTGATAATTAATGTAGTAGGAAATTTTGGCTTCCACAGCCCCAAATGAGAAGGTAATTTCCTCATGGGAACGTAGTCCAAAATGTTATTAAAAAAAAGAGAGCTGCATGTCATAATCATTAGTCAGATATACACCCTTGTAACAGATTCCGTTTGGATTGGTTTTAAATCCGTAGTTGCCATTCCGAACGAATTCATTTTTGGTGCTTCAGATTCCAATAAATTGTTAAAATACGTTTTCTGTAGGCAATAAATAAAAACTAATTTATATTAAACTAACAGTGAGTTAATAAATGGGAAACAGAGTTCTTTATTGAAAAAAAGTGAATGTAAATAGTTTTTTTACTTTAGTATAGTGCAAATTACAATTCCGTTCATGCAATTGAAAGTGATTTCATTCCAACAAATTTTTTCGTTTTCTAACGAACCAAAACACTGACTGAATTCCATTTCCGAACGGAATTGAACTCTGTAACATGGCTGATAGTTGCGAAAACTCGAAATTCAATATATGATATAATGATATCCGCACGACCATAGTCAATTAAAAAGATTTCAAATACACCAAAAAAGTTGATTTTCAACCTTCCCCGAAGAAGAACGACGCCCCACTTAGGTCATTGTGATACCACAAGTAGAAACGCCCAGGGTCTAGGCGGGAATCGAACACGCACCTCCAGATTGATAAGACTAATGCTCATGCACTAGGCTACGGCGGCACCCAATATCTACGCTTATGGAAATACTAATGTGAGCGAAGCCGCGGGTAAAAGCTACATAGTTTATAAATAAAAAAACTTAAAAGAATTAATTTTTTAATTAATTTCTATTAATTTGTTGTAGGCTATGGTGTTTGCTTAAATGAGACATATATGCATCTAACTCATCTACGGATTCTTCATCATCTTCTATTTTATGCTGTAACTCCAATTCCACATCTTCATCATCTTGTCTGTTTATAGAACCATCTTCGTCACTTTCTCCGAAATACTTATCTTCTTTATCTTGATTTATCAGATTTAAATCATCAAATTGTGTATTATCATCAACGGTGGCATAATCAAAGTCTCTATCTTGTCCTGTTAGAAACTGTTCATGCATTTGGCTAATAAACTCCTGACGTAATAATTCTCTCTCGTCTGCCATTATAAGATCTTTAACTTGTACTGACTTTTCTTTTTTATTTTCAAATGCAGTTTTAGTTTGCAATTTACTCGACGAACAAGCAATTTGTTCGTTGTCAAAACTGCCCCATTGTTGGCGACAGTTTAAAGGAACTTCATCATCTTTATCTAAATTATTTGAAATGACTTCCTCCGTGCTATCATGCGATATAGAAAGCGGAAGGGTTTTCTGATCTAGTGTACTTTTATCATAAAATTTTACTTTCTCCATTATTTCATTCAACTGCTTCTGTTCCAAATTATGCATCAATATTCCCGAAAAACTTGTATTTCGAACATCGTAGCTATCACGTTGTTGCTTTTCTTCCTTGCTTAAATATTGCCCCACAAGGTCTTGATACAGCTCGGGTTGTCGCTTCATCATTTCTTGCTCGCTAAAGTATTCACCTTCTTTAATTAAGTTTTGCAAGGCTGCATATCTTCTATTTTTGATATCTACCTGGCGGTTCTTCAATTTATTTTGATAGTCTTTTACCATTAGGTGCATTTCTTCATCACTATCTGCAATTGATAATCTTGCAAAGTCTTGTAAATGGCTTTCTTCCAAATAGTTTCCAAACCGTATAAGGAACGTCTGCGGATTCCTTTGGTAGATATCCAGAGCCATTTTAAGCTTTTCTGATTCTGATAGTTCAGGCTCATTACGTTGTTGTGATTTAAATATGATGTTGTTATTCCGGCTTAAACAACTCATTATGTTCATAATTTCGTTGGGTATAGATGCAGCATAAGCTACAACATTAACTTCGATCTTTGCTCCTGTAGTTTGTTTATTATTCTCTATGGTTTCTTCTGTAGTAGATTTCATTCTAGTTTTATATCACAAAATCTATTTATCATTTAATTAATGTTTATTGTGTTTAGTTTAGTTGTTTATTTATGTATGTGAATAAATCAAACCGGAAATAAAAACCTTTAGTAAACCGGATGTTTTGGTTTGTTGCTGAGGAAAATGTAAACAAATAGTGAAAAAAAATAATTGATATTCGATCATTGAGATCTTAGGCATTAGTATATCAATTTAAGAATAAAAAAGGAATATATGTAGGACTAAGGCCCTAGAATCAAATTTTATAATGTTCATAATTTATATTGATGATATATGCCAATTATTCAATGACCTGTTCAATCGCCTTTATATGTAGTTATCCGCTTATAATATGAAAACCGTTCTTCGTGCACATTGGTTACAGCTGAAGCCAATACTGTTCAGTACTGAATATGCCTTCGGCACTGAAGCCTTCCGACAACAACTGATGCAATAACGCACATCAGAAAATTTGTGAGATGTTTTTATAATTTAGTCTGAAACTGTGGTCGAACCCAGGAAAATTTATGGTTTTGTAGTCAACGTGCAGACAACTTTAGCCATCGCCACCCACTTTTCTTTCTATTAGTACTAATGACTTCGAAAAAGAAATATTATTTTGTTTACTCCATTGCATGCACTTTTCTAAACATTTAATTACCTCTGCATGTTCAATTTTCGTTTCATTGGTGGGCAATATGGTTCCAACTTTTACGGGCCTGTTTCGTCAGCATTAAAAATTGAGTTATGTGTTAAGCCGTTCTCTAGTAAAATTCTTCGTAGATTTCTTTTGAATGCCTCCACTAAATCATCTCTCGATGATAGCTTTTCTTAAATCTGCCTAACAACCCATCACTTGCAATTAACAGACCTGTAGAAAACTTGTCGTGTAGTTTCATAGCCTTTGCTTTTAATCTAACTTTATTTACGGGAATAAATCTTTTTCGTTGATTTAGGAACCATTCATACAACTTTTCCTCCATATCAGGATACTGCCCTTTTCGAAGATATCGTCGGTTTGTCGACTCGTTGTGTGTTTACCAAATTAGAAACAATTTTTTTTCTATTCTTTTTATTGTTTTAAATGCGTACGTGGGACGCGCAAAATAGAAAAGAACCTAAGGGTAAAAAGTAAGGTAAGGGTTTTGATAAGGAGAGCTATTTTAAAAATTTAAATATGTGTATCTTTGGTGTACTTCACTTTCATAAAACGCGCATATCTCTGGGAGGGAACACTTTTGGGGCATGGGATAGATCTCATTCGATGCTCAGATCTTATCCACATCAAAAAAAAAAAAAATTTAAAATTGCTTTTTTTTACCCTATGCGCTGTCACATATACATATGTATGCGAAAACTTTAGTTAATGTACATAATCATTTCTTCAATAAGTTGATACCTTTACATGAAATAGTTACATATACAATAAGAAACAAACTTAATCAAAAGAACAAAATGGTAAATTACACTGACATACACTAGCAGAACAAATATAACAAAAAAAAAAACAAGGCGCACAGGTACTAACGGAAACAAAAATTAAGTAATGAAAAGGAGTATTGTAAGTTAGAGATTGTAAATTTAAAGTTTCATATAGAAGAGAAAAAATAACGTCAATTTATTTCTTGTATTCTATTTAAAGAAAATAATAAATATATTAACTGAATTTATTTTGGGAATATTCATTTATATATATGATTCTAATTGTGCTTTTTCCCTTATAAACTATATGTAAAATTTATTATTACATACTTTATGATATTCTCATACAGTATGAAAAATATCATAGAGCATTTTATTACAAAAGCAACTCAATAATTGAGGAGGAAAGCATATCCATAAAGTACTATTTCGCTAACGCTTACTTAGCTCATCAGTGGATTTTCCTAATTTCTGAATACAAACCCAAGATCTATATGTTTAAAATTCAATTAATCAAACGAGAATAGTTTAAATATTAAACATACAAACCAAAAAATCTATAAACAAAAACATAACAATCCATGAGTTTACTTTTATAACATACACACATTTCTATTTTAGTTTTTTTTTCTCATCTACACTAGGCTTTTTTTTCACATATAGTTTATAAGGGAAAAAGCACAATTAGAATCATATATATAAATGAATATTCCCAAAATAAAATCAGTTAATAGAAAATTTTTTGAATAAACTTGAATTTGTAAGTACATATATTTGTGCATATTTAGCACTGTATTTAATAAAAAATTTCTTTTACTTTTTTTCAGTTTATTTTTGTCCACATTTTACAGCTGTTGCCAACGAAGCGTCTAAAATCACTAAAATAACATTTATTTGGGCACTTTTGTTATGCACGTGTAACAGACCTATTTTGTGGTAACTTTTATGGTTTTTTGCGTTGGTTGAGAAAAAAAATATCTAATAATATTTTGGTTAAAAAATCATCAAAAATATGTTCAAATCATCATTCTGGCAACGGAATGTACATGTAGAAAATTTTGATATTACATATTTATTAGAAATTGCAGCCAAAGATATACCACATTTGCTCTCTTGTTCAATCTCACTGTTTCCACTTAAAGAAATTCTTTTTCTATTGCTCATATTTCCTTGCATGTCTAAACTTAACTAAAATTCTATTAGAAAGAAACTTCAATTCATACGCATGATCACATGTATAACAAATGAGCTCATGCGTATACAGTGCACTCGGGAAAACGTCAACGCTAGTTTACGTCAACATCCCAAAACGTCAACCCTTAATTTTTTACATTGTCTACTCTAAAACGTCAACCAAACCACAAAGCTCTGAAACGTCAACTTTAAATAAATCAAAATTTTGAATTTAGCAACAGTTAAAATACACAGTTTTGATCAAACACACACATTTATTTTATGAAATTAGTTAAAAATTAGGTATATCCCTTATAAGTACGTAGAATAGAAGAGAAATTGCATCTCTATGTGTTGTCTTTTTTATGTTCAGTTGCTTTTTTGTTCTCGTAATATGGTATCTCAAAATCAACAATTAGCAAGATAAAAATGAAAAAAATGAAATTTTGGACTGTGTTAATAACACACTTTCCGGTCCCGGAAAAAGAAAGACATTAAGAGCATCAGAGTTGCCGAAAATGGAAAAGCGCCTGTATCAATGGTTTGTTAAGCAGAGAGAAAGGCATTATCCGGTAAATGCATTAGCGCTCAAACAAAATGCTAAAGAGATTCATCTAAAAGTAAAAGAAAAGAAATGTTCTTTTAACGCAAGTGATGGATGGTTGCAAGGTTTTAAAAAAAGATTTGGAGTTCGCCTGCTTAAAATAACTGGAGAAAAGCTATCTTCGCAGCCTTTGCTTGTCGAACCATTTAAAATTAAACTAAAACAAAAAATTTAAGAAATGGGTCTAGCAGCAAAAAAATCAGATCTAGTAGATTCGATGAAGCTGTTACATTAAGGGATTGTGTTATGCTTTTAGAAGCCGCATGTAATAAAGTTAGCAAAGATACAATGGCAAAATGCTGGCTTGCGTTTCACGGAAAATGAGACAGATCTGGAGGAAGATATTCCGTTAAGCATATTGAAAGAAAAAATAAACTCGGAACTGCAACAACAAATGGAGCTTGCAGTTGATCTGCTTTATGAAATAAATCCTCAGGTTTGTCGCTTTTTAAAATTATTTTAACGACACGACCAGTAACTTTATACATTTTTTTAAGGTACAGTACCATCCATTCAGAAGTGGAATGAAGATGTTCTACTGGGTAATGTTTCTAATTCGTGTGAAATTGAGGAGTTAGAAGTGACCGATGATGATGACAACGATTTAGATACGAGTACAAATGTACAGACAATAAAACCAAACTAAGCTGTCGAAATATTTAACAGGGCTTTGGATTGGGCTCAATGCGAGAATGTTGAGCAAATGTCCTTAATGTATTAAGACGTTTACGAGAGAAAGCTCTCCTCCAAGTATTGGAAAGGAAAAAACAACAGAAAAAAATAACAGATTTTTTTCTAGATGCATAAGTATGTATGTGAAATGTGATCTCTTTTAAAATGTGTTCCTTTAGTTTTAGTTAGGCTGAAAGCCTTTTTTGTTCTTTTTTTTGTATTTGTTTATGTTTCGTTTTAGTTTATAGTCAATAAAAACGTTTTAAAGCACACTATCAATATGTTTTTTATTAAAAGTTTCTACATTCATAAACGTCAACAATTTGTTAAACGTCAACACTCGCGGTTTTAATTAGCTGACGTTTTCCCGAGCGCACTGTATGTTCTTTATGTTGTTGTTTTAAAAATAATCTTTTCGTGTTAACATTTTCCACTATTCGTTATATCGAGCATCAAAAAGCAAAGACATTCGTTATGTAAGTGTTAGAAAAATTCCCATTCGTAATATCGCGAATTCGTTAAGTGAATATTTAAATACATGTATTTAAAAACAAACACATGCATATGTATTTTAAAATAATTTTTATTTATTTTGATTAAAATCTACTGATGAGTTGGCATTAGCACCAACGAAGAGCAGGCGTATAGAACAGCTAAAAGCCTACAACAAATACAAATTTTTTCATATGTATGTACTCTTTTTTTATCTGGGGCCAGCACTCAGGAGATGACCCTTACACATGCGATGCATTGTGCTGGAACTATAGGAAAAGGGTAGTAGGAGAAACGACAGGAGGTGAAGCTTAATTAATTATTTTACAGCTCTGCTTTTGCACGTTCTTTGTTTATACTCGTAGCAGTGCTAAAGCTTCGGTTTAGTAGCCATTTCTTTTTATTATTATTTTACTTCGCCGGTGCGACGTTTTTTTTTTTTTTTGTTTTTTTTTTTTTTTTATAATTTTAGCCTGAAATTGGGTTTGAACCCAGGCCTGTTTTGGTTTTGTAGTCAACGTGCATACTACTTCAGCCATGCTCAAGATTAATTAAAGAAACGAACTAATTTCAAAACAAAACCAACTGTTTAAGCGCTACATACACATTAACTTGTATTATGACTGGTTCATTAATAAATTGTAATAACAATAACTGGAAGTATCAAGAATAACGGATCCGGAGTGCAACGGCAATAATTGAAAATAATCCGCTATACCGGTGACGGGCTGAAGATTTCGGACAGTGTTGACACCGCCAACCCGTGTTGACACTTCGGGTCACGGTGACCGGATCAGGGCTTTTATGGCTTTTTTCCGTGTCATTGTGCTGAACCACCCTACTATACCCGACTTTTGAATCTTTTGTATTGTTGACGCCATTGTGTTGTTTGCTGCTGGACTGTTTGGTGATGAAGGAGTAACACTGATCACCGGCAGTCGTTCATGCAGCCATTAGCTCAGTGGCGCTTGCAATACAGAAGATAGACATTTTATTTGACTTTTCTCGCGTTAATCATGACAGGCCGATTCAAAATTGACTTCTGCAACATACGTGGTCTAAGGGTAAACTTCTTCTCTGCCTATGCTCACGTTTCTCTCCATCGGCCGGATGTTTTCGCCTTAAGTGAAACCCAGGCGTCTGAAGCTGCTGACCCATAGGATTTTCACACCCCTGGGTATCACCTCCTATCTCTTTGCCATCTGCACAGGGTTTCTGCATTTCGGGTTTCTTTACACAAGCCCGATGCTCTTTCCGAGACTATATCGGAGATCCTCGAAAATTACCCGAACAGTGAAATCGTCATTGCTGGTGATTTCAATGTCCATAATTTATCGTGGCTCCGCCATTCGAGCCATACGACTCCGGAAGGACAATATGTT
This sequence comes from Dexiosoma caninum, assembly GCA_963924685.1. Classification (NCBI taxonomy): domain Eukaryota; kingdom Metazoa; phylum Arthropoda; class Insecta; order Diptera; family Tachinidae; genus Dexiosoma; species Dexiosoma caninum. Next base: position 47,021,847 of record OZ004727.1, on the reverse strand, counting down.
GAGCTATTCGCAGCGCACAATCACTTTGCGCAATTAGTAAATGAACCAACACATATTAAGTGTATTGACGGGCACCAACACACAACCTCGACCTTTTTCTCACTTCACACCCTGACAAGTATGAAATGAATATTAGCGCACCTCTCGGAAATTCGGATCATTGCACCATTTCTACCTCCTTTTCGATTTCGATTAAGCCTAGACCGAAGTCTTGGTTTAATCAGACGTGCAGACTTGCAGTCAGATTCAGAGAGGAAGCATTTAGTATTTGGCAGAACGACAAAAACGTGGATACTGATATGATGCGCAAAAGGGCGAGATCTTCGTGTGTCAAAGTGCTAAGACGTGAAAAAGCTTTGTACGAGCAGCGTCTTCGCGCCCCACGGGGAAATAAAAGCTTTTGGGCATTCGTTAAGAGTTAAGGAAAATGCTAGTTCTTCTATTCCGCCTCTTTTAAAGGATGATCAAATTTTCACTGACCCGGTTGATAAAGCTAACCCCCTAGCTGGAATGTTTGCAAGAAATTCTCACTTGCCGGAGAGCAGTCAATCACTACCCACTCTCGAAAAGGTATCCGTAACTATGCCAAGGATATACTTTCGAGGTCGTGCAGTTAAAAAGGTTTTAGAGCACCTCAACATAAACAAGTCTCCTGGGCCGGATGGAATTCGTGCACTGGTCTTGAAGCAGTGCTCTTCGACGTTATGGCGTCCTCTGGGAATCTTTTTCGCCATGCAGGCGAATTTCCGTCGTGCTGAAAAGTTGCAAATGTTACGCCGATCCCCAAGAAAGGAGAGGTAAGCAACATTGAAAATTATCCCCCAATCGCAATATGCTCTACCATTTCCAAAGTAATGGAGAGTATGCTAAATTTCCATCTTATGAAGTATCTGGAGTCCAATAACTTACTTAACGACCGGCATATGGCTTTCGTGGAGGACGTTCCACGGGAGACTTATTGGCCTTCCTTTCGGAAAAATGGTGTCGATCCTTCCACCAGTTCGGCTCAAAGCATTTGACGGAGTGTGGCATGAATCACTCTTGTCCAAACTGATTGCTTTTGGTGTCGGCGATATCTTCTCTCGATTTATATTGAGTATTCTCAAGGATCGCGCAATAAGAGTTCTTATAGACGGGATCTCATCTAACGAGTTCAAGATTAATTCAGGGGTACCGCTGGCTCCATTCTTTCTCCTACCCTATTTCTTATTTTTCTTAATGACCTTCTATGTCAAACTTCCAACCCAATCCATTATTTTGCAGATGACAGCAGTATCTCCTATTCATATTCATTTGATCGTAGGTTTACGTCGAATATGATCGCGGCGTCGAGGCAGAATATGAAGAATTCGCTAAATGGTGACCTCACGAGAATATCGGAATGGGTTTCACGCAAACAGGGTCGATTTCAATGCTGCATGGTTACGCATCGACGCATACCCGATTACGCTGCATCATCTGTAATTATTGGTGGTATAAACATCGAGGAATCAGAAGCTCTTGATGTTCTTGGCATGAAAAGTCAGTGTGATGTTCGATGGAATGAGATGGATGGGCTCAAAGGAAGCATTCATGTGCCTCGGTTTTTTAAGATGGCGTAAGACATACTTCACACCATCTCTTCACTATTTATACCGCTTACGTCCGACCGAAAATGGAATACAACTCTCATGTATGGGCCGGTGCTTCAAAGACTATTTTGAAGTTACTCGACCGTGTACAGGAGAGAGCGAAGAAACTCATAGGAGACAGTAGGGTAGCCAACTCTACTAACTCTCTCGAGCATCGTCGCAACGTGGGGTGCGTTTCGTTGTTCTATCGTTACTACAATGGGATGTGTTCTGATAAAATCAGAGAACTTGTTTCCGAAACTCGATCATTCACGCGCACAACGCGTTCATCATTAAGAGCGCATCCATTTGTGGTCAACTTGGCGGCGAATCGCACTACACATTACAGAGAATAATCGTTTTTTGGCAGAACAGCACGTATGTGGAATGGTCTACCCGCACATTCAAATCGAATGTCAATAAACACTAAAGAGCTGCATGATCTAGCTTTATAGATGAGCATGCTCATGTGTTCATTATAAATTGCCTATGTTCGAACACAATGTAACTTACTGACCATACGTTTGGCAGTGAGCAAAAGTTTGTTCATACCATCAACACATGAACTCTGTTTGTTACTGATTGAATGTGTTCTTGTGATCATGAGCATGTGCCCGTGTTCGTGATTACATGGTTATGTTCGAACAAAGGATTTCAAAAGTTATTGCATTTGAAATAAGTTTTGGATTTATAATCTGTTTTTTACATTTCAGTGTTCTATGTATATGCCGCCTACAAAACTATAAGAATTTGTTCGTTATGTTAATAAAGAAAACCTTATTTTCCCGTATTTTATTTGATTACCCGAACATGTCATCGTGTTTGTTTTTGCTCATAGTTATTATGGTTGGCTGCAACTGTGATCATGATCATAAACACAATTGCTCGTTTATGTTCATGTTCAGCTCATGCTTGCTCGCAAGTGTTTATAGTTCATACATGTTTACTCATCGTTGCTTCAATACAATGAACACAGTCGAGTATGATACAAAAAACAAGCCGATCATGTTCAAACATGCTTTTTCTTTTGTTCATGCAGCTCTTTAATAAACACTACTCCCTCTATTCCGGCACAATGCACTACATGTATATTGGTCATCCTCTGAGTGCCGGTCCAAGTTAAAAAAAAATTTTGGGTGGAATTGAGCAACGTGTACTCTATCTGAATCCTTTAGTTTGTTCTTCCATTAATTAAAAAAATATTGATTTGCTAAATTCCTCTAAACAATCAAAATCAAAAATACTTGTATGCTTTTATCATTTTATTATTTTTTCATATAATTTGTTTTACATACGTTTTCTAAACTAATTATACATTTCTTAATTGTTTAAATATATCTTTCGCTTTTTCATTTTAATTTTGGAATAAATTGTTATTGTCATGTACTTAGAGTAATATTATTTTCTATTGGTTTAAATAGAACTGGTTGAAGAAAAAAAGATAATTTATGTGTGGAACGCAGTGCTATACCAAAAATAAATGTGTCTCTGGGAGAAAATATTCCTGTTTCAGTACATTTAAACGTTCGTGGGAAAACGGAAGAAATAAAAAGAAATTATGAAAATTAATAATTCAAATGAATATTTCGATGGCGTAATATAAAAAAGGCGTCCCTCGATTTCCTGTATCTTTGGTAAGGGACAAAAACGTAATAAAATTCCTAAAATTGTGAATATAAAAACGTTTTAATGCTACTTTAAATAAAAAGTTTTATTCTTAATATTTTATATTTTAAGTTATCATTGATATTTTGGAAAAAAAAAGTTAGGGGTTTTGTTAACCGAATTGAAAATGAAACATAGTATTATACAATAATAATTAAGGTTTAAATAATATAGAAAATAATTTGTGCAATTAATAAATAGACGTTATTATAAGAGGTTTAAATGAGAAGTCAACTCTAAAAATTAATTTTGTAATATCGGTTTCTCAGTGCTGAATTAATCACAATGAATAGACTGACCAACGAGCAATGCTTGCAAATCATTGAATTTTATTACCCAAATTCCTTCTGTGTGAGAAATTTTGCCCCAGTTTCACATGGGACATCAACACGTATGCGAAGATAGCGTTCCGAGGAAAATATTCCTGATATATCAATAAAAATATGTCAATTCGTCAATGGAGCAAGGTACCGTGTGATGACTATAGACTTTGTTTTGCCCCAAATGAAGTACTGGACCGTGTTTACATTTCGTTTCAACTAGACGGTGCCATATGCCACACGGCATGTGATAACATGAACCTATTGGGAGTTTAGTTTGATGAATAATTAATCTCACGTTTTGGAGCAGTCCATTCGCCGCAAATATCATCAAATTCAATCCCACTAAACCATTTTTTGTGTGGATACGAGAAGTTTCTAGTGTACAGGGATCAGCCAGCCACAATTCAACCCTTGGAAGATATTACAGCTGCCGTTGGTGAGAAATGCTGAAAAAAGTATTCCGAAATTGGACCTCACAGATGGTCCACCTAAAGTGTAGCTGCGATAACATTTACATGAAATACTTCTTAGAAAGTAAATGACAGGCATTCATTCATCGGCCGAAATATAATATTTTATTCACTATTTTAATTTTCAAAACCCCAACGGTTAAAAACTCACCCTTTAAAAATTATTATACAAAAGGTGATGATATGGAGGTAAAAATTTTTTCAAATAATGTAGGTGGTCCCATTTATTGTTGTGATTGCTATTTTCTCTTTGTAATGCATTAGACCATATTACATTGCAGAAACGAAAGAAAGAAGCACTTGACTTTATCTCATCAATTGTGGCAAAGCGCTTTCCCTTCATTAGTCTCTTCAGTTTTGGGAACAGGAAAAAGTTGAGCCAAATCTGGTGAATATGGTGGTTGAGGCATGATTAGGGTGTAGTTTTTGGCCAAAAATTCACGAACAAGCATTGATGTGTGAAAATTATCGAGATGCAGAATCCATGATTCTCTTTTCCAAAATTCCGATCGTTTGAGCCGTATTGCTTCACGCAAACGTTGCATAACTTCCTTGTATTATTCCTTATTAACCGTACGACCTGTTGGCAAGAACTAATTATGCACCACGGCATTGTAATCGAAGAAAATAAAATTCACCACGGACCACGTACACACATGTTTGTTCATATACATTGTGGAGCACCGTGTGTAAAACCGGCTATTCATAGAGCAGCTGAGAAACCGTTTCCTGCCTGTTATGGTCTCGAGAGGTACGACAGAAGGTGTTATGGGGAAGACCTGGCTTACCAGTATGTATAAATAAACAAAAAACCCTGTTGTGAAAAAAATAGAGTTACACCTTTTTTATATTAAGTCATTGATTTGCCATTGTTAATTAAATTTTTTTTTGGATATTAGGCTCTCAGATATTTAAAATTTTGTTCCCTCAAAAAGACAACGTACCCAAATATTATGGACTATTTAAAGTTTTTAATAGCTAAATAAATAAAAATACTGTTTTTAAAAGACATTATTAACAAGATATAACAAAAATTTATTTAGGGTGCTTTAAAAAATTAATAATGAGGAAAATAAAAGAAGAAAAAAAAGAACGAACAAGAAAGAAAATAAAAATAAACAATAATGGAGCAATACATATAAATAAAAAAATTAATAAAATTTCGTTTTTTTCTTATTTTTTATGCGAATTCTCTCCAATAATTTTATTTTATATAACAAATAAATTGTTTGATCTTTAAGGAGTTTGATTAATACCAAAAAAATATGATATCCATTACAAATTGATTGCATGATTTTCAAGTAAAAAAAAGTTTTATGTTTTTTCCCAAATTTCTGCTAACCACGAGGGTTAGTGAATTTTTATTTACATAAGAACTATTGAAATGTAATTTAAAGGAGCACTTTTCAGCCATTTCACACAAAACATGACGAATTAGAAAATAATCTGTAATAGAAATACTATTGAACGAAAAATGAGCACAATATAAATAAAATTTTTAATAAAGTTTGTTTTTTAAAAGTAGTCAACAGGGTATAACAAGAAAATTGGAAATAAATGAAAAAATAAAAGAAAACTTTCCGTAACACAAAATAAAATTGATCAATATTTTTTTAAGCATCTAAAAATTATCTTTTTCTTATTACTTCGATTAAAGGTGGTGTTCATTTTTTTAAAGATATTATTTATTAAGATATCTTAAATTTATTAACAAATATTTAGTTGAATTCTTAAGCTTCGTTACGAATCTATTTTTTTAAATAATTCTAAAGGCTTAAAAGTTAACGTGGTTTTTTTTAGCAAATGAAGTCATATGGATTTCTTTTTAAAATTAATTAATCGCAGTTGAAACATTTTTTTCTTAAATACTTAAAACTTTGGCATGCATTTTATGTCATGTTATATTACGTTTCACATAAAATTATATATTCTTTTTTGTTGATAAACAAATGCAAATGGGTTGAAATTAATTATTTATTTACAGAGATTCCCTTCAAATACTGTTTGTTGGCGTGTTATTGTTTCTTTTTTGTGTTTAACAAGATAGACCGTTATGCATTTGTTTGTTTGGATTATATTTCAAGAGTTTCATATGTGATGATATGCTTTTATCCATGATGTTTAATTTTTATTTTATTTTTTGCCTACAAAAACATTTATAGTACCATTCCCATGAGCTGGCAGCAGTAGTTTGAAATTGATTCTATCAAATGGCGGCTTCTTGTAAATTTTCTTTATTCTTTTGCATTATAAGAGTGTTAGGGGATGGCACCCCTGTTATAATATTGGGCAAATTTGGACTTGGGCTGTCGTTAGTATCAGGCCTTCGGAGTTTATTCTTACAGTAGAATTGTTTATGTGCCAAATAGGTTTTCATATAATTGAATGAAATGTCACATGTTTGACAGTATTTTTGATTAATATTCTCGTCGGGCGTGGCATTTAGTAAAGGTGGTGGTGCGACACCTGGTGATCGAAGGGAAGGTGGCGTTGGTATATGTATTGCAGTGGGTTCAATTGAAATTTCCATTGGTTCAGTTTTAATGTGATGCATCAAGTCATTGGTGGCATTGTGAGCAATATTAGGTATAGGTGAATTGTTATTGTCATGCGGATTTAGTAGGACAGAGGGATTAGTACTTGTGGCATTGTGATGATCCATGGGCTCAGACTTGATTGTGAAACTAAAATAAAAGTCAATTGTACGTACGTATGTATAAGTTAAATTGCTTTTGTAAATAAAGAAATAAGGTTATAACCATACCTATTCATGCCGCTATCTCCATTATGGCTGCTACTTAATGAGATTGTTTCGGTTGTATCTATATCTCCAACCTCAGGCGAGATAGAGGGCGAAGTTTGGACTATATGGGTATGTACCAACTTCATATGACGTAGCTAAGAATAAAAGAAAGAAAGTTCATGTGAAACTGGTTAGACGTCCTTATTTATTTTAAATATTTCGAACTAAATTACATTGGAATTTAAATACGAACAAAACACTCTTTAAATCGGAAATGGAAATCGTTTTTTCCATTATTTACTGTGCACACAATTTATTTAAAATTTGTTCATAGAATTTAACATACTCAAAACTTGTAAACAGTTTCCTTAATTTAAAGTTAAAATTTTTTCGTAATTGTGGAAGTTTATACCGGTTTTTGGGAAAATTTTCGTAAACAATTATTTCAGGTTCATTGCTTTCTAAAATTTTCTAAAAAACCTTCCAAGTATTTAGTGCAGAAAAATTAAGAAACGAAACAGTATAATATTTATTTTTTAAAAACGGTCGTACTTATGAAAAAGTAACATTCTGAAACTTGTGAAGCTCTTCCTTAAAATATTTCAGATAATTTTGAGGAAAAAATGCTATAATGAAGAATGGTGATTAATACTAATGCATTTACTTTAAGAACGTAATTAATTGAATATTAGTGAGTTTTTAAAAAAACGAAATAGGTTTTAAACTATTTCCAAATTAAAGGTAAAATTTTATTTGTATTTAGCTTACATGTTTACTTAAAATAAGTATGCTAAATTTCTCCAATAATTGTCGAAATAAATTTAACAAACTATAACTTAATTAGATTAAGTTAAGTTAATATTTATTTAATTAATTAAGGGCCCGATTATGGTTTACAACATACATACATACATACATATACATATGTAAATATTGTGTTGTTTTGGCTACAACCCCACACTAATCCTTTTTGCGATTATGGTTTACACATGATCTAAATATATAAGGTCTGCTTGATATTGAATGACAGCTGCCATTTTTTTTTAATTTGACGTCATCGTCCAGAAATGTTTTGTTGTGGTTAAATGGAAATTTAAAAGCTAGTGATGAAAATTATTATTATTACATATTTATTAAGAAAATTAAAGGATTATTTTATTGACAATTAATTAAAAATAAATGTGAACTGAGTTAGAGCAAAAAAAAGAGTTTTTAATAAACAATTTGTGTAGAAAGTGATAAAATTTATTTGGACAATGAAATGCTGTGTGCTAAAAGATTGTAAAAGCTCGAAGCAGGATGATAAAAATCTAAAATATTTTACGTTTCCAAAAGATCCAGAAATAAAGAAAGTGTGCATCAATGCATGCGATAAAAAAAATGTTAACTGGAAATCTGGAACAATTTCGTCTAGACATTTTACGAATAATGATTGGCGTTTAAAGGATATATTATTGAACACGCCAATAAGAAAAATATTGTTAGATGCGAAGGCTGTCCCATCTTTAAATATCAATGTAAACAGCATTTTACCAGTCGAAACGATACGTAAAAAGAGCAAAGAAACAAATTGTAAAGGAAGCAATTGGTGAACTTGATTTAAAGTAAATACAATTTTTTTAAAATCCACTTTTTTTAATGAAATAATATTTACAATTATTTATAGTCTGCAGAAATTACAAGAAGAAAGTATTGAAAATATTGAAAATGAAAATCCAAATAAGTCAGTTGCAGTTCAAACAGAGGGCTTTATAAACCCTGCCAAGAATTTATGGGAAACATATTAAAATTAGAAAATACATTTAAGGAAATTAATAATAATACTTTAAGTCTTCGAAATAATTATTTAAAATACCATAACATTAAATGTGATAACATAGATGTGCCTGAAAATGTAAAATCGTTATTTTTTAAAAGTCGTTTATATTTTAGAATAAGAAATTTAAACAATATATTAATACAAGAAAAAAATGAAAAAAGAAAATTAAAAAAGACTATAACATAACAATTTAATTTGTTTTATTTATTTTACCTTTAAAATTGCAAAATATTTAAAAAAAAAAAAAACAAACCCCATACATATTAAAAACAAATCTCGACGGTGACGTCACAGTAAAAATAATTTGAACTGTCAAGCAGACCTTATATATTTAGATCATGTGGTTTACAGCAGCTAGGTGTTGTGTATGTCACAGAGTTGAAAATAATAATAATTGTAATGTAATTGCAGTACATATTTCCATCAAAAAGCATCCATGCACGCCACCAAGTGTCAAGATAAAAAATAAAATTGAATTAACGTATTCTTCGTCAGAAATAAATAAAACAAAAAGAATCATGGATATTAACGTTGATCTATATTTTTTCAACATATTTATTGCTTTATTTCATCGCAAACATAACATTAAAAAACAATATACTACATAGAAAACAAAAAATTTCAAAACCTATTAATGTAAAATGAGAAAAAATAAACTAAAAACAAAACAAATATTAAGACTAGACAAAAAGTATATAATATAAATACCTATACATAGGATATAGACATCACATTTCTTTTATTCTTTTATTAGTTAGTTCTAATTTGGCTTTTATCAATTTTATTTCAAAATCTGCTTTCTTCTTTTTATTTCTTAGATTTTTTTTTATAGATATGATAATTTTTATAAGAATTACTTTCTAAGCGTTTTAAGGTTTTTATAACTTCTTGATTTTTCGCCTGGACTTTTAATATTGCTAATCGTGCGTCCTCCCGTCTATTTTTTTTGGTAAATAAGGTGAAGGCTCCTCAGGTCCTGATGTTGATTCCGCCCCATCTGAATATTCATAAATTGTCAAGTCCACTTGGGTTTACTTGTGTTTGCATTGACACAAGTTCCACAGTGCTGTTCCAATGAACTTAACCTCAGTAGCTTAAAAATTTCTCTTGTTAGCAGCCAATTTTCTTTTTAAATTCGCTATATAGTGAGTATATACATATGTATGTATATAGAAATAATATAGGTAATTAAAATTTAGGTAATATAATATATATATATATATATATAGTACATGTCATACTAACTCCTAATGAGCTGTTGTACGTTTTTGACAGTACTGACAACACCTAAATACACATGTTGTAAACCATAACCGCTGTTGTCGAACGCGAACAACTTAAGATACAACACTACCGACAACACTTGTAAACCATAATAGTATTTGCAAAAACACAACATTAAAATAACAAATGTACAACAACAATCGGGACCTAAGTTTCGAAGCTAAGTTGTATCCTTATTTCCGAGTATACCAATAGATTTTGCTTTAGATATTATTGAAGAAAAACAGGATATACTCGTAATTAAGAATTATGTAAAGATTGGGAAGAACCTGTTTTTACGTATTGTGAAATTCTGTATAGCATATAATAGATATTTCAGATATAACAATGAGATATATATATACATAAAAAGGGTTTTCCAATGGGATCCCCAGGTTGTTCGAATATAGCTGATATTGTTATGGAAGAATTTTTAGATTGTTGTATGTATTGAGAAATTAAATGAAAAACCAAAAATGACGATGAACCTATGTGTGGTGTCATTCAAAAATGGGATAACATATTTCAAATTAGAACAAAGTATATAAATTCATCTGAGAATGGTTTGGAGCAAATTATTGATGAACGGCCTATATATGAATAATTTTTCGGATATAATTTAGTTTGTTATTTCTTTTTAGCATAGTAAATAACATAGCATAATAAGTTTTGTTATACAAATTTATAGATACTGTCGGACTTTTTACAATTGTATCCTGGAAAAGAGCATTTACTTGGTAAAACATGGGAGACATTTTCTAATTTAAAATTAAGACCCACCTTTGAACTAAGTTTTATTGTTAGTCAAGGTAGAAGATGGTAAAAAAGTTAAAAAAAGACATAAATCATTTAAAGGTTTTATGTATTTAGAATTTACTAACAGCTTTCATATTTCAGATGTAGAAGATGCGTTATATTGCAGTTTCTTCATTCATTTTAAAACCATCATCGTGAAAATGTCTTATAATTGATAAGAAAATAAGAAAATATTAAAAGAAATCATTTCTATTGCACGCATATAATAATTCTGAATTTAATACGAATGTTAAACTTATAGCTAATGAATATTTTTTCCCCAAAAGCACATTTAAATAATAACATATTTTTCCAGTTTAATGGAATATGTACTAATTTATAAGAGGTTTTCGCTTATTTTTTTTTTAATAATATACCTTTTTCTTAATTTTTTGGAAATATTTACAACTATTGAGTAAATTCATTCATACTGGGGTGGTAGGAGCGTTTACTTAATATTAGTTATTATATAAACTAATTTGTGATATTATGTTATTGTGTTTGAGTTTATGTATACATACTTGTAAGTACACATTTAATTTCTTTTCAGGTAATAAATGAAATCAATAATATACTACTTTTATTAATTTTTTACAAGCCATTTATGAAGGAACCATTTACTTTATTTGAGAAAATTAGTATATGTCATACTTACAAGTAAGAAATATTATCTTTTTAACTAAAATATAGTTAATTTTGGATAATCTTTGAAGTTATTAGATATTTATCTAAACTAAATTCAAGTAAATATTAACTGATTTGAAGGAAGGTTTGAGATAATTTTTATACTATTTTAAGACAAAAGAAGTACATTTTTTTAATATGATTTTATTTGTTTTTAGTAAAATTTTGTTGAAATATAGGATTATGCTATAATTTTAATTCATTTTTGTTCCCAATATCTGCGAATTTTTTTTTTTAAATTGTAACGAAACATGTCTTTGGCGTCATACGACAACCATAATTCCTTCAGTTAAATAAAATTTCCTAATTTCTTGGTAAAAATTTGTGTGAGTGTAGAATGCGCTTAACCCATTACAGGTCAAGAGTGTCATACGGCACTCAAATTAATGCTATGTTTCACATGCTTTAAAAAAAATTGCATACAAATTTCATACTGTATTTTATGTACCGTTATTAGTTTATTTGTTCAGCATCAAATTATATGCTTAGCAACCCAGTAGCTTAGAAGATGTTGTAAGCATCACATATTTTCTTGTAGGCTGTCTGTTTTTTTTCAGAATTTTCCAAAGTCATGAGCAGTAGAAGGTAAGAAGTGGAAAAATAATTTGTTTGTAAGAATTGCAACAAGACATTTACTTTTTTTAAAAACCAACAAATTATTGTTTTTAAACAATAAAACTTTGTGCAATATTATGATGAGTATTTCCTAAAAATGATATTTAAAAATTGAAAGTGCGATATGGCACTCTTGATCAGTGCTTAGGAAAAATTATTACCTGTTTTTTTAGACTCAATCTAGACTATTTGGCAGAATTAGAAACTGATGGAAATAATATTGATGAAATTATTATTGAACCACCATCGGAAGACTACGCATCGAGAGATTTTTTTTTTTTTTTTTTTTTACACAATATATATTATTTATTGAATCTTCAAAATCAATTGAACGAACAATAAGTATTCAAATCTTAAGAACTAATTGCTAATTATTATTAAGTACAGCCTAGCTGTACAAAATTATTTATTGCTCGTATAGTTTTATTTCCGCGTCTACTACGTTCGGGCTAGGGAAAGAGTATCCCTTCTTTTCAGTCGAATGAACCCTCTTTCGCTTAAAATATTTCGGGCTAGTATATTTGGATGATCTTGGAGTTTGGTTAGGTATGACGTTGCGTATGTTGTTATCTCTTGTTTGACTGTCGGAATATTTAAATCTTTGTGTATGTTAGAATTTTTTATATACCACGGCGCATCTGTTATCATTCTCAGTATTTTGTTTTGACACCTTTGAATTTTTTCTATATTGGAAACTGAGGCAGTGCCCCATAGCTGGATACCATAGCTCCATATTGGTTTTAAAATTGCTTTGTAAAGCAAAAGTTTACAGTCCAGTTTTAGCACAGAATTTCGACCAATAAGCCAATTTAGTTGAGTTGCTTTTAATTTCATTTGAGTTAATTTTGCATCGATGTGCTGTTTCCATGTTAGCCGTCTATCAATGTGCATCCCTAGATACTTGACCTCCAAACGTTGAGGTATTAAATGGTTGTTGATCAGGATAGGAGGACATGTGTCTCTGCGCAGGGTGAAGGTTATATGTACGCACTTATTCTCATTAACTTTGATTCGCCATTTTTTTAGCCAGCTGCGAAGTTTGGTGCTGTAGGCGACGAGATGCTTCGTCAGCACTTTCGTGAATGCTTAAGAAAGCTGTATCATCGGCAAAAGTTGAGGTATGGATGTTCGCGACTGTTGGCAAATCTGCGGTGTATATCAAGTACAGCAATGGACCTAATATGATGCCTTGGGGAACTCCAGCTTCAATCGGCTGCGGTGATGACAGCCAATCACCTTGTTTTAAAATAAATTTGCGACAAAGCAGGTAACTTTCCAGTAGCTTACAAATATTTTCAGGAAGGTACTGGGTCAGTTTATATATTAATCCCTTATGCCACACTTTATCAAAAGCTTGGGAAACATCGATAAAGAGGGCTGAGCAGTACTTTTTTTCTTCTAGGGTATGCTTTATAACATTCACAAGTCTATGTGTTTGCTCAGTTGTGCTGTGTTTACTTCGAAAGCCAAACTGATGGTCTGGAATGAAGCGCTTTTCGCTAATGATTTTATTTAACTTGATAGCTAATAATTTTTCAAAAAGCTTAGATAAATTTGGCAAAAGGCTAATTGGTCTGTAGGACTCAACTCTGGTGTGGTCTTTACCTGGCTTAGGTATCATAGTTATTAGTGATATCTTCCATTTAGATGGAAAGTATTCAATGCACAATATCGCGTTGAAGATGTGGAGAATTCTTTTAACTACTGTAGTTGGGAGCTCTTGGAGCATCTTGTTGCTAATTTTATCGATGCCAGGAGATTTTTTAGGGTTCAAGTTGGCGATAGCTTCTTCGACGTCTTTCAATTTAAACTTTATCGAAACTGCTGCATCCGTAACTATCGATGGAAGTTCTTCAGGGTCGCTTGGTGCATTGGTTGTGAAAACATTTTTTAAGTGCTCAACGAACAACTTGCCTTTTTCTGTGTCGTTTCTTGCCCAATCCCCAGTTGGGGTTTGAAATGGAGGTTTACGAATAACCGGTCTTTTGAGAGAGAAGATGATGCCGATGAGGACTCCGGTGGAAATATTCTTGATATTCACCATAATCAAATTCAAGATTGTGTTTTTGTTACAAAAAGTGGTGAAGATTTGGGAGAAAAAATTGTTAATAGCGTTCAGGATAATATAAATAATTTAGATCAGCTTGAACATTTATTAGGCTTAGAACTAGATTTACACGTTTCAGAAATAAGTAATACACAAAGTACATCGTTTGTTGGAAGAAAAAGAAAATATTGTGAAATATCCCAAACAGACTATGAAGATCTAGAAATACCACCTAATTTACAAACATATAGAAACAGTTTCAAATGAAAATGCGTTAGCGAAGGAAAATAAGAAATACAAAAACAGAAACGAGGACAATAGTGTCATATCGCTAGCATCGACTTTATATGGCGAGGAGCCCAAAGACAGCGCTCAGCGTTATTCACGGAAGATAAAACAAAGAACAAACATTTCACGCCCTGCTGTTGTATCAGCATATAATCGAAATATGGGTGGAGTTGATCGTATGGATCAAAATGTATCCAATTATCGCATAGCTGTTCGTAAAAAGAAGTGGAGTGGTCCATTTTCACTTGGACTACAGATGTCGCAATTCAAAATGCGTGGCTATTGCATCTAAAGGCTAAAAATAGTATGCCACAGTTAGAATTTCGTCGAAGTTTAGTCCAACATTTATTAAAAACTTGTAGTGATAAGTCGCGTTCAGAATTCACTACTCGGCGGTATGCTCATATTGCTAATGCAAGTACTCGTTACGATGGTGTTGCTCACTATGTGCAACCATGTACTCGACGTAATTGTGCTCTAGAAACCTGTAAAAGCCAAACCAGAGCGGAATGCAAGAAATGTAACGTTGGCTTATGTATAAAATGGTTTGTCTCATACCATACAGAACGAATTCGGCAATAGCTATTTATCCTTTTTTTATTTTTGTATAAATTAATTTATATATTTTTGTGTTTATGCTTTATAATATGAATATTAGATCTGCTAGAGTCGAATAAATAAGTGTAATAACTCACTAACTTTTTATTAAACACATGCAACATAGTTAGTATGTAACTGGTCAAGAGTGCCGTTTGGCACTCTCCGCTGGAGCGGACCAGGTAGGTCGTAGGGGTAAAACGGTACACAATTTGGAATTAGGGTAGAAATATTACTACATATGCCAAGTTTTATTAAAATTGCTTCACATGGAGCCCATGGGTTGGTTAATGAAAGACCCGGTATAAGTTATCTCAATAAGAGATATAAATATACAAAAGTATAGGAACTTAAAAAACCACAAAATTAAAACACCAATGTATACAGTGCACTCGCGATAAGGTGAACAAAAAAATTTTTTTAAATTAACTATTCTAAAAGATGAACGAAGTTCAAATACTCTATAATTTTAACAATAAAAATCAATGTGCGTAAGCTAAAAATAATTAAAAACGTTTAAATTCTGCGTTCGTTAGTTGCGGAAATACCATTTTTATAAATATGTATGCAGATATATTTTTTTAAAATTGACTATATTAAAAGATTAACAAACTTATAAATAAGGCTCTGTAACTTAAATAATAAAACCAACTTTCTTTCTTAGTTCCGGAATCACATTTGTGCATAAAATTGTATGTGTGAGCATATGTATTTTTCACAATCAATTTCATTTAGTTTTTTAATACAAATTTTGGAAAGGAAAAAACAGCAGAAAATTTTCGAAAGTGAAAATTTACACATTTTTTAAATTGTACCGTTTTTGTTTCGGTTCTTCAGCTTTCATTTGTATTCATAAATACGAAAAAAATTAATACTAAATGTGACATCTACATTAATAACTGCTTTGTAAACAACTGAAAAGAAACAAAACTAGACAAGGTGTGGAAAATATAGAAATAATTGCGGGTATTTCAAAAATAAATAAAAAAACTTACTTGAAATTCTATTTCATTCTTTAAAAATTGTCAAACATTGGAAAATATGTAAAATTCTCTATTAAAACTGGTTTTGCATATTTTTTAAGACAGAACTTAAGAAACAACAGCATTCTTTACCATTAAAATATTTTTTCAACGTTTCAACGTGGTTTAAATTTTAAAATAAATAATTTAAGTTAAATATACTCGTATACAATTATTTACTATAAAATTGCTTTCTAATTGTTTTCTGTTAATGTTTAATTTTTTTCAAGTATTAATTTTTTATCGGTAACACAGACAACAAAAAACTTTGCTGATTATGACAACTGCAATCTTTTCGTCGTTATTGTGTGCCCCACTGCGAATTTACGCAACGAAATTTTACCGACGAAGTTTGTCGTTCGGTCCAATTGTATTCTTAACATAAATCGTCAACTGCAGTACGACACAGCGATGTTACTCGCAATATCCCACTGCTGACTGATGAACAAAAAAAAATTGTTTTTTAATCTTCGATCAGCATTCAGGAGATGACCCCTACACATGCGGTGCATTGTGCTGGAACAAGAGGAAAACGATTGTAGGAGAAATGATAGCAGGTGAAGCTTCACTATCTTACAACACTGATTTCTGCACATTATTTGTTTTTACAGCAGTGTTGTTGCGTCTCTGATGTGAAGGAGACGTATTAAATTTTTTAAAGCTTCGTTTTTAGTAGCCTTTTTTATTAATTATTTTACTTAGCCGGTGCTACACAATGCCGACGAAGGAGGGCGTTCTGATGTGCCTGTGGATTAGATACAGCTGAAGCCGTAACTGTTCAGTGACCAGTGACTATGGCTTCGCCACTGAAACCCTGCGACTGACAACAACTGACACAAAGACACACAAATGGACATCAGAAAAAATGCGAGATGTTTTTATGAGTCTGAAACTGGGGTTGAATCCAGGAATATTTTTCGTTTTGCAGTCAACGTGCAGACTACTGCGACCACCGCCACCCTCAACCGCATAATGCTGGCAGTTTCAGCCGACGGATTTCTGCACAATCGTTAAATCGCAAAATGTTTTCATTGACAAATATATTTCCAGATGTACACACACAATACATTAAAGTTAATTTTGGCAGCAAAAAATGTGGACGTCAACGATATAAATTGGTGTCATATACAGTTTGCGATGCCAACGAAGCTGTAAATTCTCCAACAGAGTTTTTGAACTCATTGGATTTGCCAGGTATGTCACCGCACCATTAACAGCAGACCGTTGGATCTCCGGTTATTTTCGTAATTTGAACCCGCCACAGCTTTGCAATGGCACGCGATTAGTCATTAAAAATTAATGAAAAATATTGTAGAAACCAGAATTTTGAAGGGCTAGTTCCAAAGCCCAAATGTATTGCTACCAGGAATTCCTATGATTCCCACAGATATGCAAATTGATTTCAAACGCGTTCAATTTCCAATTAGGTTGCAATCAATAAGTCGCAAGGCCAAACGATGTCTGTTTGTGGCTTAGATTTGGGCACACCGTGTTTTTCGCACTGACAATTACACATGAGATGTTCTTCCGTTGGTAAACCATGTAGTTTGTTGATGTTGGCTAAAGACGTACTAACAAAAAATATCGTCCACTGCATTGCACTTATGCCCAAATTCACAGTCATTAGTTAGCTAATAGCAATAGTTTAACCAATAATATTTGACTCACAGCTTTTTGTTTACTATTAGTTAAACCGTCAAATATCATTGGTTAACCAATACTTAGACAACAGCTGATTAGTAAATTATTATTAGTATTTTTTTTTGATATCATCTATCATATTATAATATATATATATATATATAATATTTTTTAAATTCGATGATATTTTGGTTTTCCCGAACCAATTTCAGCAGCAATCTTGCGCGGTAAAGTTCGATGAGCGCGAGTTATAAGTGTTGTTTTTTTTTGAGTTGTTAATAAAACTGAACTGTTCTTTATTAATGTTTTCTCTTTTTTATATAATTTTCTTAAAACTAAAACTTATTTTTATTAATAATGTCTAGCAAGCAAAATCGATCGTAATATTTTTTTATATCGATCCTGCTTGGTCATTAAATTATTAAATTGTTTTTCTTTTACAGTATTTTGGGTTCAACGACAATTGCATATACAACTTCAGCTTCAGCAATTTGTATCTCAATTGTCGTTGCCCTTTTCTTTAAAATAAAAAAAATAGTAAACAAATAAGGAATCAAATTTCGAAGTACTTAGGCGTTTGGTCAATGACACTTGTGCAGTTGTTTATGCAAGTGTCATGATATTGTTAAATGTAAGTGTCATTGACTCCGCCCAAGTACTTCTGCATTATCACTTCAATATCTGAAGTTGTGGCAGAGTTTCGGGGAAGTTGTGGTAGTATGCACGTAACTCCCGCGTTTGTTATATCCATTTTTAAGAAATAGTACAACAAATGTAAACAAAAACCATATACATACATACATACATACTATTATATATTGTTAGTTACCATTCTTTGGTTATACTGAGAATGTTAGTTAAACAATACACTATGAATATGAAGTATTAGTTAAACAATAGTTATCATTTTAGTTTACTAATAGTTAACTATTGACTGTGACTTTGGGCCTTAGAGATTGATATTGTTTTTTTTTGTCACAATTAGTTATAGTAAATATGGGTACTATTTTCTAA
This sequence comes from Dexiosoma caninum, assembly GCA_963924685.1. NCBI lineage: Eukaryota > Metazoa > Arthropoda > Insecta > Diptera > Tachinidae > Dexiosoma > Dexiosoma caninum. The sequence goes on along the minus strand of OZ004727.1, from coordinate 47,003,251 downwards.
TAATAAAAATGGCAACTAAACCGAAGCTTCAGCACTGCTACGAGTATAAACAAAGAACGTGCAAAAGCAGATCTGTAAAATAATTAATCAAGCTTCACCTCCTGTCGTTTCTCCTACTATCCCTTTCCTATTGTTCCAGCACAATGCTTCGCATGTGTAGGAGTCATCTCCTGAGTATTGGTCCCAGATAAAAAAAAAATATACATATAAAATCTACTAATACATATGTATATAAAATTCATAACAGCTACAGCAACTTGTCGCCGGGTCAGCTAGTATTTTAATAAAAAACAATTCTATAAATATGAATATTCTTATTAAAAATACAATAAAATTTAGTTCTTCTATTTTTACTATACGAAAAGATGAACAATTCGTAAACGTGAACACCGCCGGCTGCCCCGTAGACTAGTGCATGAGCATTAGTCTTATCAATATGGAGGTGCGGGTTCGATTCCCGCTTAGACCCTGGGTGTTTCTACAGACAAGCTTAAGAGCTTCGTAGAGTTTGTATTGTCTTAAAAAAAAAATTAGTTGACGTTATCACGAGTGCACTGTAATTTGGTTACTTTATTATTGCTTCTTTACTTGTACAAACTTCCCGGAAGAAAATGTACGGGCTATTTAGTAGCCTCTCATTTGGTTAATTTTGGGGTACGGGAACGCTTTCTGTTAAGATTGGTAACCCGCGGGAGTTAAAACATTTTTTTTGAGTAAAAGAATTTATTTATTGGTCTACAACCGTCCAACTTTATTCAAATTTTAGAACTGTTCGATACAATATTCGCTTAGTGCTATTTATAATGATACTATCATGCATTGTGTGCATAACTTAACATAACATAACTTAACTGTCTAATACAGGGTGGGCCAAAAGTAATCACCCGGGGCATAAGTAATCACCCGATGTTCTTTTGCTGTAATTTTTTTTTAAGACAAATTTTGGTACTGCTTATAATATGGGCTAAGTGAGCGCCGCCAGAGTTGATGACCATACATGCAGATCCAAAAATGTTTATTAAATAAAATTACAGCAAAAAGACATCTGGTGATTACTTATGCCCCGCGTGATTACTTTTCACCCACCGTGTACAAAATTCACAAATATCGTGTCCAAGATAAACAAAAAACTTTAAAAAAAGAAATGTAGTAATTTTTTCGCTTCAAACAATATTTTTGTGAAGATCTTTTATAACCATAATTACTATGTATGAAACGTTTTATCACTTGGTATTTACTTGAAATGTGATATTTAATTGAAATCAATTTAAAATCTTGCAAAGCAAAAGGTCAATGCTACAAAAAAAAAATAAAAAGAAATAAAATCGTTTAGCCTTGATGACTTACCACATTGCCTTTGTATGTTGAAGAATAATTACAAATATCACAATTGAACACCTGTTGCTGCGAATGTTGCTGCTGTTGCTGAAGGCCAGCGGCTACAACAGCAGCTGCAGCTACTAACTGCTTTTGTTGTTGCTGCTGTTGTTGTTGCTGCTGTTGTTGAGCGGCAGCCAACTGTTGCACCAAATGTTCTTGACTTAACGAGACAGCATTTGTCATTTCTATATTTTCATCCTCTAATATACAGGCCATGTAATGTTCTTCATTGATATCTGTAGTTTTCTTGTCGAAATGCATGCGTATGTGAGTGCGCATACCCCTTAAAATATTTCAAATAAATAAAGCAAGTATTATTTTGTATTGCGTAAAAGAAGGAATTAATATTATTTCTATGCGATCTTCTTGTTGCAATAAATTTCGCTAATACACAGTTTTTTACATAAGTTTCTCAAGATTTGAAATGGCAACTTATTTTTGATTTATTTATGATTTTCACATGACACACATTTTATGCCAATACTGAGGTCGAATTACTGCATTCGACATTGTGATCGATATTTCGGCCTTGTTTACATTGGCAAAATACTGTTCACAAACAAACATAAAAGCCAGATGTTGTAATTGTTTTTCCAATATTGCCACCATGTGATGTATGTATGTACATAAGAGTTATAAAATAAAAATTAACTTTTATCAAGTTATCTACCACCAAATGATTAAATAGCGGTATTCTTTTTTGCAATTGAGTAAGAAATCAAAAAATCTATATTGAAATTAATTGCAACGTACTTATATTTATGTTGAACTGTACACAAGTCCTAGAGATATTGAAACTTGAAGCTTTTTTTGATAGAATTAAATAATGTTCCATCTCTTAATGCTTGATTATCGAAAACAAGTGAAAATGGCAACATACATATGTATATTGAAAACAAAAGCAAATTTGAGAGAGGGATAGTGTGGAGAATAGACAAGTGGTGAAAGTTATAGATCGTGCATAACTCAACTGTTGCGTGTTAATTATAAAGCAAAGTGCGGTATCTCTGATGTTAATTTTGACACATTTTTTTAAGCTAAGGGAAGCCATTTTATTTATTATTTTACTTTGCCAGCGTTTTATTGCTTAAATACCGACGAAGGGGGGCGCTGCAGCACATAAAACTCACTCGTCTTCGATAAACAGGCAGTTAAAGTTCATTAAAAGAATAAGTAAAGTAATATTAAGGATTATTTTACCTCAAAGTGTTGCCTTTATAACGACAAATAGTGCATCTAAAAGCTTTGACCGTTCCATGAGTTTCCATGTGTTTACGGCTTTCACTGGCTGTTAAACTTACAGCGTCACATAGAGGGCATTTATAAACATTTTGGCTATTACTTGAACTAGATGAAGATAAGATGGAGCTTGTTAATGATGATTGTTGCTGTAGTTGGGAACTTGATGTAGCGATGGACTGTGGCGTTATCTGCTGTTGTAATGGCAGTGGAGGTGGGCAAGGTAGTGTAAGTTCATGTATAGTTTTGCATTTGGAACATTTTTCTTTCTTGGATATGGTGTGAGCACCGTCGTTATTAGAAACAAGACCTGCTGTTGCAGCGGCTGCCACACTACCGCCTTTGGGACAGTAAAAGTTTTGATGAGCTCTTAAATTATCCAATGAGGTGTATTTAATGCCACATGCAGCACAAATTAATTGTTGATAAGCTACGGTAGTAGTTTCGGCAGGAGACGTTCCGCTGGCCAATGGTGGCGTAGGTGAAACATTGGCCTCACCTTCAGGCGCTTCTTGATTTCGGGCAGAGCAGTAGTGTTGCTTGTGGGCCAAATAGTTTTCATATTTACAGAAAACAATATTGCATTCTTTGCATTTGGAAACACCTTGTTTAACATAAATTTGTGGCTGATTTGTGCCAGCAGTTGGTACTTGAACTGTAGTTGCACCTGTTGGCGTTAGAACGGGTAAACCCAAAATATTTCCTCGACCAGTAGCTGCCGCAACTGCAGCTGCTAAATCAGCTGGCGTTGAACCAGCAACACCCACACCAGTAGCGGAAGAACTGACGGCGGCAGCTGCAGCAGCGGATAATTTTAAGGCCAATTCCATATTTTGCTTTGCAAGCAAAGGATTTAATAATTCAGCTGGCAGCATTGAGCGTAATTGCAAATTATCTAATATATTTGCAGGATTTGCGGCTGCACTCAAAGCATTTGGCGGTATTGTAGCTGGAGGAGACATTGAAGAAGTACTACCAGCACCAGAACTTCTAGGGCTTATAGCTCGTCTTCGGGGTGAGGGACTCAATGAAGGACTGTTCGGTAAAGAAGGAGCACATACAATTTGTTCTGGCGTCATACTGCCGGTTTCATCCAATGCCAAATTTTCTTTGCCGGCTTCTAATAAACTTTCCATATCCAAACGTTGTTGTTCGTTATCTAAAAATGATGAGGCGGAATTAAACCGTTGTCTTTGCAAGAAAGCAGCAATTGGTGAACGTCGCAGTGATAGGTCCAAAGGAGCTGATTCTCTGTTATAAAAAAATATACGGTAATACCAAATCTGGCAAAAGTTGCTAGACTATCAACTTACCTGACACCTTCACCTTTTCGTTTTGTAGTATTCTGTGATGACTCATCCACATTCGGTTTAATATTTTTTTCTGTGAGCATTGTTTCGTTTATATTTGCTTGACGCGTAGGATCTACTATGTTTAGTTGCTGGCCTGTTGTTGGAGACGTTGCAGCCAGACTATTCACTACATTTAAAGCATTTATATTCAAAGCTGTGGCCAAAGGTCTCAAATTGCCATTATCCAAAGTGAAACAAGTTGTATCGGAATTTGCTACTCCTGATGAAGGTGATGATCTGGTAAAAACGTAAACATCAACATTTGTTCCTGTATCAAATCAATTTTATTTAAATAAACTTACAAAGGTCCAGCTATGAGACTAGCGGAACGAATCAACGAATATGGTATTATTAATATAGGGTTTGTTGGCAACGCTAGGAAGGGTGTAGCCGGAGGTTGTTGTAAAGCTGCAGCTGCTGCAGCGGCTGCAGCTGCTACGATTGCAGGTGTGGGCGTCTTAGTACCAGTCTGTGGACTTACAGCGCTACTGACCACGGATGCAGTTTTTGGTGTACTCGACGTAGTTGAAACTTCTAATTTTGGTGTTAATTGCCTGTAAAAGGAAAATATTGTAGGGATAAGAATTTAAACACATGACGCTTAATTACATGTTCTTAAGAATTAAATAACAAAATTATTTATAATAATAAACGCAGACACAAAATATATTGTATATTGCTTTACTATATCGTCCTGCCGAATTTATTTTCACTTATATCACAAACATTTTTTTTTTGGGATAGTGAACTTAATGTTTCAACCTTTTGTACAACATTTGCAAAAAGTGGTCCAATATTTTTGTCAGTTATTATGCTTGAAGTTCTTTCTCGATTTACGTAAAAATATCCAATGTCATGGAGAAAACTTTTTAAGTTCACATGCGAAAAATTTTTTAAATTTTGTTGTACATGTACGCCACTTTTTGCAAAATACTTTTTATAGTAGGTGTGTTTTTTTACCCTAAATTGGGCGCCCGCGGGCGTTTTCTTACACAAAAATTGGGTAAATGAGAGACGTTTTGAGAGAGTAATATTCTTGTTCTTCATGCAGGAAACAATCCGTACTTTTCCTTCGGGCTAGTTTGGGCGAGAACAACAAGCAATCAGCTGGTTTATAAGTAAACAATAATGAAGCAAAATTAAAAGTTTCCCGACAATGCAATGAACAAATAAAATTAAATTTTATTTCATGATTTAGTTAAAGATTATTTGGGGTTTCTTTAATTAACATGTATAAGCCAAATTTTTGTGTTTTTATGAATGTATGCATGTGTGTAGATTTGTAATTGTACATGGTCATATACATTAGGTCTGTTCCAGCTGCATAACAAAATTGCCCGAACTGGCACAAATATATTTTATTTATATATGATTCCAGTTTTAAGATTGTGCTTTTTCCCGAAAAAATATGTGAATGTATTATTACATACTTTATGGTATTCTCATAAAGTATTTTTTTTTATAAAAGCAAACTGAAAAATTGAAGCATATCCATATAGTACTATTTCGCTAATACTTACTTAGCTCACCAGTGGACTTTTTCCAATTTTTGACTACAAATTCAAGATTCTTATGTTCAAAATTCAGCTAATCAATCGAGAATTGAAGAATTTATAAACAAAAACAACAGTCTAATAGATTTTTATTACACATACATATTTCTATTTTCAGATTTTTCTTCTCATCTATATATATTCCTCCTGAATTATTGAGTTTGCTTTTATAAAGAAATATTTTATGAGAATATCATAAAGTATGTAATAATATATTTCACATATTTTTTTTTCGGGAAAAAGCACAATTTTAAAATTAGAATCATATATAAAGAGATATTCTATTTTATTTATTTATAACAATAACCAACCGACCCCATAGGGCCATATATAGTTGGTGGACTACAAGTGTAACATAAGAATAATTAAATATGTAGGCAAAAAATAAGCTAGAAATAATGTTTATGAAAAAAATAATAGTTAAAATATTATTAGAGCGCTACTATATAAATTAGAAGTTATATTGCGCATGAATTTGACTATATATATTCAGAAACTAGATCAGTTCAATTGCGAGAAATGCTTCCAACAAGCTTATCTATGAGTGAACTACGTGTAAGATGGAATCCTCTAAATTTACCTAAAAGCGTTCCAGCAATTATTAACAATTTTTGGGCAATTTTGAGATAAAATTGGAGAGTAAAATTTTTAATTCTCTGTACAAAGTTGCACAAACTTTTTCTTTGGGTAAGCTCGGTCTAGAATTAAATTATCGGCTGTTTTTTATTTACATATGATACTAAGAAATTAATCAGAAAATGTGCAAAGAAACGACAAAAGTTTTTATTTAAAAATATATATATAGAGGATCTAGTTCAGTTCAATTGCGAGAAATACTTATCAACAAGTGAACTACGTGTAAGATGGAAGTGTGTCAGCAATTATTAACAATTTTTGTACAATTTTGAAATAAAATTAGAGAGTAAAATTTTTAATTTTCTGAACAAAGTTGCACGAATTTTTTCTTTGGGTAAGTTCGGTCTAGACATATGTATATGACAATAAGAAATTAATCAGAAAATTTGCAAAGAAACAAAAGTTTTTATTTAAAAATTTAGAAAAGATTGTTTAAATAAACTTGAAATTGTAAGTCCATATATTTGTGCATATTTATCACTTTATTTAATAAAAAATGGCCTTTACTTTTTTTTCAGTTTATTTTTGTCCACAATTTTTGCCAACGATAAAAATGTTTTACTTTTCAAATATTATTAAAATAAAATTTATTTGCGGACTTTTGTTATGCACGTGGAACATACCTATTTTGTGGTAAATTTTATGGTTTTTTGCGTTTTCTTACTTTTGTAAATTTTTGCCTCTTATTGAGATAAATTATAGTTTACTCTCATTTTACCGAACTTTGCCAGAAAAGTAAACAAACACACCTTATATTTGACATATTTTCTCCTTTCTCTATGACTTTTCTGTGGAATTCGTAGTACAAAGAAATCATTGTTTTTTTTCTCGTTCCAAATTTCATATTAATTTTTGTAATTTTCGCCACATAATATGGAACATTTATTACGCTTTTATCCTTTTTTCAACTCTTCCGCACGCGCATTTGCATTTCGCAAATAATGAAACAAACTTACCCTTCCGTTCTTCTGGAACTACAATAATGTTGCTTGTGGGCTCTGTAGGTTTTCACGTTATTAAAACGTATGTCACAATCGCTACAATAACGATCCACTTGCTATTGGGAGAGAGAGAAAGAGAGGGTGAGAAAATAATGCAAAGAAAAATATTTCTTTAATGACCTGATTAAATCCTACAGCCCTCCCCGTCTTTTCCTCGTCGAATGAAATATTCATTCGCATTCAGAGGTACAAACAGGCAAAGCAGGATGCTAGTTTTTAACAGTTAAAGTTCTTATACACTAAAAAGTTTTATTTTCAACCAACAACTCACTTGACTAGAATTCTCTTCCATTGTGGCACAGCCGTTATTGGAACTATTGGGGCTGGGTGCCGGTGATGTTTGATGCATGCGCATGTGACGATTGAGTGACACCTTCTTATCAGCGCTATAGGAACACTGCGCACAGGCATATTGTTTGCCAGTTTTCGATACTTTTTGTACTGGTTCTGTTGATGGCTGTGATATTATTGCGGTAGGAGTATTTACTTGTGTAGGAGAAACTGTTTTTTTATCAGCTATGCTTGTGGACAATGCACTATCATCGTCTGTCTCCTTATGACGATGAGAACAATAATACGCTTGATGTGCCTCTAATGTAGATGGAGAACTGAAGCCAATGCTGCAGGGTATACACATAAAAACTTTCATGCGTTGCGGAGGACCTTCCACAGCGACAGGTAATGATTTTTTAACTGGTTCGACTGAAGCAGCATTATTAGGAGCAGGAACATCAGTAGGTATGTGGTCTGTGTCTAAGCCCTCCAACTCTTCTGTTTGTAGTTGCTGCTGTAGATGCTGTTCCAAACGCGCTATTCTTTGTTGAGTTTGCGATTCTTCATGAACAACTTTCAAGTCTTTGGCATCTGGCATAAGCGCGGGATCGGACGCCAATAGAGCATTGAGTCTTAGTTTGGGCATTGAGCCTGAATTGGGAGAGAAAATGCTTTCATTCACAGTTTCTTCGTCATCTACATCTTGCTTCGACGGACTTATAGCGGGTGTTATGGCCCTTACTGATGGACTGCTAGATCTATGATCTTTTGAATTTGATTCACCTATTTCATATTTAATACTATCACATTTTAGGGAGTCATTTGAATTTTCTACTGTGCTTGCAAGAGGTGATTGCATAGTATGGCTATTTCGTTTCCTTTCCTCTTCAACAGTCATTTTTGGTCTCTTTTGTTGCGGTGGTTCAATGTCAACATCTTGTTCATCACTGTGTAGCATTTTAATATCCTCTTCGTTTTGACTTTTTGCCATTTCAAAATCAGTCTCTTGTGTTTGCTCTTGATGTGATATAAATGAATGATTATTTTGTGGAGTTCTTCTATCTTCGTCACTGTGATCTTCCATTTTGTTCGTTGTATTATTAGGATTAAAATCTTTGGAATCTAAAATTAATTAAAATAAAAGCAAAATAAGAAAGAAACGAGAAATTTAATACTTGTCGTTTTAATTTTTTTTTTGTAAGATCAAATGTATGCGATAAGCTTCAAATAAAAAAATATCAGAAAAAGATTATATGTACATATGTATGTTTCAAAAGAAATTTTTTCAAATCAGAAATGAGAATGGACTTTAAGCAGCATTATCCATTACTTTTTGCCGCACTCTACACACACATTCATACTATTTATGTATGTGTGTGTGTATATATCTTCACTCTTGCATACGTACATATTTAACATGCATACATATGAATATGTACAATGTACATATGTACATATACATACATATTTAAAGTTTAAATTTTAAACAGAAACCTACTCATTGTACTACAAATCTGTAGAGCTTATCACTTTTAAAATCTTTATATTCTTAACAAAATTCTTAAGAAAAACTTAAACCCATATCAAAGTTTAACTTTTAGAGAATAAAAAAATCTTTACCAAAAACATTTTCATAAGAAATTCTCACTATATTGTAGTTACATGAAATACATTTACGAGTACTATACGATCGCCATCAACACCGTCGTCGTCATCTTGCCGAATATGTGTCAAATTGACCAAAAGGTTAACAATTATTATCGAACAAATTGTCAAGGCATCCACCAGAAATGCATAGTCTTTCTTTTTCTTGTATTCTTTGTAGTTTTTCCTCTTGTTGCCAAATTTGGTAAAGCTTATTAATAACGAATGTATGCATGTTTAAGGCAGGCGTTTAAAGGATTTTAATATAAAAAAGGGTTTTAATATATAAACTACATATTTCATAGTTATTTTCGCTGGAAAATCGTTTCTGATACTTAATAAAGATACAGTGAATTCACGTGAAGAAATTTCTGCCAACGGTGTTCACATTTTCAAATGTGTTCATGCATTTTTATTTTGTGTTTCTTTTCTTTAAATATTAATTTATTTGCTTTTAATATTTGATTGCTGATTGATTGATTGATTTGTGCTGGAACTATAGGAAAGGGTTAGTAGGAGAAACCACAGGAGGTGAAGCTTAATTAATTATTTTTGCAGCTCTGCTTTCGCACGTTCTTTGTTTATACTCGTAGCAGTGCTGAAGCTTCGGTTCAGTAGCCATTTTTATTATTGTTTTACTTCGCCGGTGCTACACACTACCGACCGAAGAGGGCGTTCTGATGCGATTGTGGATTGCTATCAGCTGAAGCCGCTATTGTTCAGTGACCAGTGAGATGTTTATTTTTATTTTAAAATTTTAGTCTGAAACTGGGGTTGAACCCAGGTCTGTTTTTGGATTCGTAGTCAACGTGCAGACTACCATCCATCGTGCCATCGCCACCCTAAATATTTGCTTCTGTGATTTCTAACAACTTTCAGTAGAAAAAAACGCTGTTTTAAGCACTTAAATAAGCATTAAGAACCTTTAAATAAGCATGACAAATTTTTTAATTTATATACATACGTACATATATTTTTTTAATGGGAAAAATAAAATAAATTGAATAAATTGCATTTGAACAATGCAATTTTAAAACTAAAAAAAATATTTTATAGTTTGACTGCGAGTTTGACTTGTTCTATGTTATGGTTACAATTAACCAAAAATTGATTTTTTAAATTTTTTATATAAAACTTATCCGCCATATTTATAACACAGTTAAAATAAAAGAATCAGATGTTTCCTTGCTAAGTGTTAAAATCGCACAGAATAACATCGTGTGATTCACAGAACAGCACAAAATCAAAAATGTGATTTTAAAGCGGCATATGATTTGAAATCATGTGATTTTTAGAGCAGTAGTGCTTATCTGGGTTTTTTTCCATGCTCAAAATTTTAAAATGTTTCTTTGACATACACAACTCATAACTTTTCTGCCACAATTGCAAATCATACTCTAACAAATTCTTTACTTACAGGTAAAAAAATGTGTCATTTAACAAGTAAGAATTTAAAAGCTTTATGGTTTAAATAATAGTAGTCAAAATTTTAAACTCACAAATATAAAAAAAGTAATATGTGAATACAAGAAATTCAATGAAAAATTAAGAAAAAGTTTGTTAACGTTTTAGAATTTTATTTACATTTTGGATATTAATGTAATGTAAAAATAATGTAAATGTAAAAATGGCTTCCTGAGGACTTAATTGTTTGCGGTTAGCCACACACATATCGGGAGTTCACTGTAATGTACAATAATTTTTTTTCACAAAAGATTTGCTTCTTTTGTACTCCTGCTTTTCACTCTTCACAGTTTATTTTGTGTTATTAATTTTCTTCTTTTTATTATAGGAATTGGTCTTGTAATAACTACGTATGTATAGGTTTTCACGTACTTTTTACGTTCACAATTCAAAAGAAGCGGAAGAAACAGTGGTCAGACGGACAAACAGACATTAAGCCATTCAGACAGATTATAAACTTTAAGCGTCTGTTTGTCTGGCTTAACACTTAAAACACAATCATACATTTTGTAGATGGTACAAACAATCTTGGAAAATGAAACGTGTTGAGAGTCTTTAGTTTTTTATCCATGTCTAAAATCTAGGAGCAAATATAAACTGTGTAGAATATTATAAAATGCACGTATCGTGCATACATTCTAAAATTTGCAAATAATTCTAATATAGCTCAATTCCAAAACTGTTTTACGTATATAGACAACGCATATCATACAAGTAAGCAGTTACATGACAGACATCGTAATCTTAGAAAAAAAAGCCAGGAACAGAACCTTAAAAAGACGTACTTATTTAAGGCTTAACAATTCTTTCCAAACAATTCTTTAAAAACATATTTACTCTATAGAAAAATTAGAACAATTTTCCTTACGCATTGAATTACAGTGTAATGTGTCAAATATTAAATGGATCAATGAGTACTTCATTCCACCATTAATTGAGTAAGTCACTTTGAAATCCTTGGGGAATATGTTCAGAGATTAACTTAGATATATATAAGGATCCAGAATATACTATACATAAGTATGAAATTCTTATAGCGAAATCAATATTCGCGGACAACTTCTATAGTGGGAGATCTCTCAGAGACGGACAAAGTTTCAATTCGACCAAAATTTTGTCCATCCTGAGTTGTCGCTTATGACAGCTTTCAGTTAACACTTATGGTGAAGGGCATAAAAATGTGTATATTTCACATAACCGTACAAAAATAGCCATGACGGTTTGTTAGTGGGATCTTTCCATCTCTATCCTTATTCAGTGTCAGTAGAACCCATAATATGTTTATGGCGATGATCGAAGAAGTTGCACATTGATTACAAAACGAAAAATTTGTCCTGGGTTCAACCCCAGTTTCAGACTCATAAAAAACATCTCGAATTTTTTTCTGGTGTGCATTTGCTGTAACCTATCCACAGACACATCAGAACGCCCTCCTTCATCGGTATTGTATAGCGCCGGCGAAGCAAAATAATTACTAAAAATGGCTACTAAAAACGAAGCTTCAAAATTTAATACGTCTCCTTGACATCACAAACGCTCCAACACTGCTATAAAAAAAAACAAATAACGTGCAAAAGCAGAATTGTAAGGTAGTGAAGCTTCACCTTCGTCGTTTCTCTAACTATCGCTTTCCTATAGTTGTAGGGGTCATCTCCTGTGTGCTGGTCCAAGATGAAAAAAATGTGTATAAAGAAATTTCAAAATTTTAAATTTTTTGTTGTAGTACATACGTACATACCTCAAAACCTCTTGTGCCATCAAAAACATTTTTCCAGAAGTAATAGCATCTCTCAAAATTCCTATACTATACAGGCATTTTGATTTGAATCCTGATTAGCTTTTCGAAATTAATAAGAGATGTCACCAACACTTTTTAATTTACATTTTGCTGATATCCTCTTTCATCCGCGTTACCAATAATGAACAACATTAAAAAAACTGTCTTTTTTGACACTCACTATGCATCTCCAAATGTTTACAACTATGTACATATATGTATATACGAGTACAAACATTTGCTCTTCGGATGTAATAATGATTTTGTATTAAAAAATTGTTAACTACCGAAATAACAAAATAATAATAAGCAAACCGACCCTGAGAGATCCATATGCCAGAATAAAAATAAATAAGAAACTTTCACTTGCGTTAGTGTTTATATATCTTTTGGATTCATTAAGAATCTGCTGCTTGATCCATGAACACATACTACGAGGTATGTTCAGAAAATAGAATAAACGTTTAAGTTTCATGTGTTTATTGTCTAAATAGTTCTGAAATAGTAGGTGACGAGATGTAGCGGAAATAAACCTTCTTGCAGACAAACCCATATTCGAAAAATCTTATTCAATTAACAATGTTATTAAATATTTTATATTATAAGTCAAAAACGTTCTAAGAAATGAAAAAAATTTGAAAAATTCGTAGGATGAAAGTCAGTTTTTTTTAAATATAAAATTTTACTGAAAAATGTTTTTTTTTTTAATTTAACTGCAATTTTATTCTACTTATTTTATATCACCAAATTTATTAGAAAATATTAATTTTAACAGTAACAGTTTGAGCTACAACTAAACCTAACTGAGATGAATTGCAAAAAGATTAAACGAACCATCACATAAAATTACAAACGTGCTGAAACAATCCACAATAAGCAAGTTTATTTCTCACACATTTATAGAGGGGGAGGTGCGTCCTGGATATGGCGGCCAGGTTGGGCCTGGTAGTCATGAACGCTGGCGGTGCGACTACCTTCAGGCGGCCGGGGTGCGAGTTCACCACTCCTGACATCACTTTGGTATCCGAGAATCTTTCTGGGATGATCGAAGGATGGAGGGTACTCGAGGAATATACTGGGAGTGATCACCAGTATATTGAATTTGGGGTAGTATTGGAGGCGGGCGTCGCGCGGTCGCACGGTGGGAGAGGCGCGCGTGGATGGAACGTCGCGAGGTTAGACCGCGGGTCGTTCTTGGCCGGTTTCGACGGTACTACGGTTTTGGACGGTGGGGGGGACGCTGACTCCCTGGCGGGTGCTATGATGCGGCGCATTGTCCGTGGATGCGACGCATCGATGCCCCGATCGTCGCGAGGGGCGGGGAGGCGACCTGTGTACTGGTGGACCCCGGAGATTGCTGGACTCAGGCGTGACTGCCTCCGCAATAGGAGGGTCTATACTAGGGCTAGGCGGGCCGGCGAGGCTCTACTGGAGGCCCAAGAGTACAAGCGGTCCCGCGGGGCGTTGCGTCGCGCGATTATGGCGAGCAAGAGGGCGAAATGGGAGGAACTTCGGAGCGACCTGAACCGTGATCCATGGGGACTCGGCTATAGGATCGTGGCGGGAAAATTGGGCGCGAGCCGCACTGGGGTGCAATTGGACGGCGCGCGGATCGAAACGATTGTGGGGGGCCTGTTCCCCACACACCCTCCGCTGGTTGGCGAACGTGGGCCCTACGATGATGAGGTTCCACCGCCCTTTACCGGGGAGGAACTGAGGATCGCTGCCGGGGCTCTTAGGACGGGGAAAGCCCCTGGCCCGGATGGGGTACCGTCGGAGGTGCTCAAGATCCTGGCTGAGAGCAGGCCGGAAGCATTGCTTCCGGTATATGATGCTTGTTTAGTCCAGGGCGTCTTCCCAAGACGCTGGAAAACACAGCGGCTCGTGCTTGTTGGCAAGGGCAGGGGCGATCCGACCCAGCCATCGGCTTATCGGCCACTTTGTATGTTGGATGGTGCCGGCAAGCTGCTGGAGAAGCTACTGCAAAGAAGGCTGGCGGAGGCCGTGAGGATGGCTGGGGGGCTGTCGGATAGACAGCATGGCTTCAGACCTGCCAGGTCAACGCTCGGGGCGATTGCTGATGTGGTTGAGTGCTTCGAGCGCGCTCAGAGCGAGAGGCGATATTATCCGAAGCGCATAGTTATCCTGGCAACACTCGACGTTCGGAATGCCTTCAACAGCCTACGATGGGCTGATGTTCTAGAGGCGCTACGGGGGAGGTTTCGTATTCCCGGATACTTGTATAGAATTCTCCGTAGTTATCTGGACGATCGGGTACTGTTGTACGATACGCCGACGGGGCGGAGGAGCAGGACGATCACGTCCGGCGCGGCCCAGGGATCTGTGCTGGGCCCGGACCTATGGAATCTGACCTACGATGGGATCTTTGGGGTGGAAATGCCCGAGGATGCTCAGCTCGTGGGATACGCGGATGATATAGCGGCGGTGATCTTGGCGCGGGATATGGATGACGCCAGGGGGAAGCTGAACCGGGTCATGATAAGGACCCGGATGTGGCTTGAGGACCACGGCTTGGAATTGGCCGGGGAGAAGACCGAGGTGATGTTGATGACGCGGGCACACATACCACTCGATGTCGGCATGCAGATAGGGGATGTGTCTCTGGTTACCCAGAGTGCCATAAGGTATTTGGGCGTCAGACTCGACTGTAGGCTGACTTACTGGGCCCAAATACGGCATGTGGCGACTAAGGCGGCGAAGATGACTGGCATGCTGAGCAGACTCATGGCGAATGTCGGAGGTCCGACACAGAGCAAGAGGAGGCTGATTATGGCGGTCACGAAGTCGATCTTGCTGCATGGGAGCGAGATTTGGGGAAATGTACTGGGTGAGAGAACCAAACGCAGGGTACTCGAGGCGGTACAGCGGACGGCGGCCCTTAGGGTTGCTTCGGCTTACCGCACGGTCTCGGGCGCTGCGGTCCTGGTGATATGTGGGGAAATACCCATAGACCTCTTGGCGCGCGAGCGGTGGGAGGCTTGGAACTCGAGGGGGGAGGACCCTGGTGTTGGTGCTATTGGTCTGAGACCCCAAACTGTCCGGCGATGGCAGGACAGGTGGACCGCGGACACGGTCGGCAGGTGGACGGCAAGGCTCATTCCCTGCGTGGAAGTATGGATTCGGAGGAAATTTGGGGAAGTTAACTACTTCCTGACACAATTCCTCTCGGGCCACGGATACTTTCGAAAGTACCTGTACCGGATGGGAAGGGCAGATGGTCCCGACTGCATTTACTGTAGTATTACGGATGATGATGCAGAACACACTTTCTTCGACTGCCCCAGGTGGCATGCTGAGAGAGCTGCAATGGCGCAGCGGGTTGGCGGGTTCGCTCCTGCCACCGTGATAGGGAGGATGCTCGATTGTGAAGACAATTGGGACGCTGTGGCACAGTACGTGGGATACGTTCTGCGGAGGAAGAAGAGGGACCTCGATGCGCTGCTGCATATCGGGGCCCCCTCTGACAGGGACCAGGCGATACGGGCCGGGGCCATGGCGCCGGCTGCAAACTTGGCGGACCCAGACGTGGGTGATTGAGAGTGGTCCTAATTGGGACGTGGCTCTGGGCCTTCCCGAAGTAATGCGGAAAGCGGTTCCGGGGAGGAATCTACCCAGAGGAGGAGGAGGGAATTTTTTAGTGGCAACACCACTCGACGCAGAAGACGACGGTCTCTGTAAGTGCGAAGGCATTTTCAACCCTACCTCACACGCCAAAAAAAAAAAAAAAAAAAAAAAAAAAAAAAATAGACAAATCGCCAGAAAAACATATAAACATACATACATAGTATTTATAGGTATGGATGTAGATTGATTTGAGAGTTTCGATACGAATTTTAGGAAAAGCAAGCAAAACTACACTAAAGGGAGATGCATTAGACAATATTTAGACGTCCACAGAAATAAGTGCAAACATACCGACTAATAACTACATATGTACATACATACATATCGTCACAGAAAATGCAAAAAGCCCAATCTAACATTTTGAAAATTCAAAATTGACTTATTAGTTCTGGTCTTAAGTCGAAATAAATCTCTTCGAAAATTTAAATTTTTTCCAGAAATACATTTGTTAACCCTTTCGACCGAGCCATAATTTCGTTTTTCACCACTAGAGACGTCGGAAGTGCTGGGATCCCATGAACAGAAAATAATAGTTATATCACGATTTAATGCATTTCCAAACTTGAATTGTAAATGTATAGCACAATCACAAGATAAACATACGATAAAGAAAATATAATATTTACCACTTTATTTATAGATATTTTTGTACTTTATCCTTTGCAAACGTGCCACTTATTCACTATTCACAAGTTCCTGCAGCTTTAAAAGGGTAAACAAACATCAATATTTTGTACTAAAGATCATAAAAAACGGAAAAAAATAAACTTTCATACATATTCTTCAGCAAATATTACCAATAGATGTTTTCCAAAGTTTTTGGGATTTATAATACCGACCGTGACGAAAGGGTTAATCCTTTTTTTACTTATATTAGGTGTGTTGGCCCGCGGGAGCCCAATCTTGGCATTAAGCGTTTTCTTACGCAAAAATTGGGTAAATGAGAGAGATTTTGAGAGAGTAATATTCTTGTTCTTCATGCACGAAAACGCCCGTAATTTTTCTTCGGGCTAGTTTGGGCGTGAAGAACAAGCAATCAGCTGATTTATAAGTAAACAAAAATGAAGTAAAATCAAAAGTTTCCCAACAATGCAATGAACAAATAGTAGTTAATTTTATTTCATGATATACTTTAAAATTATTTGCGGATTCTTTAATTAACATGCACAAGCTAATTTATTGTGTTTTTATGGATGTATGCATGTGTGTAGATTGTAGATTGTACATGGTGATATACATTAGGTCTGTTCCAGCTGCATAACAAAATTGCCCGAACTCGCGCAAATTTATTTTATTTATATATGATTCTTATTTTAAAATTGTGCTTTTTCCCGAAAAAATATGTTAATGTACATACTTTATGGTATTTCCATAAAGTATTTTTTTATGTAAAAGCAAATTCAAAAATTGAGAAGGAGAGCATATCCACATAGTACTATTTAACTAATGCTTACTTAGCTCACCAATGTATTTTTCCCAATTTTTGACTACAAATTCAAGATTCTTAACTTCAAAATTCATCTAATCAATCGAGAATTGAAGTTGAATACGAACAAAAAACCAAAAATTTATGAACAAAAACAGAACAATCCATGAGTTTACTTTTTTTATTACATTTTTCTCCTCATGTATATATATATATTGAGTTATTGAGTTTGCTTTTATAAAAAAATACTTTATGAGAATATCATAAAGTATGTAACAATACATTTCACCAATTTTTTTTCTGGAAAAAGCACAATTTTAAAATTAGAATCATATATAAAGAGATATTCTATTTTATTTATTTATATCAATAACCAACCGACCCTATAGGGCCATATATAGTTGTTGGACTACAAGTGTAACATAAGAATAATTAAATATGTAGGCAACAAATAAGCTAGAAATAATGTTTATGAAAAAAATAATAGTTAAAATATTATTAGAGCGCTACTATATAAATTAGAAGTTATATTGCGCATGAATTTGACTATATATATTCAGAATCTAGATCAGTTCAATTGCGAAAAATGCTTCTCAACAAGCTTATCTATGAGTGAACTACGTGTAAGATGGAATCCTCTAAATTTACCTAAAAGCGTTCCAGCAATTATTAACAATTTTTGTGCAATTTTGAGATAAAATTAGAGAGTAAAATTTTTTATTTTCTGTACAAAGTTCCACGAACTTTTTCTTTGGGTAAGTTCGGTCTAGAATTAAATTATTGGCTGTTTTTATTTACATACGAAACTAATAAATTAATCAGACAATTTGCAAAAAAGCAACAAAAGTTTTTATTTAATTAAAATTTATTAAAGATTTTTTAAATAAACTTGAAGTTGTAAGTACATATATTTGTGCATATTTAGCACTGTATTTAATAAAAAATTTATTTTCTTTTCTTTTTTCAGTTTATTTTTGTCCACATTTTACAGCCGTTGCCAACGATGCAAATGTTTTGCTTTTCAAATATTATGCATTTGAAGCGTCTAAAATTACTAGAATAAAATTTATTTGGGCACTTTTGTTATGCACATGGAACAGACCTATTTTATGGATAATTTTATAGTATTTTTTCGTTTCCTTACTTTTGTACATTTTTGTCTCTTATTGAGATAAATTATAGTTTCCTTTCATTTTATCGAACTTTACCAGAAAAGTAAAAAAAAACACCCCTTATGTTTTGTTCGTTTTTGGAAGCATAAAGCAGAGTCAATAACTAATACGCTGCATAACGGCAGCGGCGGCTGAGTATATATCAATCGGTTTAGTTTAGTTTTTATTTTTTTTAATAGTTTTTTAATTTATGTATATACTTTTGAACATAACATAATTATATCTGATATTATTATGAGTATAATTATCGAATTAAAGTAAAAAGTTTAAAGAAATATTTAATAATAGCAAATCATTAATACTTTTCAATTTGTTTATTTGTAACTAAATGAAAAGTAGAAATATAATAAAATTTTAGAGATCTAACGATTACATCAGTTATCGTATAACAGCCTTTATATATTTTGAGTGCAGTAGTTTCCACTTACATGTTTTTTGTATAATTGCACTCTTAACTTGTCTTAATAATGTCCCATGGACGCTGAGGCACAAACCACTGTAAGGAGGGTGGCGATGGCACGATGGATGGTAGTCTGCACGTTGACTACACAACCGAAAAACAAACCCCAGTTTCCGACAAAAATTTAAAAAAAATAAAAATAAACATCTCGCATATTTCTGATGTGCATTAGAGTGTCTTTGTGTGTCAGTTGTTGTCGGAAGGTTTCAGTGGCGAAGGCATAGTCACTGGTCACTGAACAATACCGGCTTCAGCTGATAGCAATCCACAATCACATCAGAACGCCCTCCTTCGTCGGTATTGTGTAGCACCGGCGAAGTAAAATAATAATAAAAATGGCTACTAAACCGAAGCTACGAGTATAAAAACAAAAGAACGTGCGAAAGCAGAGCTGCGAAATAATTAATTAAGCTTCACCTCCTGTCGTTTCTCCTACCATCCCTTTCCTATAGTTCCCAGCACAATGCTTCGCATGTGTAGGAGTCATCTCCTGAGTGCTGGTCCTAGATAAAAAAAAAAAAAAAGCAATAATAATAAAAGTAAAATTTTATTAAAAAAAAAAAACTTAATTTAATAAAAAAATTTAAGATAAGTGGATTTTTAACTTATTTGCACAAAAATTATGACAAATTTTCAAAAAAGTATAAAATTTGCACGATTTCTAAACATTCTTTGGGGTTAGGCTCAAAGCAAAACTTATTTCAGTATAAGTTTTCACAATTTATGATTATTTAATTTTTAATGGAAAATGGCTAATGACCGGATTGGTTAACAAATTTGTGACAGAAAGTGTAGCAATGCTTTAAATTATTTATAATTAAATTAATATTGTGATGTAGAGAATTCGCACATAATTATATATTATAAGTATATTTCCCCTAACCTACTCGTATCTACCTCTTACAGACTTTATACTGAGTATGAGATTGATAATATATTTAATTGAAGACTTCGTCAATCTATGTTTGTCTAAACTCATCATCTGATAAAGAGTATTTTTTTAGCATTTGAATTTATAAATATTGCAAAAATATGAATGCTGATTTACGCTTCTATTAATTCATTTCTTTTCTTAGTTCGAGTTAATATGTTAATCGGCTAATTTTGTTCGGTTAAATTTAACAGAATCTTTTTCTTATACTGCATTCATTGTGAACTGCAGTAAAATATAATTTCCGGTTAAAGTTACACTTATTTATTAATCATACACTGAGAAAATTAAAGTAAACCGTCTAATTAGCTTAATCTATATATGTATGTATATGGAAATTTCATATGATGATGTTTGTCCGGGCTATTTTCCGAAACTACTGAATTGATTTTAATGAAATTTAGCACAAATATGTAACTTTGACGAACTTAAAATATAAGCAAATGCAAACCTGCATATGGTGTTAGTGAGAGTAAACATATGTTCGACCATTTTGCAAATGCAAAGATGCAAAACCATTTGCCCAAGATTATGAATTGTGCTATTATATTTTTTATAAACAAGTTTTTATGCTTAAAATATTGGATAGGGCTTCTTGCATTTTCTGTAACGATATATTTCTCACAGATCCAAATAAACAGCATATCGAGAAAATAAACAAAGTAAGGAGAAGACAAGAGTACAAAAGTGGCGGCAGTAAACAGTAAAGCCTGTTGCTGGTCAGCAAATATACCCGCATGTTAATATTCTAAGAAATTTAGAATTTTTAATTCTTTTTTTTGTTTTTGGTTCATTGAAATCTTTTATAAAAATCTCTTGATTTTCTCATTTGGTTTTTTGTTTAAAGAACTGCTTGTTATAAACGTTGACCTGTCAATTGCTATGTATTGAAATGTCATCTATTTCAATTTAACATTTTAACAGTTTATTGCTTCCATGGCTTTGATGGACACAGTATCTCTGCGGCCGCTGAGGACATTTTTTGCGGTATGTTAATTTTCATGACATATCCATATCCATATCGTGTTACCATTTATGGCAAAATGAGTATAAAAAATTATCTACCGCCTTGTAAGACCATATAAGAGACATGTACATCACACATACAAGAGTAAAGCTATGTACACACGATTGTTATATATTACTATATGGTAAGTTATGGTAACGTTCTGGCAATGTTCTGGTAATGAAAAATTGTCGCCAAAAGGTAAATTAACAGTTCAGGAAATCAGTATAGAAATCTTACAATTTCAATTTCACACGGTTGTCCGACAAAATAAATTTATCTGCCAGAAAAATTGTAAAGCTGGATTCACCCATGATGTCCGAACAAAATTTTTGTCCGCACAAAATTTTTTTTATATGAAGTTTGACGGCTCTCTTTTTTATTTATTTTTTATTTTGTGCGAACAGCTCTCAGCTTGAATTGGTTTAATTTTATATTTTGTCCAGACAAACTTGAACTGAGATGCCAATAAGTAAAATGTGTCATCTCAAAGCTGAACGACTCTTTTTTTTAATTTTCTTTAAATATATATACTTTGCTAATAGTAACGCTTTATGCATTTCAAGGGCTAATAGCACAAGTAATTTTCTTTTTTCACTCATATTAAAAAAGAAAATTAAACAATTACAATTTTTGCACATTGAAAATAAAAACAATAACATAAAATAAGCTGTAATACTGCCACATTACAAAACCATTGTTTACATACGGCAGCATTGATTGTCCAGACAAAATGTTCGAAATGGGTGAATCGTGTTTCAGAAAACTCTCACTAAAATAACTTTTGTCCGCACAACATTTTTGTTCGGACATCATGGGTGAATCCAGCCTAAGTTCCCGTGTGATTATTGTATGGCAAAAGTTGGCAGATCCGATGTTGAACTTTGTCTCTTAATATTTATGGGCAGTTATTGTATGGTGCACTAAATTAAGCACATCTGACAATAACAAATGACCGTGCAATATCTGGCAATTACCTGTCAATGGCAATGGCGGGTGTTCTCATGGTTGTCAGATGTCTGACAATATTATTGTCGTACAATGAAATGACATTGCTTTTTGTGATAATATTGCCAGAGAAACATTTTTCTGACAATCGTGTGTACATATCTTAAGCAACAATAAAAAAAAGCGAACGAATTGCTGAGCGGGACCAACTAATTTTTATAATCATAATCAATATTGTATTACTAATGAGGAAGACGGATATATATGTATTTATGTACATCATGGAAGTGGGTAAAAAATAGTAGTCCACCAATTTGTGGTTTCCGTCACTTTGTGTTTATAGTGATTTCTTTTGAGTTCTTTTGTCATAAATACTTGTCCAAACTTGCAAGTTTTGTTGCTGCCATTTTTGAATTTTTTTTTTATTCTTACGCCTTTTTTTCACCTAAGATACCAATACACCTACATCAAAGTTCAAGTTGATTGGTGATAATTGCAAAGCAGAAGATAATTGTAGAATACATGAAACCGTGTACGGACGCCGCTCATAATTTAAAAATAATTAGATAAGTCAATAGAAAATTGAAAAATAAGAAGAAAAAATTCCCGGCAACGCTTATTTTTCAAGTTATGGACCTACGAAGTTTCCATATAGAAATGCACATTTCTACTACATTTCGGAAACCAAACGGCCAATTTGGTATATCTTGCTATAAACATAAAATTTATTTAAAAATTCTCAACGCTTGAAGTGCCAATATAATTTTACATTGAAATATTACAAAAGTGCATTAGGTAAGTTCAAAATTCATTCAATAAAAAATATAATAATATGATAAACTGTTTTATATTGAAAAAATGTTTCTTCAAAGTTTTCGTAGTTGGTTTCGTTATTATTGTCAACTCAAAAAAAACTTTTAAAAAAATATACGAACAGAGGGTGAGAATACCACATGCGTAACAGTCACTGCTATTAAATGGTTTAAAAATTTTATTGGCATAAAGTTACTCAAGTAAATCAGCGCATAACTGGGATGCCAATTTAGCGCTTTTAGCGTCGGCAACTCCAAAAATAAACATTAGTTTTCTTTTCAATCCGAAAGAGCTTTTCAAACAAAATAATGCGAAACTTGAAGACTAAAAGAGATAAGTTTCAAACTCTAACTTTCTAAAGCAGAACTATAAAAAACTCCTGTCATCAATGTTCAGCTTCAATATTTGTCTTTGTGTTAGTATATATATAGGAGCATCTGACACACTACGTCAATATTTTTCATCAACACTCATTTTTTTGGGTTTTTTCAAACATATATGTAGAAGTTACGCGGGCAAAATACATATTTTGTTTTGTTTTGTTTTTGTCATTATATTTTTTAATTTGCGATATACTTCAGTTACTTAAATTTTTTACTCTATTTGTAAGGCGTCACAACTACGATATGCAGCCAAAAGTTACCAGAAATAAAATGAATATTGACATTAACACATTGATGAATATAAAAACCATTTTGATTTTCGTCAATATTACGCAGATCGTATATGTGTGACTATTTTTCGCACACAAAGACAACTATTGAAGCTTAATATTGATCGTGTAGCATCCGCTTAAGATTTATTTATTTAACCGTTTAAATATCGCTAGATTAACTCATCGAGGCTTAACTTTAATCGGTTAATTTTTTTTCTAAAGATTTTTTTTTTCAACCAATGATTGCATACTGCTAGGAGTTCCTTAATAAACATGAGATTTAGGGCTGGGATAAATAGAGGAAAGCTTAATTTTGGACGGTTTTATCTGTAGCAGTTTTGCAGCGTCTCTGAGGTCAAGGAGACATATTAAATGTTGAAGTCCTGTTTGGCAGCCATATTATTGATTATTTTACTTCACCAATCACAATATCGACGAAGGAGGACGCTATGATGTCACCATCAGCCGTTACTGTCCAGTGGTCAGTGACCATACCTTCGCCACTGAAATCTTTCAACGCGCTAACTACTTCAGCCATCGCTACCTTCAAATCGGTTAATTTTACACTTAACATAGGACATCAATTCATTTCAATAAATTAAAATTCCTTAATTGCATACTATTTTTACATTTTTCTTTGAAATATAAAATGCTTAATGCCATCCCAGGCATATCATGCTTTTTGTCGAATAAGATCCACTTCTAAAAATCTTTGTACTGGTAATCAAAATTATGTTATTTATACTGATTTGAAGAAGGCTTTCGACAAGCTCAGCCATGACTACGGTCACCACAATTTTTGAATCAAAATACAGAACAATGAAATAAAATATATATGTATATTTTTGGGTGGGCAAATTTGAGTTTGGCAGTAAATTGGTTTAAAAGGACACATTTTTCTGACACATTCACTTTTATTAATAATAACAATAAGGAAATTAATAATGGAATATGATGTCGGACAATGGTCCACCTCTAGCACGTTTGCAGACGTTTGCTATTTTCACAAAATTTTTAACCACATTTTGCAACAAAGCTTCGCTTATCTCGTCAATGCAGCGCCGAATTTCGTCTTTCCGAGCGTCAGTTGTTTGTGGTTTTTTTTTTAATCTGGGACCAGCACTCAGGAGATGACCCCTACACATGCGATGCATTGTTCTGGAACTATAGGAAAGGTATAGTAGGAGAAATGACAGGAGGCGAAGCTAAATTATTTATTTTATAGCTTTGCTTTTTGCACGTTGTTTCTTTATAGCAGTGTTGAAGCTTCGGTTTAGTAGCCATTTTTATTATTATTTTACTTCGCCGGTGCTACACAATACCGACGAAGGAGGGCGTTCTGATGTGATTGTGAATTGCTATCAGCTGAAGCAGGTATTGTTCAGTGACCAGTGACTATGCCTTCGCCGCTAAAACCTTCCGAAAACGACTGACACAAAGACACACAAATGCACATCAGAAAAACTGCGAGATGTTTTTATGAGTCTGAAACTGGGGTTGAACCCAGGAAAATTTTTCGTTCTGTAGTCAACGTGTAGACTACTTCGACCATCGTCACGTAAACGCGGTCTTTCAAATGATCCCATAGAAAATAATCCAGCGACGCTAACTTACAAGAACGAGGTTGCCAATTGACATCGTCAAATCGAGAAAACGATTCTTTGGGTGGCTGTGTGGCTTGTGGCACTGTCTTGCTGAAACCAAAGGTCACTGATGTGACAACATTAGCCAATTGTGGCGACAAAAAATCATTTATCATGGTTTGGTAGCGCAGATAATTCACGGTGACAGCGTTTCCTTGCGAATTTTCGGACAAATACGGACCGATGATGGTGCCTGACCGCAAACCGCACCATACAGTCACTTTCTTTTGATGTAATAGTTTTTCGAGAACTGTTTGTGGATTTTGTGAGTCCCATATGCAACAATTCTGTTTGTTTACATAACCGCCTAATTGAACATTTTGTTGGAAAATGCGTTGTTTTCGTTCAGTATTTCAAACAGGCAATCAATCCACAAACGTTTGACGCAAACATTCGTCGGCCGGCATTAATTCTTGAACGAGTTGAACTTTATAACCGTGAAGATGAAGATTTTTATGCAAAATGTTGCGCAAATGGCCTCAGGTGATGCGCAATTGCTGCGAACGTCGACGAGTTGATGTTCCAGCTCGTTCTCAACACTTTGCATTAGGGGCTACGTTTGCATCACTGCGGCCACTACGAGCCTATTGTTTTGGTCTATTGTCAGCAACTGAGCCTCGAATTTAGCGATTAAATTATGCACAGCGGTCTCAAAAGAATCCTGATTACGAGAAAAAGCTGCTCACTATTTTGATAGTAAATTTTCACAATTGAAATTCTTTCTTCAAGAGTGTAGTGTTCCATTGTTAAAATTTCCCTCAATTCTTGACATTTCATCATTTGACAGGCAATTTACTTCCTAACCTAAAATTTTTCCACCATCTACAGGGTGGGCCAAAAGTAATCACCCGGGGCATAAGTAATCACCCGATGTTCTTTTGCTGTAATTTTTTTTAAGACAAATTTTGGCACTGCTTATGATATGGACTAAGTGACCGCCGCCAAAGTTTATGACCATACATGCAGATCCAAAGGTTTCTATTAAATAAAATTACAGCAAAAAGACATCGGGTGATTACTTATGCCCCGGGTGATTCCTTTTGGCGCACCGTTATAAACAATAACTAGGAAGTACAGACAAATGACTTAACATCTATATACGTATTAAACACATTTAACTTCATGGATTTATTTTTTTTTTGGCAACTTTGTGCGGAAATGCAAAATGAACTAAAAATTTCAAAGTAACATAACAATATATGTATACGCTAATTATATATTCATGTAAGTATGCAGTATATATGTATGTACATATATAAACCAAGAATTCATAATTACAATGTCATAAGTCAAAAAACCTAGATTTGTAAAAAACACCTGAATAGAGAAATAAAATAATTTTCTAATATCACTAGGTAAGTTTAAAAGTTATTTGTATTTATTTTATACAAAAGAGAAAAGGCGATATGACGCATCAAAAATTGCGTTTTTTGAGTTATGACGTTGTTTTAGTACATATGTATGTATATGTAAATTTAAAATATTTTTCAAATAAGAATATTTGAAAAAAATTAATACTTAATGAAACAAATTTATTCCTCAGAAAAATATAAAATAAGTTATCCTGTATTTTAATGGAGAAACTCAGATACATATCTATGAATCTATTTTGAAAATGCTTACTTAAGAATCAAAAATGTTATCATTCTTGATATTTTAAATTTACATGTACATATGTACTAAAACAACGTCATAACTCAAAAAACGCAATTTTTGATGCGTCGGTTCAGTAGCCATTTTTATTATTATTTTATTTCGACGGTGCTACACAACACCGACGAAGGAGGGCGTTAATTACAGAAGACTCATTTTTGGAGTTCATTTCGACGCAAAACTACATTTCAATTCACATATGGAATTAACCGCAAATAAAGCATATATTGTTTTGTGGATTATAAAGCGTTGGGCAAAATGGTTTAATGATCCTTACAATAATTTTTTACTAGTTTCTGCTGTTTTCTCTTCGCAACTTTCGATGGAATTCTGAACTCAACTACCGTTGTGTCCTAGCCGCTCATCACTCCCACTCATCACTCCCACTTTAAAAATTAGAAGGATTGCTTAAAACATATCATTTTTCTTGAATTAGATTAGATAGATTAGATAGATACGTACTCCGTACATATTGTATGTAACATTTGCATCAATGTTCCAAATAGATATTTTCGATACTACAAACATTTATACTTTGAACTGCACAGGACAAACTTTTTGCAATTTGATATTTTGTGAAGACTACGTGCAGAGGTTAAGAAATTCTACGCGCATTTCGACTTCACATATGTATATGTACTCTGTTTTGTTGAAAAGTCTCAGACAAAGTTTTAACGCATATAATTGCATCTAAAAATTATCAGTAAAATCGTATTGCATATACATATTTACATAATCATATCTACAATTCTTGCAAATTTGTAATGTATTCTGACTGTAATTTAATGTAGCTAATGAATAAATAAATAAAATAAAATAAAATAAGTTATTTCTTGTAGTTTTAAATACTTTTTTTTAGTTTTATTCTAATAGTTATAATCATTCATTTGTAATAATGACAATTTTAATTACAAAAAAAAAAGAATTCCAATTTGTGTGCTCTTTTTTGCAATATAAAATCGTTTTAACCTTAGAGATCTGTTATGATCTTAACACATCCACTAGAAGGCAGTTCGCTTAATTTAGAACTCATAATCATATTTACAACATACTGGTATATGTATGTATGTTACATATTCGAAAATTAATTTTGAATAAATCAAGCTGTTATCAAGTAGGAATCTATCAGATAACCGATTAACTGTTAATCGGTGAATACCCAATAATCAACTTGCGGATTTGTAACATTTCATAATAATTTACAAATTAGCGCTTTTTTATATCGTATTGAGTTTTCTTTTCGTCGAAACGATTAGCGAGCATCACTGTGTGCATTGAACGCATGCATATATGACGGCGTCTCCTCCATGAAGCACAAACATTTTTACGGCACATGCCTGCTGATGCAATTCGAATGCAATTTTCTTAATGCGACAAGTGTTTGAAGACAAGTCAGTTAAATGTGTTTCTAAGTGCATTTTTAAAATTTGTAAAGCGGTATTTTGTAAGAAAATCAACCATCAGTACGCTGCACATACAAAAAAAGATATAGAGGCAACTAATTGATTTCTCGCTATGATAAATTTAATTACACATTGTAGTATTTTTTTGTTATCTACGTTGTAAAAATAATAAAAACAACAACAGAAAAGACATACAAGGTAGCGCAAAATTAATAATACAATTTTGTGTTTGGATAACTTTTTGACTAAATAACAAAAATTTATTTTGAGTGGTGGATATCTTTATTTGGACCTGTGCAAAGTTTCTGCAATATTTCTGGTGAAAACTGTTCGCATTCCTATCGAATATTCTCCTCAAGGGCTGCGATTGTCTGGGGCTTGTTGACATAAACCCGCATCTTCAAGTAGCCCCAAAGAAGTCCGGGATGGTTAAATCGGCTGATTTTCCTGGCCATGCGAAATCATCAAAAACAAGAGATTACTCGACCAGAAAATCCTTCCTTCACAATATCCATTGTGGCTCCTGCTGTGTGTGCGGTTGCACCGTCTTGTTGCAACCACATGTTCACCAAACCCCCTCATTCAATTCCGACAGTAAGACGTCGCTTATCATGGCCCTGTAGCGTTCGCCAGTAACAGTAACTGTATTGGCGATGGCGTCCTCCAAAAATTCGGTCCAATCACTACTCCCGCGTGAACGCCCCCCGCCCCCTCCACACAGTAGCCTTGCGTGAATGTAACGGCTCTTTGTGCTGATTTTCAGTGCCCCAATTGTCCAATTGCATGGCACGTCGTTTCGATGATGTTTCTTTGTTCTCAGCAACATCAGCAGCCACAGTCGCGATATTGTCGACAGAATGGCTAGTCCGGTGGTGGGCACGCCCTAAAAGATCTATTGTGGTTCCAGTCTATTCGAGTGTGTTCAGTTGGCGCGACACGATTAGGAAATCTACGACGAAATTCACGCTGAGCCAACACCACCGAGCCTTTATTGGTTCAAAAAATCGACACAATTATTCCACGGTCTTGCGGAGTATAACGCTCCACTGTTTCTCTGCTTGTATTCTGCAGCTGTCTAGTTTACATATGTCAAATATGATTGACGTAAAACGCCATTTTCAAAACCTATTACATCTTACGATATAGGGTGATTAATTTTGTCCCACCCAGTATATGTACACAGATTTCAAGTAAATTTTTACATCAAGATTATATTTACAACCTGAAAACTTTTTTACAAAAAAGAAAGCAAATGAAACATTTCTATTGAATTTCCTCAAAACAAAATCCGTTTACTTATTTCTTTATAGTCATTTACTACACAAATAAAATTCTTAATTTCTTCTAATGTTTATCTTAAAACGTCTGAACAAAAAATGTTAAGTTCGTCAATAATATACAGTGCACTCGTGATAATAAGAACACCGTAAAAGCTAAATACTTTTTTTCTTCCATTCACTACTCTAAAATATAAACTTAGTGCAAAAGCTTTAAAATATGTACAGTCTATTTTAGTATTTCTTCAACGGATTTTATCTACACAATGCTTTTTTATCTTGGACCAGCACTCAGGAGATGACCCCTTCAAATGTGGTGCATTGTGCTGGAACTAGAGGAAAGGAATAGTAGGAGAAATGATAGAGGTGAAGATTCACCATCCTACAACACTGCTGTTAGCACGTTATTTATTTTTTTTTAATAGCAGTGTTGTAGCGTCTCTGATGTCAAGGAGACGTATTTAATTTGAAGCTTCGTTTTTAGTAATTATTTTACTTCGCCAGTGCTACACATTACCGACGAAGAAGGGCGTTCACATGTGCCTGTGGAATGGATACAGCTGAAGCCGTTATTGTTCAGTGACCAGTAACTATGCCTTTCTAGTCTGGTATTTCTACATGAAAATATGGAAAACTTCATTTACAAATTTAAATGACTGAATTAATTTAATTTTCTTATTTAATTTTTTTTATTTTGGACCAGCACTCAGGAGATGACCCCTACACATGCGATGTAATGTGCTGGAACTATAGGAAAGGGATAGTAGGAGAAATGACAGGAGGTGAAGCTTAATTATTTATTAATGCAGCTCTACTTTCGCACGTTCTTTGTTTATACTCGTAGCAGTGCTGAAGCTTCGGTTCAGTAGCCATTTTTATTATTGTTTTACTTCGCCAGTGCTACACAATACCGACGAAGGAGGGCGTTCTGATGCGATTGTGGATTGTTATCAGCTGAAGCCGGTATTGTTCAGTGAGCAGGGACTATGCCGTCGCCACTGAAACCTTCCGACAACAACTGACACACAAAGACACACTAATGCACATCAGAAAAATGCGAGATGTTTATTTTTATTTTAAAATTTTAGTCTGAAACTGGGGTTAAACCGAGGTCTGTTTTTGAATTCGTAGTCAACGTGCAGACTACCATCCCCATCGTGCGATCGCCACCCTCATATACATACATATATATATGTTTCCATTATATTTATATTTTTATTTTATTTATGTCCATTATTTTTGTGATTGAATTACTAATGTGATAAAAAACAAAATATTTTAAAACCTTTAATAAAGTTTGCTTATATTTACATAATTAGATGGTTTATTTATTAATATTTTTTTATATTAAAAAATGTTTCCATTATTACGCCTTATTAAGAAGTGTAGGAAAATAAGAAAAATACCTGAAATTTTTGGAAAAAACTACTCCCGCCATTATTTGTTAATAAAAAATACAAATTTAATAACGTGAATACACTCAGTGAGTTTCTGTAATTAATTTGATAATTTTTTTCAGGTAACTTACTGTTGTTATGTTATCAGCATCATTGTTGCAAATAAATATTTATAACAATATTTTCCTTATTTTTCCGAGTGGATTGCTTTCATGTGAAATTTAGAACAGCGCTGTATATACATATATAGCTAAAGAAAATAGTAATTAAAATTAAAATATAAAAATTAAATGCCGGGAGAAAAGTCAAACGTACACCTTTTCAAAACTAGACTAGGAGGGCGAAAAAGGGGAAAATTTTGGCCTCCCTAAAACTACATAGCCGATTTTGATGAACTTTAAAACTTGGATGTATTTGAGTTTAAAAGATACATTGACAATTGTGCAACTCCGGGAATGTTATAGGGCATTACTCTCTTTAAAACTAGGACCATGAGGGAAGGTAGGGGCAATTTCCAAGCCCATGTTTTCGCGTCTAGGACACATATGCCACATATATATTTTATAAATAGAACCAGGAGGCGACGTAGGTGTAAAATATGCCTTTCCGAAACCGATGGAGATAATAACGGGAGCAAAGCCGCGGGTAAAAGCTAGTTGTAAATAAAATAAAATCTTTTCAGAGAATTATCTTAATATTTTTTACTACGATAGAAGGATCTACGACAATTATGTGCGAAAGAAAAGATCGGCCAAATGCTCGCCACGAATCCGCCACATGAACCGCTGTGTGCTGTGTGGCAAATGGAACCATCCTGTTGGAAGCACATATCGTCCAGGTCGATATACTCAATTTCTGTCCACAAGAAGTTCGTTATCATCTCGCGATAGCGAACATCATTCACGTAAGTTCTTGGTCGAGCTCATTCTCGAAGAAGTGCGGGCCGATGCGCCGCCAGCCCTTAAACCGCTGCGCGAGCTTGCACAGGTGTTTTCACATTTTGCTGAAATTTGAGCACAATTTTCCCAATTGTGGACACATTTGGTGGATTATGCTGAACAAAATAATCACGAACTGTACGAAATGCTCATTTTTGTAAAAGGCTTCAACAATCTCAACACGCTACTCAATTGTATACCTCTCTATGGATGAATTTGTCAAACACTGAAACAAAGAAATGTCAAATTAAGTTGGGGAAAAAACTTGACGTTAAGGTGTGAGGCACAATTACCATCGTGTATGGACCACCTTTTTTATACAACTGTCCATGTGACAAAACTAGATTCTCTAAATTCACTCCATTGCCCTTGAGCCTTACTAATAGTAATCGTAAACGCGAGGCGAACAAGAAACTGATGGCGTTTAAATTCAAACGGCATATCGGATAAAATCATTAGGATGCCGGAAATGAAAACATCTTCGCCTTTAAATTTGCCTGTTGAAATAGTAGTTTCAATGACATAGTACGTATGTAAGTTGATTAATATTGCGAAATATAACGATAGTGACGCCAATTTTCAACTAGAGATTATGCGGAGAGAGTTCTGGTAAATTCAACGATATTTCAAATTCTCTTGGATAATTGACAACATCTTCATTTGCAACAGTATCCACAGACTTGTTCATAACCAAGTCTTGTTCGGCGCCCCAAATTGCTACGTGTGCGTAGCATTTAACGTTAAACAACTCCAAGATATGTATAAGCACAATAAAAATGCGATGGACTTACGCTATGAAATGACTTAATGCAAGGAGCTGGAACCGTTTCAAATTTATTTATCTGAATATTTTAAATTATTTTCTTTAGTAACACTTTTTTCGTTTTTATAACTTGTTTTTTAATTACCACAATTAAAATTCGCGAAACAGTTGTAGAAAATTTTTCTTA